>CM024523.1:24217164-24617418 GCA_014182375.1 Eucalyptus virginea | reverse complement strand
TCACGGCCTCTCCTCGAAGCTCTCTGCGAACATAACCAGACCAAGTTCCCTCGCTACTGGGACGAGCTCGTCGGGAAGGCAGAAGGGGCTGACGTGCCGGTTCTTGACGTAATCCTCGTGCTCCTTTGCCGCTACCGAGAAACAGAGGACGAAAAAGAATTTTGTGCGATGTTATCTCGTTGGTTTTATGCTGGCTGCTGATATATCACGTAGCTTGAACCGTTCGTGTGCAGATTGTGTTGATAAACTTCAGGAAGGAAATCCTACCCTTCATCCCGGACAAGGAAACAAAATCAGACCTGCCCGAGAAAGCCATTGAGTGTTCCGACGTATTGGTCGTCGGCGAGTCGATGGCCGTCGCCGCACACAACGAGGATGCCAATGTCGCTTTAGTTGGCCACACGTATGGTTTGAATTTTACTGTGTGTCGAGATTCATGAAGTTCAACTTGAATGTTTTGGCCGAGTTTATTTTCGCGTGTTTTCGTAAACGAAAGGGGATGGCGGATGAGCGACTGCTGCTTCTGTTGTGGTATTATGCAGCTACTTAATCAAGGGTACTCTGTCGAACGGATTGTGCTTCATTTCGTACACGTATGCAGGAGAGCTCCCGAGCTGCGCATTCGGATTCAACAACAACGGAATGGTAAGAAAGCTCAAGCGCGTGCTGAATCAGTAATACCAGCTGAGTAGTTCGCACCCGATGCAGTAGATTATCAAACATCATACTTCGATGTCGGAGAAGTTAGGGACAATAGCTCGATAGAACCCCTTGAGGAAAAAACGATTCAGCCTACCAATAGATAAATCTCCTATAATCTTGAGTTCTTGGGTATTGACCTTGTGAAATTCCTGAAGAATTAACTTATACCCAAAATGAGATGTTCAGGGATTTACACTCAATGCGGTACCTCCCTCTAAAGAAGAGATTGTAGCAAGTGGGATTGGAAGGAACTTCATCTCCAGAGATCTACTAGAGGCAACGAGCATGACCGATGCGACCAGTGTAAGACCTTATTTGCACTTTGAATCTCTCATCTGCAATAATGGAGAGCATTAATTGCCGATCTTCTACTTCTTCTATCAAGAAAATCCGCTCTGCAGAGGCATCAGTAGGACACAGTTACAATCTAATCGATCTGAAGGCACGAAGAATTTGCAACCTAGAGACCGCATCAAGGACCCGGGTTTCAGTTAATGAAGTGGATGATATGCCGTTCTTCCATGCCAACATGTATCTGCATCTTCAAGTTAAGCAGGTATTTTACCTGCAACCCAAACTAGGTAGAAGATGATATCATGCCTGAAGCCTCATCCACTCCATTGCAGACATGAACAATTCGAAAGAATTACTGGCCAGAAATGATTAGATCAATAAAATAAAACTAAAATGAAACTTAATAGGCTGGAGCGTAGCGACAGAAATTCTGAATCACCAAGTAGTTTTTATTTTCATGCACATTGGAATTTGCTAATTTGCCATTTAGGTAGAAGATGAGAACTCAATAAGCAGGCAAAAGAGAGCGGCTGTGTTACCAAAGAAATCTAAACAGGACTTCCTCTCACTCCTTGGAGATACAGATGATGCCAAATATCCCATCTACATGTCAGGTAAAACAGATAAGTAATGAGATAATTCTTTCTTGTTCTTCTTCATTTTGTCCGCTGTTCTAACTGCAACTGTCTCAAGGTCCAACGCTGTACACGCTATGCACGGCTTTGATCAATCTGGATGAGCAGACACTGAGCATCATTAAAGGGAATCCAAGAAAGGAGAAGTTTCTCATACCTTCTCTCTGTCCTCACCAGATCTCAAGAAGCTGTGATGAAGCCTCCATGCAGCTCATTCTGCCTTGATGAAGTGAGAAAGACTAATTCAGTTTCAAGCGTCTCATCCAGGCTTCTGTACGCACATTGAGTGGCCCCCTCCTGCCATTTTTTACCGGAACTCGACTTAGGTATTTTTGTCCGCTAAGCGGTCACATTCTATACTGAAGGTCTGGTGTCAGATGAAGAAGTCTTAACTCCTCATAGTGGGTCGATCACTAAATTTCACGTCTCGTAACAATGAAGAACTTTAAAATTACAATATGCAAGATTCTATCAATGCAATTGGTACTTCATCCATCTACGTGAGTATCGCGTTACTCATTTCGCAGCAGAAGCTTATTTAGTTTGGCACAGCAAAGAGTGAACTACGGTTCAAGTGAATCTCATTAGGCTTTTGCTTTCTCAGGGAAGAGGTATCTTTGTTTCCATCAAGCACTTGGTTATGAATCAAAAGAAATTGCCAGATTCACAGGTCATGGAACCTGACCACGCCAACAACATAGAGGTTTCTAATAGACCTTTTATTTCCATGATCAAATAGGAACTGCCTGAGGCAATGACAAGAGTACCGATAAAAATGCTAAAGCACTTCTGTTCACCATAAGAGCTTACGTATGCCTTAACACAAAGTGTAAGGCGGAAAAGGGCAACATAGAAGCGCAATTAAGAATATGCACCGAAACCATTCAGAAAGTATGTGATTTCTCTCGTATTCTTCCGCATCATGGACGACTCCAACCAGCAGTGCACCATGAAAGGAACCTCAATGGACCATAATGTGACCAATACAGACTCTGAATTTCTCTAGATTCCATTTCTGAAATACTCATTTCTGTATTGCTCCATATTGGTATTACAAGGGCGATTCATTCTCTTAAACAAAAAATAGAACGCATCATCAGAAAAAAAAAAACACGGAGAACCATAATCACAGTCGAGAGTATTGAGAGTGATATTCACAGGCTAGGAATCTGGGACATTGACTGACAGCCACAGCCTCTATTCGCGGGTTCCTCCTCATACAAACTGCTTTACACCTATGAGAAACCTCTGGCAGCTCTTAACCGTGAGCGCTGCCCCTTTGACCTTGCTTCCATAAGCTTCGCTTTCAAAGTATTCTCCTTTATGACAGGCGGCAGTTTCGATGATGACTCCGATACATCTGGATCGTTAGATGACTGTTTCACCATCCATGGTCGTACTGGACTCGCCTGAGTCCTCCATGCAGAGTTACTGCATGAAGCCTCCCCAAAGTCGACATCAGGATGGACAGAACCTCCACTCGACAACTTTAATTGATTCTTTATGAAGTCATCCAGCATGGAATTTGCCGTTAAACTGCGGACTTCAGATTTGTTCTTTCTTTCATGGCTAAACTCATCCGTAGCTTCATGGTTGTCCAATTTGTGGGTAATGGTAACCTCGGCTGGGTTTCCATCAGCCCTTTTATCCCTTGTGGTACCAGCTTTTCAGACTTAGCCTGAACACTGGATGAATTCTGAGCTTTCCTCCTCCCACGAGGTGCGCGTTTTTCCTGGTTAGCTCTATTTCGACTTTGTCATCAGCAGGATCTTCTGAGGCTTCATCCATATATACCTTAAACTCACCATGGGTTTGTCGATTCAGCTCAAAACAATTAGAATCACTTCCATCAGAATCATCTTCATCACCCAGATCTTGAGGCGCGCTTACAACCTCATTCAGAGGAACAGATTCAAGTGAATTTCGCCGTTCCCTTGGTAATGTGCTGTCGATGCTCTTAAGGGCGTCCTTCCTCTTAGCTTGAAGGAATGTCTCAATTTCGAGGCTCAATTTGTCCACAATCGAGCTCTTTTCTGCTGAACCATTTTGGGCTTCTTCGAACTTCATCTGCATCCTCTCATCAAGCCATGATTCAGATATATGGAGAATCAAACGGTCCCGTTCAGATCCTCCAGCCCAATCCTTGTCATACCTTTGTTTCAATGAATGAACCTCATGTTCATAGTCTCTTATACCAACAGCGAATTCATCACAGAGATCTTCCAACAATTTCCTTGATTTTCTGTCATTTTCCAGCTCTCTCAAGGCATGAGATAGAGAAGATTTTGCATCAGAAAGATCTCGAGCTAGCTTACGGTGTAGGCTCTCTGAACGCTTTCTTAGCTTCCTCTCGTCTTCTAGCTCATCTCTTGCTGACTGAACAGCAGCATGAATTCGATCCTGTTCCTTACTCTTCCGAACTAATTTATCTTCCGAAATTTGCTTCATCAAAGCATCTATCTCGTGTCGATCAGCTTGTTGGTCCCGAAGCAACTCCTTAATCCGGACTCGGGAATGATCAAGCTCCATCTTCAACGCTTTTATCAGTGATATATTGGATGCATGCTGCTCTTCCAAGCTCCAAATACGGTTTAATACTTTCAGAAGTTCTGTTGATGTTTTGAGGCTGTAATGTGGCTCATTAACTCTTCTTTTGAAGTCTAAAGAACTCGAAGGAGTGATTGCTGGGTTATATGGAGTTACCTGCAACGGCATGGTACCTTGAGTCATTATGCCCGCATGAACATCAAGTATATGGTATCATTAATACTCGAAAAGCCTTATCGCGGCAACAGACCCATGGTATCGACAAACTGAGAAGCTCTATGCAAATAAGCTCATTGAAGGAATTGTAGATAAGGCTCCAGTAAATTTGTGCAATTTGAATCACAGAACCCAGAGTTTCAATTAAGAATGGTCTGGACAACAGTGCCTTAAAAAACCATGTTCAGTCTGTCCAAGAAGGGAAAAATTTAAAATAGCGGTGTAGTCAATGCTCCCATCAGTGACAAAAGATATTTAGCACACTAATGAACACAAAAAGGATAACCAGTTTATTTATCAAAAGGAACAAACAAAAAAGGTCGGCAATAATATTGCCTACATTTTACGAACAATTTCTGGCCCTTTCTACCTCAACACGCTAAGATGAAAGAAAACAGGCAGAGGTTCTAGGCAAAGTCGATACTCAGCCCTAATGCATCAAAATACGATTTCCATTACTTGAGAGCCAGAACTAAACTCAAAAATAGAATTACCTCCATCGAACTTCCATAACTTGCCGGGGAAACAGGCTGTATGGCACGATTATTTCTTTCAATCGATCGATGATGTTGCATGAGGGATGCTGCAACATGCCTCCTTAAACTGCTTGTACTCTCTGGCTGTTAGATGGCATAACCCAACTTAGTCAGTAAATTTGCAAGAATACCTCGTCAGCTTAACGCTATGTCACATACTAAGTAATGAGCGGTAAAATCAACAGAAAGCATCCATCACGAAAATTGCTAAACTGAGCACATGATCAAGATGAGCAAATGAAGGATCTAGCGATTCAAATTCATACGACAACAGCATAATTGTTTTTAGATGTCGTAGAAACTAGGGTAAAGAAGCAGAGACATCAAGACCCAACAAAAGCTTCTGAAGTGCATTTAGCCGGATTAGACCTAGGCTGCACTAATTCATATGTACAGACCAGAAGGGAGGGCAACCTTGACAACAGTTAACAAGGACATGTCAGAGAAGACACTGTTCTTTCCGTCAAATTTGCCTATTCGACACACAAGAGTGCCGTCTCCTGACCGGACCAGCCAAACACTGATAACGGAACCCTGAAGCTGCCTGAGGCCATAATGATGCCATCTTAGGATCATAAAGAGATGCAGACCGAAATACCCTGATGAGCGTATCTCTAGAAACAGACATCAAAAACATCCCAACCACACAGAACCTCAGCGGAGACTCCATACAAGATTGGTCATGATCACACACGGAGCAAAACACAAACATCTGAAACGCGAAACACAACAGATAGCCCTCGAACAGATATACCAGCACGGACAAGAAACAAGTCCTCGACCGACCATCACAAAGCCAGATCACATAATCCAATCAAGAAACCAAACATGCACCTGCTCAGGAGAACTCGGCGAAGGATCGGCCAAAAAGTGAGAGAGCTCAAACCCGCCACCCCCACCCCCACCGCCGCCGCCGCCGCCGCCATCCTTGTCCCTCCGGGGCGGCGCAGCCCGAGGGGTATATTACCGAGATTGCCATTGTGGTGGTGCATTCTGGAAGAGGCCAGGTAGTGAGAGAATTCCCAGAGAGCAGCGGCGAGCTTCCTGGCAGAAACACGAGGAGAAGAAGATGAAGGGGAGGAGGGAGAAGGGTTAGAGCCGGAGGAGGCAATGATAGCTCCACGCGCAAAGAACTCGAGCCTCACTGGAGTGCTGGGGCCACCACATCTTTTGCTTAGAATTACGCCCCTCCTTAACTTTTGTCCCAAATTTTCCTCCTTTTCTGCTGCCTCTCCCCACTTTTCCCCACCCTTTTCATGTTTCTCGCTCCCCCCCTCTCTCTCTCTCTCTCTCTCTGTCTACTCAACCCATTTTTCTTTTCTTGGGTTTTAAAAAGAAATCCTTCTTTTCCTTTGCCCCTCTTTTCGGGGATCTGGGGCTCCTGGAGCGCGAGAGACTGATCACTGTTGCGGCAGAAGTTTACTCCAACGCCTCCCTCCCTCTCTCTCTCTCTCTCTCTCTCTCTCTTCTGTGTGTTTTTCCTTCTGTTTTGCCACAGTGGTTCTTCTTCGCCGTGACAGCTCTGCTCGACAGGTCCCCAGACAACCTGCGTCTGCGTGTGCGAATGATACTGATCAGAGAAAGAGGAAAGTAAAAAGCCGGTCCGGTCGGATCAGATCGGCCCGTGAGAAGAAGCCAACCTCTCTGCGTATTCCTACGGTACGGTACTACCCGCCAAATGCAGGTTTCGCCGGCTTATTATTGCTTCGGCCAGCGATAAAGAGAGGACCAGTGCTTTTTCACAGTCCAATGGGCTCATCAAGGCTCCAATCAAAAATAGAAAATTACGATACTCGAATGATCTCTACTCGACTCACTTCGCATTCGAGTTATAATAAGAACTCAAATTCGAATTTGGGCTCAAGCTGGTTAAGCTCAAATGTTCTATGTGAGTATGTTACGTGATTGTAAGGAATTTTTTTTTCTTTTGGTCTATATTTCCCTAACTATTCTACTATTTTTGAAAGACATTATGGAAGCTTGACTGTGCCTTGCGAGCTGTTGAGCTAAATATTGGTGAGTCCATAAGTTTGGTTCCAATAGAGCCAAAATCGAACTATGGAGAGAGTGGTTTAGTGAATGGAGGTGCGTGGAAGCGATTTTAGTTAATCCAATTCACAACAATTAAAATTGTAGAGTAAATTGACCACCCGTGTGGTGGTGGCGAGGTGGTTGAAGCGAGGAACTTTTCACGAGAGGCCCCAAGTTCGATTCACGGCGTCGTCGTTGCTTGATCTTGCTAGCCGCGACTTGCCCAAAGGGTGCGTGGGTGGTGGTTTCTACGTGCCTCCTCGGGGTTACTCCTCTTGGTTGCCGGCCGTGCGGCGGGTTCACTGGATCACAAAAAAAAAAAAAAAAAAATTGTAGAGTAAATTGAATTCCTTCCTGTTTACCTCAAAGTCAAGGGTGAATTCATATTTTCCTGACAATTTTCCGTAGAACCTAGAGGGGGCAGGCACTGGCCAGATTTCATAGGCTTACTGGCCGCAATCCCTTTTGCAGCATGTTTATTTCCGTGGCGTGTTGGAACTCCGCTCCGTACACACATGGGAGTCGAACCTTGAAAATGCTGCTTTAAATGCAGTCTGCCCTTTTTTTTTTCCAATCAAACTGTCCAGTGTTTTTTTTTTTTTCCTAAATGTCGGTCGTGCAGATTCTCCTCGACGGAGAAGATGTTCTCCATTTTCACCGTAACGCTAATTTTTGGATGACGTACTTTTTATTTTGGCTTCAATCAAAATATGTCGTATTTGAATGTTTGGGAAATTTCTCCAATTTCGCGATCCAATGCGTTTCAACTTAAAACTAGATAAATAAAATATATACATTTTTTTTGAAAAATTTAGATTAACACTATCTATATTTGAGTAAACGCTATGTCAATCAATCTATTACACTTAAAAGATCGACTCGGATTTAACAAATGATATGGACGGAATATTTCATTTCACAAAAGCATCTTCTTTTCTTAGCATCTATTTTTACTGAGGTGTGGCATGAAAAGAAGTTATTTTCTATTCTTATCAATCTGCCCTTTTTTCCAATCAAACTGTCGAGTGTTTTTTTATCCCTGAATGTCAGTCGTGAAGATTCTGCTCGATGGAGAAAATGTTCTCCATTTTCACCATAACATCAATTTTTGGATGACATACGTTTTGTTTGACTTCAGTAAAAAATATGTTGTCTTTGAATGTTTGAGAAATTTCTCCAATTTTGGGATCCAATGCCTTTCAACTTAAAACTAACTAAATAAAAGATATACAGTTTATTTTGAAAAATTTAGAATAACCCTATCTATATTTAAGTAAAATGCTATGTCTGTCAATCTATTAAACTTAAAAGATCGACTCGATTTAACAATGACACAGATGGAAGATTTCATTCCGCAAAAGCATCCTCTTTTGTTAGCATCTGTTTTTGCCGAGGCGTGGCATGGGAAGAAATTATTTTCTATCCTTATATTTCAGGCAGATTAGCTTCACCATTTCGTACGGAGATGAAATATGGGAAGGGAAAGCCGTTCACACTCTTTCTACTCTTGGAAAGGGATATGATCCGACCCAATCCAATAAAAAATAAAAAATAAAAATTTATTTACCTATTTCCGTAAAATTAGCCGGCTCGACAGGCCTATAAGAGGAGTCAAAGGAATATAAGGCGAGACCATCAAGATATCGCGGCTACGTGATCCAACGTTTTGTGCTCAATTTCCAACCACTCCGAGGGAATGTCAATGCTTCCGTCGTTAAAGTTGACAAAAGCATTGTCAAAGTCCTAATTTCTTGGTAATTGCCGGACCAGAAAATATGAAGAAAGGAAGACGAAACTGGTCTAAATGGGCTGGTTTTGTCTTGTGTAGGCCTCCCGTGGGGGCTTGTCGGGCCTGCTAGAAAGCCCAAAATAACAAGCTATAGGACCATTTCGTCTCTCAAAGATTTTTATTTATTTATTTATTTATTAAGTTGTGCCGTGGGTCACCGGCAAAATTTTATTTCAAGGGCATAGATAGTTGAAAGTAGGTGCACAATTGTAAATTAATGTATTTTAATTTTTACATACTTGCGTGTGACCATGAGACGTGGGTGAAAAATTGTTACGCTTCACTTTTGTGCTTCCCTCGTATAAAGAAAGAGAAACCCCGTGATGGTGAAAGAAGGTGAGGGATTATGATCTTTTGTGTCCGACCAAGCTGAAGTGATTGTTTCATGCTCAACAACGATAGGTGCTCGATTTTTGTTGTCCCTTGGACAAACCTTGTGTTGTCATTTTGTTACTTTCTAGGAACAGTGGCCTCAGTGTCACTACTTGGGTGGCGTGGTATCAATGCATTGATTGTAGTTAATGCAGTTCGTGCAAGTGGATAAATATATTCGAATTGATTCCTGACGCCATGCTTAACAAACCAGCAGTTCAATGAATTCATGCAATTATACTATTTGGATGCATGCATTTCCAGCTTGAAAAAGAGCACCGATATGCATGTGCATTTTGTTGGGACTAGGTACTAGATCGACCGGCTTCTTTTTATTTATTTTTCCTAGAGTGTATTGTTTCATACCATAGAATCTAGTAAAGTATGTGTCCCTTTTACTGCTTCTAGTGAAGACCGTTAATGAATTTTCAACCCTTTTTCTCAAATAATTTTTATAAGTCCGGACACATTTTGAGCATATTTTATTACTATTCTATGGCTTTTTGGGAGTGCCTTCAAATTTTCTATATTTTTCGGCCTTTAGTAGATGAATTGCGTAGAACGAGAGAAGATCGTGATTGCTTGATAGCATAAGTGCAAGCCTCACGAACTCACCCAGTCACCGCGAGGCTAAGTTTCGCTAGTTTCCTCGGGTGAGGAAAAAGAAAAAAATATAATAAAAGTATTAATAAATTAAAAGAAATTCTAAGTCATAAAAAATTCAAGAGTCGTACTAAACGTATTTTATTTCGGGAATAGAAATTTCGGGTAATCACTAAACGTCTTCAAATGCTCATAAACTCGTCTAGGGAACAAAATGAAAAATAATCATTTTTTAATAGAAATTATTCCCGAGAAGCAAAATATTTACTAAATGCACCCTTATTCATATGTTACTTTTGCTGTTACACCAATTTTCATTTTATTTAAGCACTTGTCTCTAGGACATTTAACAATATTGCAAGGTGCACTAAGCCTTGTTGATCTTGCTACAATCTAAGTAGCACTGACACGCAACATGACACGACATAACACGCTGACACGTCATTTCTCAAAACTAGAAAATTTTGACATGTTAGGACACGTTATATACTAAATAAATATTTTTATTTTTAATTAACTTGCTTCAAATTCACAAATAAATAAATAATAAAAAAGAGCTTACAATGAATTTACACTAATAATATTAATAAATCTATTCGTGGGAAATTTGAAAGACATATTTATAGTTAATACATACCCATATTTGGGAACATATTTCTAACTTTAAAAAAATTATAAATAAAACTAATGACTAACAAAAGATTATAATAAACTTATTTAAATAAATCTATGATATTCTATAATGATAAAAATTTATTATTATTTAACAGTCAATTTTTTAAAAACTATTTTTAGCCTATTTATTTATTTTTCTAACAAAAATAACCTTACCATTCAAAAGTTATTTCCCTCCCTTCTTTTTTTCTCAAGTTCTCATCTCTCAAAAATTATTTTCCTTCCTCATTTCTCTCTCCATCACCCCACCTCAAACCCCCTCTCTCAGTTTCTTTTCCTTCTTTCTTCCCCCAATCACCTGTCATTTCCCCCGATTCTCTCTCCCACCCCCACACCACCCCCTGATTTCTTTCCCTCCTTTGTCCCCCTCCGTCACCTGCCATTTCCATCATTTCTCTCTTCCCCACTTTCACCTCACCCACCCCAACGCCTTAGGGCCCCCATCACCTGTTGTTTCTCTCCCCCTCCCTCCCTTTACGCCACCCCAACCCCCGGGCCCCTTCTCTGCCTCCGGTTCTTTCCCTTTCTTCCTCCTTCCCCCATCACCTGTTAACTACGACCTCCTTCTCGCACGATCCTTTCTGCTCTCTTTCAGTCTCCTCATCGCAATCGCTCACTGCTTCACCTTCGGCCCTTTCTTCTTCGCAGTCATAGCCTCGCCGCCGGCCATCCATCACAACATTGCAATCGCGACCCTCTCGCCTCGGTCTCTACTCTTCCTCTAGCCCTCCCTCACCGTCACGGCCTCACCTCCGCTCCCTCACCCCCACCTCCACCCTCCATCGTCTTCTTCGACAATCCTCTCTCGGACATGCCTGTCGGAACGTGTCAAGAAAAGTTGACCATGTCTTGGACACGTCGACACGTGTCTAACACGACACGGAAGCTCCGACAGCGTGTCTGTGCTTCATAGGCTACAATGGGTGGAGTTTGATTCCTGTGATTGTTAAGTATTATGTCAAATTGGAAGATAGGAGTATGACAAAAAAAAAAAGTTTGAAAGATGGGAGAAAAGCTGTTAGTTGATGTCCTACATTGTTCTATTTTCATGGATATGTCATTCAACATTTGAATGAGCTTAAATCGGTGATTCTTTGCGGTAACTTGTTCACTTGGTATTTTTATGTTGATCAACTCTCATCATCCCCAATATTCAGGGGTCTCCAATCAGAAAAAAAAAAGATCAACGCAGCATTGTTCAATTAGTTCAATTAAAATGTTTTAAAATTGAATTGGCGCAATAGATTTACAACTTTTCTTTTGTACTTTCTTCAAGAAAAAGACATCATTTTTTACTTGAAATTAATGGTATGTTCTAATATTTGATGCTAAGGGATTTAGCATGAGTTTGATATAGCTTTCCCTAGAGGCTTTCGGCCCCCAAAGCCTTTTAGGGAAATATTGGGGAGTTCGGTAAGTTTTCCAAAAGGGCCTTGGGCTAAATATTAGTAGCCTTGGAAAAGTTGAAAGCCCAATAGCCATTGGTTGAGGTCACTCGAACTTGGGCAACCTCTGGGGAGAGTCCTGGGTTGTGCGACCTAGGCACTGCGCAACCCAAGCAGCTGTCGCCTAAGGTCGCGAGACCCGGGCGCCGAGGGTTACTCAACCTCGGGCGACCTCAACCGATGGCCAACGGCACCCAGATTTGGCTTGCAATGGCCATAGCTCTTCTGTGACTGATGAAGAGTTTTGGTCTTTTTAAATAAAAAAATTATTAAAAAATATAAAAAAAATATACCCATAGGCTATTGTAAAAGTTTTTTTTTAACTGAATACAACTTGAACATAAAGTTTATTTGCAAAGACTTTTTACCAAATACAATTTATATTTCTTCAAATAGCATTGGCATTCGGCATTTGTATTATACTCAACATACGTACAAATGACAATTATAGATTGGGGGATTCTTTTAACTTATCCTTGGATGATAAGATTCCCTATAGGCAACTACCAAACTGCAAGAGTCCGAAGGGAATCTTTCCATAACTCAAATCTTAAGTGGCCCGGCAGATCCTCTTCCAAATAATCACTCAAGGCAGTCATTATCATGTTTATATAAATGAAGTATTCGTATTTTTGTTTTTTCGATCCCCTTTATTTACTTCATCAATTGTATATTCCTACGCTTCATTTTCAGAATAAATCTCAGCCGCTTCATAGCAAGAGTCTTGCAATATGTAAATATTAGGCTCTATCTGAATTGATTCTCTTTTTTTGCTTAGTTGAAATCTTGCGGCTCACGTGAATTGATTCTCTTTTTTTATTAGTTGAAATCTTGCGGCTCACGTGAATTGATTCTCTTTTTTTCTTAGTTGAAATCTTGCGGCTCACGCACTTTAACTCTTTTTTAGGTCTGTAACTCCTCAAACTTTCACAAAACTTGAACATTAGTATGTTTTTGCTTTTATTTAAATTCAAACAAACACGCTATTGAATTTATATCATAGTTCAAACTTTTATAGAGGTAGCGCTAATGTCACAAAATGTTATATTGAAAAGCCATCTCACATTGATTTTATATGAAGATATCGTTTCACATGATAATTTAAGACTTGGGAATGAAACTTCTAAACCTTGCGACCTTTTTCCCTTATAAAGAAGCACAGAATACTAAATTTCCAAGCTGGTCGCTCTAGTCAATCCATGCACTTATTCTTGATGATATCGTTTAGTTAGGAAACTAAAAACATGATGCAGTCGTACTCGTAAATTCTAGTGGGAAACGACCCTAATCGTAATCTTTTAAAATCCTTTGATTTGAAGCTAACTCAAGTACACAATACTAATTGCAAACATCTTCTAATCTTATTAGAGGCGTATTGATCTCTATAATCTCACATTGCTTTGCTACTCTTACGAAAGAACTATAAACATAAATACAACTCAATTAACCAAATTGAATGGGAAGGAAAAAGTCAGGAAAAAGCGGGGAATTAAATTGCCACCGTCTTAATCCGCAACCTACCACCTGAAATAGGCACTGAAAGTTACTAACTTGGCATCAAGTACTACGTGCATTCTTGGATTATATACGAGCTGGCGTACGGTTTTGTTCTTTCTGGGAATATCTATGAACTAGAGATAATGAACAAGTTAGCTCATTGACTCCTATATAAGTTGATCTGAGGTGCTAATGCTTACCATCACCAAGACATTAAGCAAAAGCAATATGACGATATCCGTAGTGAAATACTCCATCTTCTTCCTTGTCCTCGTTAAATTTTCACCTGTTTTTGCGACAAGAACATTCAAAGAGAATGAACCCTGCAAGAGAGTTGTACTCTACTACCATGACATCCTCTTTGGAGGCAATGATACGGCCAACGCGACATCTGCGCGGGCGACCAACGGGACCGGGTTAGGCAAATTCGTGCTTGGCATGTTGGTCGTGTTCGACGACCCAATCACAAAAGACCAGCACCTACACTCAACCCCGGTGGCGCGGGCCCAGGGTTTCTACTTCTACGATATGAAGACCACTTACAATGCCTAGTTCGCACACACATTGGTGTTCAACTCGACCGAGTACAAGGGCACGATAAACATTATGGGTGCAGACATGATGATGGAGAAGACTAGGGATCTCTCCGTCGTCGGAGGCACGGGCGATTTCTTCATGGCTAGAGGAATCGCGACATTTCAGACTGATGAAGTCGAAGGGTTCAAATATTTTCGCTTGAAGATGGATATCAAGTTGTATGAATGTTACTAGGGGGAAAAATAGTCAGTCCCTTATGCGTCTAGTTGTGTGAATCTTATTTCTACTTAGTAAGTATTTTTCTTGTGCCTTAGGCGTCTTCATAAAGACACCGCAACTTTTCCTTGTGTTAAGATCGTCAGAACATCTAAATTAGCACTTCTATCATGCTTGAACATCCCCCTCTTTCATGTCTAAATGGACTTTCTATGTCTTCTGAAGTGGGCAATTTGACATAGCTACCAAAATTTTCTAACTCGATCAATTATCTCGCAAGCTGTCCAATCCATGTGTATGTGACATTTCATCGCTTCTTTCTTCCGTTACTTGTGCATAATTGGCTTGGCAAATGCCATTGACAATATTTGTTGACGGGACACTTCTATGGCGCACCTGATGTGTATCTGATAATCTTAGAATAGGTCATGGTAATTGAATGCAAAAATGTCATAACACATCGAAAATCATTTTACAACGTTAAAGCATGTTAACATAATCAAAGTGTAAACAATTAATCGTACACTAGACGTAACTTAGAAAACTTTCTGGTGTCACGAGTCCCAATGAATGACCAGAATATTTAATGAACATGCAAAAGCGACATTATTACATGTCCAGAGAGCATAGTTAATAGGCCATTTTCTTATATGACATCAGTTTCGCCATGAGTTAACAGTAGCATTTTTTTCCCTCTTAAAAGAATGTAATGGATTACACAAGGAGACTTGCGCTGCAAAACTTGCTATCTCGTGAGTCAATGTCAGATGTGTCATCAGAATAAAAGAAAACACCAACGGCTTTCGACGTGCCGTTCTCTTGTTTTTGTTTTTTTGCTTTCAACGAAGAGAGTGCCGGTTTTAACTCTGCATTTTACCGCATTTGGGACCATCCACCAACTCATTAATCATATTGTCATTGCGAGATTTTGTGAGATTAATATCAATTATTTTAAAAAAATTTATTATAATTTTAGAATTTTAAGTTATTAGATGAAGACATGATTTAATAATTTAAATATTCTACTATTTTCTCTCATGCTGAGTAGTATAGTCTTTTGACTAGTAGTGTGCACCACCCACTGGGCGAGTTGTAGTTATTAGAGGAGATTATGGTGTGTTTTCATCATTTATGTGATGTAAGATTCGGTAATTGACCCATGTTCATTCTATTTCAATGTTGCGAAGGACCTGTTCTTGTGGGAAGAGAGCATGATTATCACAACAATTTGTGCTTTATTATTCTACTTTGTTGTTTGGGATTTGCTTTATTTTGAATTTCTCATGTATGATTTTGAGTTCTTGAAATATGAATGAGATATTTGCTTTCGACAAAAAATAAAAATAAAATGGAAGGCGTTTTTTGTCTTCCAGCATGAAATCTTAGGATGTAAAGTGTAATTTGTTAAAGGATTGTTGTTAGGTGCATCGCCAGTGAAAGAAATCACTTACATATTCATTGTAGGATGAATGACATGCGTTTTTATAGTTAATTTTGTAATCGGATATTTCCACTCGTGAACCATTTAATCGTGACTGTGTAAATTATTTCTTACAACGGTAGTAAACTTGAAGAAGGTTGCATGTGAAAAAGAGGATGAAGCATGAGCTTAAAAATGATTTTTAGTGTGTTTGCCAAAAGTTCGGAAAATGTGCAAGCGTCTACTATAAAATCCGAAACAGGCCACAAGGGTGGGTTCTTGGGGGGCATTTAAGATTGTCGCTTAACTTTATGATGGTAGATGAATACACGTGGGATTTCATTCAGATGGGGCATGGCAATTATGTATTGAAGCAAAGCAATAAAAATTAAACTCAAGGTGTCACGCGTGATATTTTTCTAATCTAACATACTATAATAATGTTGCTAAATATGTGTCATCATTTAGAGATGCGCCACGAAGTTATCTTACATAATAGAAATATATAATCTGATACGACACACGTGACGTATTTTTATATGGTAAGTTCCATATAAGTTAATTCACTAAATAGTTTTGCTTTGCTACTCTATTCAAATGAATTATCAAAAACTTAAAATCTTAATAGAGCAAATTGAAACGGGAGAAATTTTTTATCTAAAACTATGAAATAAAGTTGCCACACTGCCGTAATCCCCACCTACCACGCAAGCAAACGCTAAAAGTAGCAGCAAGCACTTTGTGCATTCTTGGATTATATATACAAGTCATTATCTATGTTATTTCTCATTTGGGAATATATATGAGCTAGTGACAATGACAAATTCGCTCATGACTGCTATATAAGTTGCATTGAGGTGCTAATGCCTGTCATCACCAAGACATCAAGCACAAACAGTATGAGGATGTTCGTAGTAAAATACCTCTTCTTCTTCCTTGTTCTAATTACATTTTCACATATTTTTGCTACGAGAACACCATTCAAAGAGAGTGAACCATGCAAAAGGATAGTCCTGTACTACCACGACATCCTCTTCAGAGGCAACTATACAGCCAATGCGACATCCGTAGCAGTGACCAAGCCGATTGGGCTTGGCCAATTCATGCAAGGCCTGATGGTCGTGTTCGACGACCCGGTCACGAAAGACCAGCACCTACACTCGACTCCGGCGGCATGAGCTGAGGGTCTCTACTTCTACAACATGAAGACCGCTTATAGTGTCTGGTTCGCATACACGTTGGTGTTCAACTCGACCGAGTACAACGGCACGATAAACATTATGGGGGCAGACATGCTGATGGAGAAGACTAGGGATCTCTCCATTGTCGGGGGCACGGGTGATTTTTTCATAGCTAGAGGAATCATGACATTCCAGACGGAGGCAATTGAAGTTCAAATATTTTCGCCTAAAGATGGATATCAAATTGTATGAATGTTACTAGAAAGAAATATCAGTCCCTTATGCGTCTAGTTGTGTGAATCTTATTTTTACTTAGTACTTGCTTTTCTTGTCGCATATCTATATCTAGTTAAGAGAAAATGAAGTACCCATCTGAATTTTCTGTCGTGGTTATGGTCTTAATTCATCGTCGTCGTTATGGGAACACTGCAATCTTTTGCCTTATGTTAAGATTATCAGAACATCTAAAGCAGTACTTTTTCTTTATCACAGTATGATCCTCGAGCCCCCCTCTTGTATCACAATCTGGTCATCGAATTCGTGAAACGGAAACAGTTGTGGGGCCACGGCACACTTCTTCATCAAATTTCTCTAGTATGGACATTCGAAGTCTCCTCCAGGACTCATGGGGTCAACCGGATGGAGCTTCTATGTCTTCTAAGGTAGGCAATTTAACATGTGTACCAAAAAAATTTTACTTGATGAATTGTCACGGATGCACACTTTCGACACCTAAATTTTGATCATCATAATTAATCATTTATAATACAAAAAATTGAGTTGACTCCAATTCTTAAACAAAAATATCATTAACGTTTATTGCATTTGCAGTATAGGCATTAGGAATGTTTTTCATTTAGTAATAATATGTCCATATATATTGCATTTAAGTCTGTCCAGTCATAAATTATTTGGATTTAGCTCAGAATGCTGAATGGGTTTAAAGGGAGGATTCTTAGGGAGAACGCTGAAAAAGGAGTTGGTGTATTTTCATCACTTATGATAATGCGAGATTCGATGATCGGCTCTCATTTATTTTTGTTTGATGTTGAAACAGATCTATTCTTGTGGTGTAAGAGTGTGCTTAAATTGTGCTTTATAGTTCTACTTTGTTGTTTGATATATGCTTTATTTTGAATATCTTATGTATCATCTTGAGATTTGAATGAGGTATTTGGTTTCAACAAAAAATTAAAAGCTAATGAAAGGTGTTGTTTGTCTTCCGGCATGAAATCTTAGGATGCAAAGTGTAATTTTGATAAAGGATTATGGGTAGGTGAAGCGCTAGTGTAAGAAATCATTTACATATTCACCGTTGGATGAATGTCATATGTGTTTAGAATTAGTTTTATAATTCGAATTTTTCCATGCGTAAATCATTTAATTGTGACTGCGTAAATTATTTCTTACATTGGTAGGAAACTTGAAGCAAGTTGTATGTAAGAGAGGATGAAATATGAGCTTAAAAATGATTTTTAGTGTATTTTCCAAAAAGCTATAAAGTTCAGAATATATGAAAACGTCTACTAAAAAAATCCAAAACAGGCCAAGAGGGTGGCTGTTGTTGGGGATTTTCTACTAAAAAAATGTGCCATTTTTTTTTTATTGAGAAGCCCAATGAGGTAGGGGTGAGCATGGTCCGGGTTGGGCTAGTCCGCCCCCTAATCCTAGGACCAACCCGCATAGTACTGGTCCTCAATTTTTAGGACCGAGGACCAATCTTATTGAGCTTGGGACCGAGGACCGAACCAACCCGATAGGTTCAGTCTGGTTCCCGGGTTAACTCGGGACCAACCAATAATTTTATATTTCATTTTTTGTATTCCTTAAAAAAGCAATTAAGGACCGAACTGACCCAATGGGTTCGGTTTGGTTTCAGGGTCAACCAGGACCAACCAATAATTTTTTATTTTATTTTTGTACTCCTTGAAATGGCAACCGAGGACTGTACTGGACCCAATGAGTTCGATGATAAGTGAGGTCAACTAAGAAAGGTAAGCGGTGATGGTCAAGTGGGGTGAGTGTCGAACAAAATGAGCATCGAATGTCGAGTGGGAAGCAACAAGCCAAGCGAGCATCAAGCGGCAAGCGGCACGAGTGACCCAAAGCGAGTGAGGCAAGTGTCGAGTGGTGAGCGGAGAAGTTATTTCTTTTGACTTTGTTAAATTGAAAACTAAGATGACAAATAAAATAAAAGAGAACGAATACTAGATGAGGATACCATAAGGAGCTGTTTATACATTTTTGGACACCGTGAGAACTCCTCACAAAAACATTTTCCTCATTCGTAAATTATGACTATTAACGCCGTAAAAGACATTAAAAATCTAAGTTATTAAATAATAATGTAAAATTACTTGAACTTTTTACTAAAGAGTTGTTTAATGTTGTTGACGCCATTTATTTTAAGGTTTTCTCTATATAAAAAAATTATAAGTAATATATTAGATATATATATAGGCAGGGTTGGTCTGGGTTGGACCAACCCATAATTCTCAGGACCGAAGACCAACTCGCACAGTGCTGATCCATGAATTCTGGGACCAAGAACCGACTTAGTCTCTCTAGGAACCGGACCAGGACCAGCAGGGTTGGGCCGGTCCAGGGTTGGTCCAGGGTTGACTCTGGACCGATGCTCACCCCTACACAAGGATATCTTTAAGCATAGGAATGCACAATCTAACATGACACGCGTGGCCTATTTTTGCATGGTAAGTTCTATAAAAGCTGATTCACAATAGTTGGAAGGGAAATTTCCCACAACTCAAATCTTACGCGGGCGGGCAGATCCTTTTCCAAATAATCACTCAAGGGAGTCATTATTACGTTAATATGGATGAAGTACTCATAATTTTGTTTTTTCAAGACCCTTTATTTACTTCATCAGTCAGGTATTCATACGCGTTGATTTCAGGATGAATCTGGGCCTCTGCATAGCAGGAGTATTGTAACATTTAAATATCATATTGGATTGACTTTTATTTTTGCTTAATTGAAATCTTAAAGCTCATGCACTTTAATTTTTTTGGTTTGAAACACTTCAAACTTTGGCAACACTCGAATATTAGTATGTTTTTGCTTTTATTTAAATCCAAACAAACCTTCCCAGGGGTTAAGTGTCCCAATGAATAAGTAATTGTACACCCCTTTAAACTACATTTTTGTATAATGGGTTAAACTTTAAAATAGATTTTGGAAAATGACACCATAAGTAGCATAATTTCCAAACAAGGCTCACTTGAGTGCTTTTTTTTCTTTTTCTATCACTTAAGTACCATAAATTTTTTTAACAATCACTTGAGTGCTATAATTTCCGTACAAGGCTCAATTATGTTTGATTTTTGGCACTTAGGTGAATATTTTAAAAATTTTATGGCACTCATGTCATCTATTAAAAATTATGACACTCAAATGAATGTTTTTTTAGAGGTTATGACACTCAAATGGATAAAAAAAAACAAATATAATGCTTCGGTGAGCATTATATGGATGTTATGACATTTGTACCATACTTTTCCTCATAGATAGGGCTAATATCACAAATATTTCATATTGAAAAGCCATGTCACGTTGGTTTTGTTGGAAAATATGGTTTTGAATTGGAAAGAGTAATCAAGTCAGACTTTAATGCATGATTTCATTGTTTTTAAGGATTTATTTGCCTCCCAATGTTGTTAATGGTCATTGGCAAATATCCTCCAGGATATAATAAAGTCTCTAATGAGAATACTATATAACAATTCTAATTTTTTTCCAGAGTCTCTCTAAAAAAAAATTAAAATGATTGTTGTAGTTTAGGAAAGAAGACTTGAAATGACTTTTTATTCTCATTCATGCCAAAAAAACTGACATATGTATAAAAATCAATCTTAAAAAACATATACAACTCTTCGAGAAAGGCTGCAAAGTAAACAAAGGCAATCATTCGAAAAAAGATTACAAAGTAAACAAATGCAACCCTTTGGGAAAGGTTGTAAACTAAATAAGTATAATTTCAAAGGTTATCTTGGAAAGACACATATAAAATTCAGAATAATAAAAAATATATATTCAAAAAATATTGAATAAACAAATACAACATTTCAACTAATAAAACTTAATAATCATGCGCTTGCATACAGGTATTGTGGGGTTTAGCCCGCACTTCAATTATTTCTTTGAATACATTAGAAAAGGCTTACACTTATAAAGTAACCCGTTTCCTCAGAATTTTCCCATATGAGACAAGTAAAATCACATATTATTTGTTTTACAAACAAACAAGCGACAGGTTTTGTACGAACATATCCTCTAAGTTGATATTTTAAGAATTTGGAGTGAAACTTCTAAACCTTGCGACGTTTTTTTTTTTTTTTATCTTCGAAGGAGCATAGAATACTAAATTTCCGAACTGGTCGACCCTGATCAATCCATTAAGTAATTCTTCGCGATTTCTTTTAGTAATGAAATTATAAGAACAAGCTGCAGTCTTACTCATAAATTCTAATGAAAAAGTACCCTAATTTTTAGTTTCTAAAATCCTTTGATTTAAAGCTAACTTGAGTATACAACGGTAACTACATACTGTAAAAGCGTACACATCATTTTAAAGGCGTATGAATCTCCGTAATTTCGTATTTCTTTGCTACTCTCCTCGAATGAATTATCAAAAAGTTAAAACCTTATTTAAGAAACTAAAATGGTAAATAAAAAAGTTAGCAAAAAGCTGGGAATTAAGGGTTTGTATGGTAACATTTATGTTTCTTGGTTTTTTTGTTCTTTTGTTCCTTGGAATAGAAAAAGAACATAAATCCACTTAGTAATATCGTTAATTTTTCTACTGCCCAAAATAAAAAAATGGTTAGGGAATAAACTTGGAACAGAAATAAAAAGTAGAAGAAAGTAGCTTCTTATTTCTAGAAACAATTTTTTGAAATAAGTCATTTTTTTTCTTTCTTTCTATCTTTCTTTTCTTCTTCTTCCTCTTCTAATAAGACTCGCTGCCCATTGCCACCGGTTGTTTGCCCTCGCCGGCTGCCTGCCATTGGTTGATGTCTATTTGTGGCTGCCGCTGACTAGAGGAGGAGAAAGAAGAGAGGAAAAAAATAAAAGAAGGAAAAATATAAAAAAGTATTAAAATATTAAAAGAAAATCTATAGTACAAAAACATTTGTGATGCGTACTAAATGCATTCTTGTTCTTTTTTTTTTATTTATTATGAGAGTAGAAATTTTGTATCTTTATCAAACGAGTCATTTTACTTAGAAATTGTTTCAGGAAATAAAAATAGTTTCTATTTCTGAAAAGAAATTATTTCTTAGAATAGAAATGTTACAAACGCATCCTAAATTGCCACCCTATTTGAATCCCTTACCTACCACCTGAAATAAACACTAAAAGTTACTAATTTGGCATCAAGCACTTCGTGCATTCTTGGATTATATATACAAGCTAGCGTACGGTTTTGTTCTCATTGGGAATATTTTTGAACTAGAGAGAATAAACAAGTTAACTCATTAACTCCTATATAAATTGATTTGAGGTGCTAATGCTTGCCATCACCAAGACTTTAAGCAAAAGCAATATGAGGATATCCGTAGTGAAATACCCTATCTTCTTCCTTGTCCTAGTTATATTTTCACCTGTTTTGCTGCGAGAACACCATTCAAAAAGAGTGAACGCTGCAGGAGACTGTCCTCTACTACCATGACATCTACGTGGGCGACCAACGGGACCAGGCTAGGCCAATTCGTGCTAGGCATGTTGGTCGTGTTTGATGACCCAATCACGAAAGACCAGCACCTACTCGCGACCCAAGTGGCGGGGGCTCAGGGTTTCTATTTCTACAACATGAAGATTGATTATAATGTCTGGTTCGCATACACATTGGTTTTCAATTCGACCGAGTATAAGGGCACGATAAATGTTATTATGGGGGCAGACCTGATGATGGAAAAGACTTGAGATCTCTCCGACATCAGAGGGATGGGCGATTTTTTCACGGCTAGAGAAATCATGACATTTCAGACCGATACAGTTGAAGGGTTCAAGTATTTTAATTTGAAGATGGATGTCAAGTTACATGAACGTTACTAGAAGGGAAAATAGTCCATCCTCATGCGTCTAGTTGTGTGAATCTTATTTCTACTTAGTACTTGCTTTTCTTGTCCCTTAGGCGTCTTTACCGGTGACACCGCAATTTTTGTCTTGGGTTAAGATCGTCAGAACTTCTGAAGTAGCAGTTCTATGATACTTGAACGCCCCCTCTTTTATCTCAACAGCTCTTTTATCACGATATGGCCCTCGAATTCGTAAAAAGGAATCGATTGGTCAGGCCACAACACCCTTTTTCTTATCACAACATTCCCCTTTTTTATACTGGCAGTAGATTTAAATTAATCCTTTGTATCCAGCCAAAAAAAAAAGCCTTTGTAAAAGAGAGGATGCAAAGTGGCATGAGGTTTAAAAGTGACATGCTTTCTAGAGTACTTTCGTAGAAAGCTTATATAGTTCAGAACATATACTAGTGTCCGCTAAAAAATCTGAAGCAGGTCTCGAGGATGAGTTGTTAAGGGTATTTAACATTGTTGCTTTACCTTATCAGGTGCTAAATGCAAGTGGGATTTAATCCAGAGGGAGCATCCCGTTCCTCCCTAGAAATAGGGGTACTCCATGGATCCTTTGGCTGTTGCAGGGTTTCTCACCACATAACAGAGTCCGAAGACTTCGACTAAGGGCCGCCTCACTTGTCCAGTAAATATATCATTGATGGACTGACAAGACTGCGTTCCTTATTTTAATGTGTCGGTACGTGCATGCTTCAGCCTCCTGTCTCCCCTTTGTATCTTTGTCTTCCCCAAGGGGAGGAAATACCCTCTATGTGTTTTACTTCCAGGGATGCCGAGGTCCGCAAGAGGCCTAAAATGAAGCAGTTTAAGTACTTACTTAGGTCCATCCCGAGTATTTATTATAGCAAAGAAATATAAATTAAATTTGTGATATCATGCATGATATATTGTAAGTTCTATATAAATTAATCATTGATTAAAGTATTTCTTCTTGTAACAATCATTGTTACCTTCCTCACAAAATTACCTTTCTCATAAAAAAATAATAGAAAAAAAGGAAGCCATGAAAGTACAGCTGAATTCTAAAACTTTCGAAAGTACAATTAGATTCTAATTATTGCAAAAGTTCAATCGAATCCTAAAACTAAAAAAAAAAAAAAAAAAAAAACTGCAATCAAGTCCTAAAATCTGTCAACTTGACGTTATCAAGTCTCAAAACTTGTTAGTATTTTTCATTTATCAAGTTAGATAGAGTTAGTGGAAGGACTTGACTACATCAACTTTTCAAATTTTAGAATTTTGTCGTACTTTTTTAATTCGAGAATTCAATTGTATTCTGACGACAAATTTAGGACTTTCAGTATATTTATAAAAAAAAAAAAAATTGACAGCCTCTAATAAAGCCAAAAGCGAAACAAGCCACAAGCGGCGGTGGCTGGGGAAATTTAGAATATTTAGCTAATATGCTATAATAAAGTCCCTAGATATGTGCGATTTTACTAGGAAAGGATATGTTGTAGCAAAATATGCAACCTGACATGACTCACAACTTTCATTAGCTAGGCCTTCCAAAGAACTCAAACCATGCAAGCACATTGTGCTCCACATGCATCAAGTGATCTTCGATGGCAGTAACTCGGCCAACACGACCGGGGCTGCTGTAACGAGTCCAGTTGGGCTTGGGCATTTTGCCTTTGGCCAGGTATTCATCTTCGACAATCCCATGACCAAAGACCAGAACCTGCTATCTCCTCCGGCAGCACGAGCTCAGGGATTCTATTTTTACCATATGAAAACTGTTCCAAGCGCCTGGATGGCCTTTACCTTGGTTTTCAATTCGACGGGGTATAAGGGCACCATAAACGTCCTGGGGTCCAATTTTACCCCGGCAAGGACTAGGTATCTATCGGTTGTTGGTGGAACCGGGGATTTTTTCATGACGAGAGGGATTCTAGAGATCGAGGAAGATGGTGTCGTCCCATTTGTGTATTTTAGACTGAAGATGGATATTAAGTTGTACGAGTGCAATTAGGAACTAAAAGAGTCCTCAGTCACATATGCTACGCGAATTTAGGATTTAGGAGGAAGTGCGGGGCTAGGGTTTCGGATTAGGGGGCGATGTCTCTTCATGTTGCAATGTTGGTCAGTAGCTTTCTAAATAATGCTTGTCAAATTGTGTATCTTCATATATATGATGAGATAAAGATGCTTCAAATGGTCAGGCCTTTGAGTCGGTGTCAATGTTTCATCACCGTCCATTTTACATGCTGCTATAGATACGAAAATCCTTTACAAGGTTGATTAATTTACGAAGGGATGTGGCATTTTATTCTTTGGGTGTTTCAGTACTACGTATCGGTTTAAAATGCCGCCCATTCTATTTCAAAATGCCTCTTCAAAAACTATTTGAGTTAGTCTGAACCTAAATCGATTAGAATGACTACAATAATCCAAATATTTTTATATTTTTTGAGACAATCATAATATAAGTCCTAAAACTTATTGTGATAATACACTCAAATCCTTAAACTTTCATTTTTGGCATTTAAATCCTAAAACTTACAACTTCGATGTACTTGAATCTTTTCATTAACTTAATAAGTTCTAAGTAGACGCTAAGTGCCACGTGGCTGTCTATTATTCTTTCCAATCTTACACGGCCATTCCATTGGAAATGACATGTAGATGGGCTGTCTGTTAAAACCAAATGGAGTTAATGAAGGGACTAAAGTGGACATCGTAACAAGTCTCAAATTTAAGTGCACGAAATAAAAAAAGTTTTAACATGCATAATTAAGACAAGTTTAAGACTAAAATGCATCAATCAAGTCTGAAACATTCTTTATTATTAATTCCTCAAAATCCTCAAATATCAGAAACGAAAGAGTTTCGTTTCAGTCCTCCTAGATTGACTCCACCTGACCAACATCTTCTTTCCCCGATAATGATTTTACTAATTTTAGTAAAGTTCCATCCTTACTAAATTAGGAATAATCCACCAGAAATAGATACTTTATTACGCTGCGTATGCCTCCATCTGATCCCCCTCATTGGCTCATGGTTGCGATTGATTTAATCCCGTTCTTAGATCTTACAAACTAAATAAAAGTGAGGGAAAATACTAGATACCCTCCTCACGTTTGGCCTAAATACCACTTTATATCCTCTAATTTTCAAAATACCACTTCATGTCCTCCCACAAAATTTCACATTGAAAAAGACTAGACTGTCATTCACTCAGTCAACACAAACCTTTGTTCATCCTGATGTCTGTTACTATTCTGAAACACCAACAAGGCTTAGTTTCTTCCACCCTCCACCACCCCTGCGGATGGACGCTAACCCACCACCTTCAATCGCCATATTTGGTCATCGAGTCCTCGGCATCACTCTCTCTCTCTCTCTCTCTCGAGTTCGGCACTGGCATTAAGCTTATCGCCAATGGTAGAGGCATTGCCTTCGAATCTAGAGGGTGGACCTCTAGCAATAGAATCGATGTGAATGGAGATAGAGACAGAGAGAGGTTGACAAAGAGGCCTTAGGGTCTGGACGACAAATTCGAAAAAGAAGAAGAAGAAGAAGAAGTGCCAATGTTAGAGGCATCGCCTTCGAATCTAGAGAGTGGACCTCTAGCAATAGAATTGATGTGAACGGAGATAGAGACAAAGAGAGGTTGACAAAGGGGCCTTAGGGTCTGGATGACAAATTCAAAGAAGAAAGAGAAGAAAAAGAAGCAAGAAGAAGAAGAAGACAAAGAAGAAAGAGAAGAAGAAGAAGAAGAAGAAAGAGAAGAAAGAGAAGAAGGAGAAGAAGCAAGAAGAAGGAGGAGAAGAAGGAGAAGAAGGAGAAGAGGCAAGAAGAAGTAGGAGGAGAAGGAGAAGCAGCAGAAGAAGTAGGAGGAGGAGGAGGAAGTAGCAAGAAGAAGGAGAAGAAGCCGGAGAAGAAGAAGAAGCAAAAGAGGAGGAAGAGGAAGAAGAAGCATTAAGAAGAAGGAGAAGAAGGAGGAGAAGGAGGAGGAAGAGGAAGAAGAAGAAGACGGATGCAAAGTGAGAAGAAAGAATGAATAATCAAATGAAAATTTGATGGTCAATCAAACTGACCAAGGACCGATCACGATGATTGATAATTGATAGAAGGTAATTAATGATTGACTGACAATTTAGTGATCATAATAACTTGAGAATCTAAACTTAATGTAGAAATTAGTCATAATGGGTACTAATGACTAGTCATTAAGGTCATCAAGTACACTTTTAACACATCCACACACAAAAATAAGGCAAAAAGTGTTTTCGTGAGAGATTTTAATCCTCAAAATATCTCCCAAAGAATAAGAGGCATTTTAAAATTTCCAGCTCTTTGCTTCCGAAATTGGAAACGAAAGAATCTTCAGGGGCCATTTTGATCTAAAGCCCAAAATACAAGGGCCACGTTGTAATTTCCTCAAACACAAAATCCCCCGACAGTTGAAACCGAAGCAGATAGGGGCAGAGCACGTATTGGCGCTACATTCGGATAACTTATCTCCTTCCTTTTAACTTCATCAACTAACTTCTCTCTGGCCACAGAGACCAGGCGGGCAGCAACAACGAACAAGAGCGAGAGAGAATGCGAAGCATCACGCTCTCCGAGAGCGTCCTCAAGTCGCACTCGCTGCCTCTATCTCCGAAACATCCGAAACTCGCGCCCTGTCACCTCCTCTCCCTCAGTTGTCGCTTCAAGAACCGAGCTTTCAACCGCCCTGCTCGGGACCCAGTACCCATTTTCTGCAGGTAATCTGGGAAACATGTGTTTTTGTATGGTTTCGAATGCCTCTCTTCAGGGTTGTGCTTCATTCGGCGTGGGTGGCATCTTGGAATGCTTTCTAAGTGATTGTGATCTTTCTGCTTCACTGAGCTCCTAGGAGAAAAGGACACGCTTCTTTTTGTATCTTCGGAGTGACGGAGCGAAATCCGTTCAATTTTGATGTTGTCTATGCTAAGTTGTAGGGATTTTGAGATATTTGTTTGTTCTTTCGTAATTGTTGAGGTGGGGTTTGATTTTTATGCTGGCATTCCAATTTAATGAAGGAAATGCAAAGCTGGGAAGAGGTGTGGAAGCTTTTGAAATGGACTGATTGGCATGCCTTTTGTAGGTACAGGAGAGGGTGGAATGTGAAAATTTGCGAAGACCGGTCTGGTCACCTTCGGGTTAGAACTTCTGAGAACTGTGATGACTTTGTAAGAATCTTTGAGACCTGAAGCGCGTGATCCTATTTTTTTTCTTTACTGCATTTGATCGGATCAGTCATTGAGGGTAATATGCAGTAAATCATGCTAGCAAGTTCTTGCTTGCTCATTCATCTTTTGTCGGATTTCTCTGCATCAGAACGATGTGTTTCATGCTATTTGCATAATTGCTTACTTTGGAGTCGAACTTTCAGCTGATTTTTCTCAGTGGACATGCTTAACAAATGAAAATGTGTTTTCTTGTCCGTCTTACTTAAATTTTTAATCCAATTTTTTCTTGTCAATACAGACCACAGGGTACATCAGTGATGAGAATAGCAGTGCATCAGATGAGTCATTGCATAACATGGACAATTCTGGTGTTGTGCCTATATTTTCAGGGATGAGTAACTTGAACAGACAAGATATTACAGCTAGAGAGATTCTGTTGAGTAGTGCATCATTTGGTAATTTGGGGAAGTTTATGTTTCTCTTTGGATTGCTCACGCTTCAAGGCTCTCAACCAGCTATTGCTGGAGAAATTGCCAGTGGTTTGCAGTCGCTTCCTTACTTTCAGGACCTTGGTGATATTAGCACAGGTTTTGCCTCAGTTAGGGAAATCTCCCTTTAACTTTTGAACTTCAATATAAAAAGGCTCAATCTTTATGCATAGTTATTAATAAGCAGATGCTTTGTTGGCTCCAAAAGGTTTAGAAAATAAATTGTATCTTGGGATCCCTAAGCATACAAACTGATTCAGAGCCTTATCAGATTTCAGATCAGTTATATAAGTGACATCACAACTGCTGCAACAAGAATGACTGTCACTTTTCAGGACATGTTCCTATTCGACAGTTTTGTTCGACATTGTACTACTAACGAAAAGATACGCAGTAATCATGCCCTTTAGACATGCACAGATTTCCCTTTAATCTAGTGATCTGATTGGTTATTGGATCAATCATCTCAACCTACCATCCAATAAGCTCCTATTTGGCATTACCCACTATGTTTTACTAGAGTTAATTCTCTGGATAAAATTATGTCATCTACATTAATGGAGAGCTCTTATACATTTTCCCTTCATGCAGGCATTCTTGCTCATCTTTTCTCAGAGCTGGGAGATAAAACCTTCTTTATTGCGGTGAGACCAAAAATCTTATCTCTTGACTGGCTGAGTTGAACTTATGAATGGTATTAATTTGCTTGTCATAGTCTGATGCCAAATCTTATCCTCAGTAAAGCACTTCTTTTCTCGGGATTTAGGAAGAGAAGGGACCTGATTAAGGTGCTCGTTAAATAAGCAAATGAAAACATCTTCCATGTCCAGCACTGTGGGAATTCCCACAAGGGGCGTTCTTATATGTCTTTCTTCAGTCTGTGAACCTGAGAAAGAAGTTTGACTAAAACAAACCAGAGATTTCAAGGTTTCCCTGTTATGCCTGTTGAGGCCTTACATGTTTTTCTTGGATTAGAAATCAATTAAGTAGCTTTGTTAGGATGTAGTTTCAGCTGAAAAGAATTCTTTCCCAGACATGTGATACCTTTAATTAGAAATCAATTAAGTACGGCTTTGTTAAGAACAAAATGGATTGATATATTCCAGAACTGATAAAATCTGCCAATTTCAGGTGTTGTCTAGGTTAGCTTCTCTCTCTCTCTCTCTCTCTCTCTCTCTCTCTCTCTCTCTCGCATGCATGCACATGCACATGCACACACAGCATCTCTTCCATCTCTCTTTCGGTTCATAATCTGTTCTTCTTCCACTCATCTCTTTGTAAGTGTTTAGTCCTGCATAGCTTTGATGAAGTGCAGTAACTCTTAATTTGTCTTCTGCCTTTTTGTAGGCTCTTTTAGCAGCTAGGAACTCTGCAGGCATTGTCTTCACTGGGACATTCGGTGCACTTGCGTATGTTACTCTGCCTTTGCATGGTGATTTAGATGTCTTTTTGCATTTTCTTTTGCTCTCTGTGATTCTTATTTGAGATATGAAGAGTAAACTCAAGAAACAGCAAGTAAGAAAAGCAACTGCCTCTAACTAAATAGTTATTCTCTCATCTGCACAAGACCTAAATCAGCCAGCCTCTATCCAACCCATTTGGAGTTGGTGATATTCTCATTTTCCATCTCTTATTTGTCTTATAGGTATAGTACTTGTAGAAACTTAGCTTGTTCATGCCCTTAGTGTCATTGGCAAAGCAGAAGTGTAATTGTTGATCCATGCTGCTAATTGGCATTAAACAGACCAGGTATCTTGGGATAAATAGCCATGAATTACACAAGAAGGCAACAGCTATATCTTTTTTATTTAAAACAGTTGATTGCCATCACGACTGAAGTCCATGTCAATTGTGCTTATTTCAAGGAGACCATAGAAATTCTCTACTGTTGGGATTAAAAGAAGTGCTTATTCTTCTGGACAGGATAATGACTGTTATATCTGTTGTTCTTGGAAGAACCTTTCACTATGTTGATGAAATCCTTCCATTCAGGTACTTTTGTTTCTGCTTCTCAATGCATTTCCACTTCACATGATCACTCATCTCTTTTCCATTTAGCTATTGAGTGAAGTTGATTATGTTGCTGAAGTATAATAGTGTACTAATGACATCACAGGTTTGGTGAGAATGATTTGCCTGTTGATGACATTGCTGCAGTTTGTCTCTTGGTGAGTTTTGGATTGCTGCTGATATCACGAAGTATACACAATGTTCTTGCTAGTTTGAATGACTTCTGTCAATAACAAGGAACTGTTTTTGTTGAGAAATGAGCAGCATTTTTTCCCTAATTTCTGCATATCAGGTCTATTTTGGCGTCTCCACACTTGTTGATGCCTCCTCCGATGATGGTCTTAAGGCAGACGATGAGCAGAAAGAGGTGAATTAAATGTTTGTTTCGCAGTTTGTCGAGCCTTTTTCCAATGTGGCACCTATAAATATGATCTTTTTCTGGGTGTTACGTTCTCTGAAGGTAATATCACTTTGTTCTTTTTGAACCAGGCTGAATTAGCAGTTTCGAAATTTTCAGGAAATGGTGCTGGGATAATAGCAGCTGCTAGTACCGTTGTTAGTACTTTTGTTTTAGTCTTTGTTGCTGAATGGGGCGATAAGTCGTTTTTCTCCACAATAGGTGAGTGCAAAGTTTGAATCGTACATCTTTGACCGGTCAGTCTCGTCGACCCAACACACGTATGCATGCTTCGAGGCTTTATAGCTCCCAATGAATAACATGTATTAGGCCAGTCCAGTTCATCTTTTTCTTGTCTCTCTTACTATTCATTTGTAGCTTCCCATGTTCTGATACTTACATAACATTGGGAAGTTTTCTGCACGCAACCTCTGGCCTTTCCAACTCATTCTATTGTCTAATGCTCAAAATCTAGTTTAAATCTTGACTTTCTCTTTAGTAATTGGACATTTTTCTTGCAATACAGCCCTTGCTGCAGCTTCTTCGCCTCTTGGAGTCATCGGGGGAGCTTTGGCTGGACACGGTGTGGCAACTCTGGTAATTTGCTTCCTGATGGAAATTATTTCTTCTACTTGCTAGCTTCCGGTCGACGCAATTTCTTATGTGTGTAAGAAATGGGAAGAAATATCCTTCTCCAATGTGACTATAAAGAATTTTGAGCAGTGAAAATTCTAGTGGTTCACTAGTAAGAAGTTGGCGACACTCGTCGACGGGTTGTTCATTCTGATAGATCTCAATACAATTCTTGCAAATCAAAAGCGCAATGCATGTTTGTGGTCAGATGTGACTTCGAAGCCCAGTTGTATGAACGTATGGAGACAATTTTGATTCTCGTATGTTTGCGAAATGTCTTCAACTGTGTGCAAGATTATCGTGAATCTAAGGATGCTAATCGGTGAATTGTTACTCGAAACTTTGTGCAGATTGCCGTGCTCGGAGGTTCATTGCTGGGAACATTCTTGTCTGAGAAGGTATGATAATCAAAATCACGTCTCACTCAATTTACTCGTTCACTTTGCTGCTAAAGCAATATTTTCTTGAGTGGGGTTCGTCGAGCATACATTCTTTCACTTGATTTTCCGTCCTCTCTTTACTGTACAGGCCATCGCCTACATCGGAGGTACTCTTTTCCTGGTCTTCGCTGCCGTGACATTGTTCGAGATCGTGAGTTAAGAGAGATTTCCACGTGTTCTGCACTAGCAAATCGGCGAGCAGTCATCGGCTCGAGAAGTCGTCACGAAACATCCATGCCTGGCAATTAGTAGGGGCAAATTGCTTAGTGAAAGGATCAACCGCCATTTCTTTGTTAGACACCTCTTTCTGTTGGGACAAGGATTTTCATCATTCTTTTGTTAGTATAAGCTTCGACATGATTGCCTGCCGCGCCATATTCACGTCGAAATTCAATTACTTCAAACAAACATGCGGCAGAAGGAAAAGTTTTTGAGTTCCTGTTCATCTTAGTGTTGATAGGAATGTGCATAACAGTTGAGAACCGTCTAGACTGCCCAGAGTCGGACCAGCCCAAAATCGGTGATTACCATGGAAACCGGTCAAGTTCCTGGTTTCGGTTTAGTTTGGTACTTGATTTTAGGTATGGAACCGCCCATCTAGATCGGACAGGTACATATATATTATATTTTAATTTTTTTTTAATTTTTAACTTTTCAAATAAAAATCCTAGTTTCCTCGTCTCTAAGACTCACTCATCTTGTGCCCTTGTCTCCCTCCCTCACTCTTCCCTCTCTTCCTCTTGCTCTCGGTCGTCTCTGGCCTCCAAATTCATCGGTCGCTCTCAAGTCTTGCGTTTTTTCTAATGTGAGGACATTTTGACCGATTTCATGAATTCACTCAAGAACCGAATCTATGGGCAGTTTTTAGTTTCTATTTTTAAAAACCGGTCTTTAGTGAGCAATTCTAATTTCGGGATTTCTATCTTAGAACTAGTTGCCCCCACTGTCGATAAAGAGCATAAACATTCGCATCACACCCAATCTCATCTTTCTTACTAAGGAATGAAAATCAAAGGAATAATCCAAGACGCGGAACAAAAAAATCTGGGAGGCTGGCAAAGATCGAATCGACGTGGGGCAACTCCCCACCATCGACACCGGTTTTTGGCACATCGGAAGGAATAACAAAGAATGGACTCGATGAGAAAGGAAAAAATTCAAAGGGGAATATAATTGGAGATCGGAATTTTTGGACCGCCTCACATTGTTATTCTCCCTTTCGTCTTTCGAGGGTGTCTTCTTCTCCCCACCGCCATCCAATTTGGGTCCGTACATTCCTCATCGGTCCCCCAAGAAAAGAGAGAAAAATGCTCCATTTTAGGTCTCTTCCCCCCACCTTCTCTCTTGCCCCCAATCATGCCAAAAATCGCGTCATGTGTTAGCACAAAGTCAATTGGCTTTCGGCATCGACCTCGAATCAATCATAACTATAGCCAATTGAAAGAAATGCCATTCAAATCTCGCGACGAAGCTATTTGGGTTTGGGTTAATTTTCTATTTTCAGAAAGAGGCTCGAAGCGGGTCAGAACGTGGTCTTTTTGCCTCAGTTGTCATTTTTGGCATCTTGATGGCATGACAACCCGAAGATCGATAGCATGTGATTGTATCACGATTTAGAGATGTACACCCCAAAAGATTGTGCGTGGAGATCTAGAGTTGAGTCCATGTGCTCCCACGAAGAAAAGACGAAAAACGTTAGTTCGATTTGATCATTGAATCGAAATCAATTAGTTTGACGTTGTACGGTATATAGCATAATTTAAAGTTTGTCGGCTCTCTTCATATTCGATTGAGGAGGACATGTGCCCCCTGTGGAAATCGTACACTCGCCAGACGAGGCTGTCTCGCGTTGACCCACGTGATTCAAGTCTAAAGTTCATTAATGCTGCTAATAAGCCAGTGATAAGCCAGCTAATTAGATGAAATAATTAGGATTTAGTGGGCAGCCTCGAGTTCATGCATTTAGACATGATTAAACTGACACTTTACTGTTCAAGATGCAGCTCGAATTGAACATTCTAATCTCTCTACACTTTGACTTGAGCCTGATCTTAAAAAATCCAACTTAATAAGCGTTTCATAAAATTAAACCAATCAACTCAATTCAATTCAATTTAACCCGACAGTTGAAAATACGGGAAAATAGGATTACTAGGCAACGACCAAGTTCGCGAGCTGCTTGATTTCCATACTCAAGCTAGTCAGACTCTAAAAAGGCTCGATCAAGCTCGAGCGGTTCGCGATATCAAGAGCTTTCTTCACGAAAAAGCTTGATTTAGGTACGATTTTATATCCGGGGGCATGCTGTGATTAATAATAACTAATTCAGGGGCTCACCGAACCCAAGACAAAACCTGATGACATGGGCAAATCGCTCCAGGACGACGCATCGCACGTGCGATCCGAAGGGGGAGGTGAATATTACAAGGCATATTCCTTCTCAGGAAGTACAAGGAAAGCACACGGTCCTTGTCCCCCCCCGGCCCGCTTTTCGACGGCCCCAAAAGTCGACCTTACGTTAATGGGACAGCGATAATATAATGGCAATATATTGTTAGAAAGCGAATGGACAGAGAAGGGGAAAAAATAACACAAAAAGATGCCGCCGAGAATACCGAAGTTAGGCAGCACGAAGCCTTGTCCGATCCGGCATGAAATCGACACATCTTTGTAGCCACGCCCGCCTAAGTCTATGCCTATACAAATCTTCCCTTTCGACGCTGTCGACCACAATCGATCGAAATCGAGCTCCCGACAGAACGAATCGAGTCGAGAAAATAACCGCCGTGTGGCCGCGTCCGTCCTCCTCTACCACGAGCGAATCGGCGTGCTGAGGCCCGAGATTAGTCTGAGCGAAAGATGTTATATTCTTTTTTGATCTGGTCAATAATTCTCGTACTAAAATTGTCCGAGGGCATCGAAATTCAGTGGTAGGGAGACCAAACGATAAGAGGGTACTTATTCTTTCACCCTTCTTTTCTTTCTTTTTTTTTCATTTTTTTTTTCCAGTGATTTGAGATCTTGGGAAATGGTGTGCAAGAAAGTCCAAGTTCAGGTTCGGCTTGGGTTATGCACCACTCTTTTTCTGTCAAGTGGATGACCCCTGAAATCATTCTCTTTTTCCTTTTTCTGGGGGGGTAAAGGACGCCGCGTTGAATTTCGGAAAATTCATATATCTTATCTTCCAAGGCCATATTCCTCACTTTATAATTTATCTGCTTCAAACAAGGGGGAGAACCTCCTCCAATACAATGTTAAAATGCCAAACTCAAAAACCTTGAACTAATAAATCAAAAGAGAACGAATTTATATAGAGAAAGGTTTAATATCATAAAAAATTCCAAACCGATTTATATATGACAAATTTAATACTGAACAAGTATACTCACAACATATTTATCTTATATTAATTTTTATTCAATTTTATTATCAAATCGCTATATATTGAATAATACGTGCCAGTTGACAAATATATCAATTTATAAATTAAGAATCATAAAGAACATATTGACATGACCAAGGAAGACAAGGAAAACGGGCTATTTCGATAAAATTGACAATTATGCGTGCGTTTTTTCCCTGAAAAAAATCCGCTGTCATGCCACGTCGAGAGAAATTATACGAAGCGTTGCATGCGGGGTCTGGCTCGGCATCGAAAATTCCGGAACGACAGCGGATCCGATCGGACGGACCTAGAAATCCACGAAGCCTTATCATGTCGTCTTCAGTCTGACGAGGAATTTCCAACGTGGGGACGGCGTCGGGAGTTGGTTGGGGAGGGGGCCCCACGGGGGGGCGCGGGGGTGGTGGACAGCGCAGCACCACGGACGGTGGCGAGGCGCGCTCCCTACCCGCAGAACCGAACCTAAAGAAAAGTCGGCGTTGACGATGACGAAGACGATGACGTGTGGGGGTAGGGGCCGTTTTGGGGCTTCTCGCCATCGTTTCGCCACGCCACCGAACTTTGGCCTCCCGATGCCGACGAAGCTGCCTGCTCGAATATCTCTTCCTTTTATCTTATTTTAATTTCTTTTCCCACTTCTTTTTGTTTAATTTAATTTAATTTGGGTTTTCTGCTTTGTTAAATAAATTGTTTTTTATTTTTAATTTTCTCTCTTGGCTCTCGGACCACTTCTTCGTGCTCCCGGGCATCTCATCATGTGCACGATGCGAGATCACGCGTACTTCTCCCAAAATGACATTCGATTCCCCCCGACTTCGGACATAGTTGTTAATCACATGTAATTCACGTCATATGAACCAGAAAATAAAAAAAATAGATAGCCGGGATCACGAAACATGACTTGCTCGGGCGAAGGCACGGTGATTGTCGTGCTTCTCTTGGTAATGGAAGGGATGAATCGATCGAAATAGTTTAGGGTTTAGAGTCCAAGTGTAAATTTTATATAAACAGACGCAACGATGATGTCCCATTGCATGTATAGTATAGAATTAAGTTACTTGTGATGTTAAGATTTTAAAATCTACTATTTTAGTACTATTCTATAGAGAACAAAAAAGTACCATGTGCCGCTAAATGAGAAAAGAAGAAGAAAATGTCCATTTTACTTACCAATATTCTAATGTAGTCGCCATCGCATCAAGTGCTAAATGTACATGATTTTTTTTTTTGAACGAACGATTGACTTGGCATTATACCTAAATATCCATAAGGACCACATTCCCAATTTACTTAATCATCCACCTTTGGGGCTTTATTTTTTTTCTCGCACTAACACGTCCAAAGAATATGGTATCGACACAATCATAAATTTATTTTACATTTTTGGTTATAATAAACACCGATTTTATATTGTGGCGAAAATAAAAAAGATTGCTCTAATATTCGTATTCTTGTAGTGTGATTTAGTTCTCAATAATTTTTTTATTTAGACCAAAAAAACTCTCAATGTTTTTTTTTTTTTTTTTTTTCATTTAGACCAAAAGAACCTCTTGATATTTTTACACAAGAAATATCTATTTTATTGATGAATTACCGAGATAAATCGAGTCAATTATGAGTAAAAGCTAAGTCGGGAAGATCTCTGTCCTTATCACATGTCATGCGAATCCTCGTTTCCTGCTCATCGCAAGAACGCCCGCCGTTCTGCCTCTCTCTCTCTCTCTCTCTCTCTCTCTATATCCGCCTTTGGTGCCGGCGCGCCATAAAAATCGCAGCGACCTGATTTTTCTTGGGCTACGCGAAGCATATCTCGGGTCATCATTCTTGGGTCTGCCCTGTTTTCTCCGGAGGAGGGGGCAGCTTCAATCCGCGGCAAAATCCGTTCTTGCGAGGTCCTTCTGCTGAAACTCTCTGTCGTCTCTTAGTTTTGATGCATCGCATCGCGACCCAGTATTGTTCTGAATTCGCTAGCGATCAATCCGTTTTGCTTTTCCGTTTCTTTTGAATTTTCGGGTGGAATTCTGGGTTCTCTTTGGGAAAGGAGGGAATTCAGGAATTCCCCAACTCGATGGAGCTTGTGGAACGGCTTGGTTTCAGCTTATAGCCGCGAGTCTTGACGAAAGTTCCCTGCTTTTTAGCATTTCTTCGTGGGTCGGTCGAGTTGTGGGGTTGGTAGCTGATCATTTTGTCTGTGTAGGATTTTGGGTATGTGTTTGTTCTTGAGATGCTTCTGTGAGAGCCTTTTTATGCGTGTGCTTGGGCAATCCAATGATCATTTGCTTTTGCTTCTCTTTCTCTTTCCCTGTTTTCTGAGAATTCTGAAGAAAGATAATTTTTTTGCCCATTTTTTTGCCCACTCTGTGGGGTTTACGACCAAGAAAGATTTATGGCTCTAAGAGAAGTTTGATAAATTTAATGCTGAATTGAGTGCTATTGGTTGCTCGATAAATTTGACTCTATTGCACTCTTCATCTTGATCTGCTCTGTATTGGTGCATTACCTGGAGAAGAGAGATCTCAATCTAGCGGTGATGTTTCCATCTGATTTGGTTCTGTTTTTGTTGTGCCAGTCAGCTCGCATGTGGCAGAAAGGATCTCTTTTTCCCTCTTTACTGCTTGCTTTATCGTGCTTTCTGGGTGGTCATCACAAAGCGTTCCTGTCCATGATTGGTGGCAATTCGCATGTTTGTAGACGTAATCGTAGAAATCAGTTTGGAACTTTATGAGAGATCTCTGAGTTTATATGATTTACTATTAAGGTCATCTTTTTCCATCTTTTGAAGATCTTCGGATCACTACCTTTTTTTCTGTTATTAGTTGGCCATGTGGATTTGAGATCTTAAACTGGAAGACTATAGAAAGGCTGTCACAATTTATTATTTCCATCTCAAAGCCATGTAGAGTTCTTTTTAGTTGAGGCAGTGAACTATTCACTCCAATGTGGGTTGTGGTTCATGGCTTGAGATAAATGTTTAATTTGTAAGATGCCCATCCTTTTCCTTATTCTAAAGGCTTTGGTTCTTATTTTTAATTTTAGATTGATTGAATTGGCTCATGCTGCATTGCAATCTCATCCTGATGCTTTCTTTAATTGGCTAGGGAAAATCATTAGAGAGTTTGCGGCTTGATCTTGTTATAATGACTTGGAATTAGATGGCGGATCGGTTGGTTTGATCTTTGTTTGAAACTCCTTGCATTTCCTTGCCTTGCCTTGCCTTGCCTTGTTTCCTCTCGTGTATTCTGTGCCACGACGCAGTTGAAGTTCCTTAGGCTGTACCATGGATGCTCGTGGTTGGTAGTATATTTGAGATTTTAAAAGGGGATTCCATTTCATCTGGCAACGTAATCATATTTCTTCTTTTGCTTTTATGAGTCAATGCCTCACCGTTGAAACATGGCTTCTCTTTTTTTCTTTGATATACTGAATGCTCGACAGTGGCCTGCCCATTTTCTTCGGCACATGGAGTTTCTTCAAATCCACTGGTGGGATTTGAATACTGTATAAGATTTGCTGAGGAGTTGGGGTCTGCTTTTAAATCCATAACATGTTACCTTAGTTCTCATTAATGCTTTTAGTTCCTCTAGAGTGATTCCAAACGCTGAGCTTCTTAAATTTGCTAGTTGGTGTGAGTGAATTAAAGCCTTCCAATATTCTGCCTATCAATGTGTCAAGAACTCAAGAAGTTGAACAACGTTGTGCTTGGTTCTTTGTTACTTAATGTCTCGATTTGGTAACCATCCTAATGTCACCTTACCAATCTTGCTCTATCTCTCAAATTTTTGCTTATAGGATGATCTATGGATTCGGTTTCATCTCACAACCTCAGCTCCTCCTTTGAAGGGTCTTAGCTGGACTGAAGTGCTGTAGATTATTATCTGAGGAAATGGATCGCTGTGATACTTCAGGTTTTGTTAGCGGAGGAGCAATACACTATTCGATGGACATGTAATGTAGATATATTTTTGTTTTTTTTGCTAATTTAGACACATCAGAAATCAGGCAGGCTGCCACACACTGCTGTTTAGATCAGACACATCAATAGTCATCTCATGGACCCTAGATTTCAGAACTTGGATTTCGCTGCCAATTCTTCTTCAAAGGCCTCCAAGACATTGGGCAATTCTTCTTCAAAGGCCTTCAAGACATTGGGCAATTTACCTCCTGCCCAAGGAACGGGTGTTAAATATATTACGGACCACATTTTACAACTTGATTCCCCTGCTTCACTTTGTCTCTTGTCTGCCTCGAAGGGAGTCAAACGCAAGAGGAAAATGATTGATGACTCCATCAACTGGCAAGTTGGCTCTTCCCTGTCTCTTGGGCTAGGTCGGCCTTCAAGCTCCTCAGACAGCAAGGGAAGTTCAGGAACTGCCTGCACCACAACATCTTCAGCTAAGGAAACTGATGAGGAGTCATCAATGGATCTTGATCTGGATTTCACTCTGAGTATTGGCAATGACAAAGCACCTTACAGGAAGAAAGTTGCTAGTCCTGATACGCAACCGAAGGTTGACCTGGAGTTAAGTCTCTCTACTGGGCCTTCTGAGTCTGGTTTAACCTGCATTCATCCAAATTCTTCTCAGATTTGTTCTGGCCTGGAGATTCCCTTATGCATTGGTAGGTACACAAATGTGGATGAAAGATCAACATCGAGTTGCTGGAAATCAGGGATATACTTGGATCCTTTCCACAAGGTGAACAAAGAAAATAGCCTCTTTCAGAACCAGGTTTCTGAAAAGACAGATTTGGTTGCTGCTGTTCCAGACCTGTCTTCAAGCGTACTATCTACTCCAAAGAGCTCAGTCACCTGTACCTCCAGCCAGCGGAGTAGTGCTTCAAAACTGTGCCAGGTTGAGGGATGTGGGAAGGGGGCAAGAGGTGCCTCAGGGCGTTGTATATCCCATGGAGGTGGCAGAAGGTGTCAAAAACCTGGCTGTCACAAGGGGGCTGAGGGCCGAACTGTGTATTGCAAGGCCCATGGAGGTGGTCGGCGTTGTGAGTTTCTGGGATGCACCAAGAGTGCAGAAGGGCGCACAGATTTGTGCATTGCCCACGGCGGTGGTCGGAGATGCACTCGCGATGGTTGCACTCGAGCTGCACGAGGGAAGTCAGGCTTGTGTATCCGGCATGGTGGAGGCAAAAGATGCCAGAAAGAGAACTGCACAAAGAGTGCCGAAGGCCTGTCAGGTCTTTGCATCTCGCATGGAGGCGGCCGCCGCTGCCATTATACAGGGTGCACGAAAGGGGCACAGGGGAGCACTATGTTTTGTAAGGCTCATGGTGGGGGTAAGCGGTGCACGTTCGTGGGTTGCAACAAGGGTGCTGAAGGGAGCACCCCATTTTGCAAAGGTCATGGTGGGGGCAAGAGGTGCGCCTTCCAAGGTGGGGGAGCTTGTTCCAAGAGTGTGCATGGTGGCACCAATTTCTGCGTGGCTCATGGGGGTGGGAAACGTTGCGCTATGCCTGAGTGCACAAGAAGTGCGAGGGGTAGGACCAATTTTTGTGTACGTCATGGTGGGGGCAAAAGATGTAAATCTCATGGGTGCAGCAAGAGTGCTCAAGGAAGCACGGATTATTGCAAGGCGCATGGTGGTGGGAAGAGGTGCTCTTGGGGACAGCCAGGGTCCGAGTTTGGGGATCAAAATACTGGTTCATGCAACTCTTTTGCTAGGGGAAAGACGGGTCTCTGTGCACTCCACAGTGGATTGGTGCAGGATAAAAGAGTCCATGGGGGTCTCAGTGTGGGGCCTATACTACAGGGCCAGAAAGTAACGCAGCCTGAAGAGATGGAAGAGGTTGTGAATACCGAGGATATGAATATTGATGTTGGAAATATCTGCAATTTGGATTTGAACCAATTTGAGCCTGATAGTTCGAAATTGCCCATTGCACAAGGCCCTTCTGCCTCGTCGACCATTGCTTCAGAAGGTAGGGTACACGGTGGTAGTCTGATGGCAATGCTCAATGGTGGCATCGCTCTTGGCTCTGACAAGGACATAAGCTTAGAAAGCGATGAACCTGAAACAGGGAAGTCATTGGTGGTGCCACAAAGGTGGATATAAAGCACATTAGGCCACTCTCTCCTCCAAATTATAGTTGCTGAGGTTTCCCTGCATGTTTTCCATCTGCCAGTTCTGGTTTGTTTGCGTTAGGTTGTAAGTTTGGTCATTATGATAGAAACACTGGAGCAAAACTAAGAGGTTATGAGCTAAGTAGTATTTAGGCATAGCCCATGGCAATTGTGTTTTTCATGAATTCTCTTGTACATATATATTGTTATCCTCAGGTCCTTATGTGTAGTGTTTCGTAATAACGTGTATGACATTTTGGCTATATAATAGCTCCTTTTCACCATCTGGTTGCTAATTAGTGTTTCAGTTATTTGTAAGTGCATGATTATGTGATGCTAAAAGCTCAGTAAAGTTGGCTCCAGTATACTCTTCTGGTTCTACTGTAAATCCGTTTCTACTTGTTTTGGAATTTCTTTCCTCATCTATACGTTTCAATTTGAGAATTGAAATTTGTGACGAAGTTGCAAATTACATGGACTCTTGTCCGTCGGAAACAGTGAATTTGTCTTTACCCTCTCCAGTTACAATCGCAGAGCTATAGTTTCAGTCATCCACAAGCTTCACGAGGACATGCATAATGAAATTGAAGACTTTCTGTGAAGATTTGACAATTAATGCCGTGTTATTGTATCATTGTCTCCGATGCGTTGAAAATTTGTTCATCTGTCCAAGACACTAAAACGGGGCGATCCACGCCAAGACCCATTGGTATAAAAATCTGCTCATCTGTGTAAAACGGTTCAAGCCATGTCAAGTCCTGTCGGTTTTGAGTTGATTGGCCACCCATAAGGAACCAGCGGGAAGTGACTAGAGATGCACACGGTCCAGGGAGGGAGTGGTTGTCCTACTGCCGTCCGCTGCAACTTCAGTTTCTTCACCTGTATCGTTCAGTTGATAAGAATGCAGGTGCATGATCACGAGACAAGATCGCCTTCCATCCCGTGACACTTCCTTTCTAGTGGAAAACTTTCTGCTCTGCTCTGGCTTTGGGCCCGCCAATGGTCAAAGGAATCAATCCTTCTCATTGACGTAAACCTTAATGGGTTCCCTTTATCTCCTCTCCGCAGAAAACAATCATATTCCTCCTCATTCTACGACATTCACAATCACAAACCAAGGATCAAGAAATCGAAAGATTGTTTATTTATTTTATTTTTTTCCTTTTATATTGCAATGCAACTCTGTCATTTATCTTGAGTCTTTCTTTTTCTTTTCTTGGTCACAAGCGAAAACCAGGTATGGCATGTGAGTCAAGTAAAGAGAGGAACATCAAAGGAAAGGATGGTCGGGCTGCATCGGATGATAACAAGAATTTGGGCTTTAGAACATTGCTAGCCTAACTTTTAAAGGTTGGATAGTGCTCTAAGATAAGAAAAATAATGATATTTAGGGATTAATAGAAAAGGTGAAATAAATACCCCTATACATGAATAATATATGCCGTGGAGTTCCAAGTAATGTTTCATGACGCATTAAAATACCCAACAGCAAAATTATTTCATTTACACATTGAAATACAAGTTAGTCTCTCCCCCCTTGCGGTTAGTGTACTTCCGGTGCTGGGAGATTTGCAACTCATGAACCGAAAGTCACCTGTTCAAATCTCATTAATTAGATAGAGACTGCTCTAAGTTAGAGCTGCTTGTATAGATCAAATACCTTGATTGCACACAGATAAGTGTTATTTGATGTAAAATCTTAGTAGTCTTATGTCTATATCTATACATAGGCCGTATGAAAAAGTTTGTCTACAAGCAAACTTAAGATAAATACGCATTTGGGTTTTAAGTTTGATAACTATATTTATTTTGGCAGATGATGGATATATTTCTTTCACGGCAGCAAGCATGAAAAATATTTTACATCAGTGATGTTGCTAGTAATAATCCTTATTTATTTTTCCTTGACATAAAAATGTTCAAATCGTTCTTTTTACTTTGGTTTAGGACTTTTTTAGTAATCGACTGACATTTTACTCATCAACTATGGTTCGCATACTGTTAATTGCAACTGATATTGCTAGATTCTGGATTCTGCACCCATAATCATCATACTTAGAAAAACACTTCATAGATTGTATTAAGCAAGGAAAAAAATTAGAAACTTGTTCCATCCATTGGCCCTTGTACTTTGATATTACAAAATCATATAAGTATTATGGTCATGAAGGCTCGTTGTTCTGGTTTACAACAAACTTCCTTCATCTATACCCCATCCTCTCTCAGTATCATGTGAAGTGACATCAGTTGAGTAATTCAGTCTCTCACAATTACAGGGCGTCGGACTTGAACTTGGCCAACTTAGAGAGCTCTTCAACTGCTTCGACCAAATGATCCAACCTAGCCACGAACTCGATGAGCAGCGAAGTGAACGTCACGAGGGAAAGCGAAGCGGTGCTCTCCAGTGCATTCATTCTCGGCAGAAAATCCATGTTCAATGCTCCCTCTTCTTCAAACGCATCAACTTCCCTTGATGGCCATGAATAAAGCCTCCTCGACTGCTTCCTCATCATCTCGTGGTATGTCTCGGGCTGCACAATAGGCCCCGAGTTTTGCTCGCCAGAGTTTTCGTCGGGCTTTGGATTGAGCGGCTTGCTGATGGATGGTTTTTCGGGCGTGCCAATGTGGGCTGTGAGGAGATAAGAGTGCAGGTCTATGGCGCCTTGCAGCTTCTCGGTGGAGAAGTGAACTCTTTTAAGCAGAGAGGTCTTGAGCGTTCGCCTCATGCTACTAATGTCCTTCCCCAAGCTCCTCACCAGCTCGGCTGCTTGACTCGAAACATCATGAATCTCCGAGCGGAAGGCAATCCGGAGATTGTATGGAGCCTGGATTAGACAATGGATATCAAATTAAACATAAGTTCGAAATGAATTGTGTATGCTGTAGAGGCGGCAGTGGTTCACGAGCTTATTAAATGGCCCATTTTATGCATCCGAGCGCTCACATACATATACGATCTGCATGGAAGATGTCTTGTATATACACTTGGAGAGTTTTTTTCTGCATAAACTTTCCCATTTTTCCTAAATAGAATTATGCTAGCGACGTCCTATTATGTGCAAGGCTTTGAACGGTCAGTTTTTGAACAGTATTATCTTAAAATATGCTTCAACTGTGCTTAATACAATGTGGTTGAGATTCCCAGGTTTCCTTACACAGTGACTTCCCAATTTTGGATTGGAAATTTACTCAAGGGGTCACGTTGAGAAACGGCAGCCAAGCTTCTTTTCTCTATGATCTCTCCTTTTTAGGGAATAGACTTTGTGAGCAGGTCAGACGAATCTTTGCGTGACTACAAATAGTTGCAGCAAAAAATGCCCTCGATAATGCTTAGAATATAGAACATATGCGGACGCGATCGGGACGCGATACAAATCTACTGGTCCCTTTCGATGACACAAGTTACAAGCCCATATTCTTCTCTCTCAACCGGGACAAACAACAGGAAATGAATAGATGTTGTGGGGAACCTGACAATTAAACTAAATTTATTAAAAAGCATATTCTTTCCTGTTAATTCTGGAGGTCTTGAATTACTAAAACCAGCACAGCCGAGGTTTTTCTTCTCAGATTCCTGGCTGCCAGCCACTCGACGTACAATTAGACCATAGGATGATGGTTATGTTCTGATTCCTCCCTAGTGTATAGTGTATATTCCATTTCCATCCGATAACATGTAATCGAGACACGAATGCTGGAAAGCGAAAGGATAAAAGAAAAAGCCGACGCGGTGTGCACACATAAACCATACCTGAATCTCTGAGTGTAGGACACCATGAAGAGCCATGACCTCGTAAGCGCAGTATCTCAAGACTGCCCCAACTTTGACATACTCTGACCACGGGTAGAAGAAGTGTCGGAATCTTCCATGAGGTGGCTCCCATTTCGCTGAAATCGCCTAAAATATTGGAGCGAGAAAACGTCTCGTGTTAATATATGTTAATATCGTGATATCTTACCCCAAAAAAAAAAAAAAAATCGTGAATCACGATAGACAAAGGTCTCAAAACATATATTAATGGAAGATTATTTGAGATATAAGTTAGGCTAGGAAGGTTGTACCAAAGAATCAAACTTCGCCGAGGAGTTCAATGTTGCACGGCATTTCCGGTAAGCAGGCTCGTCAGGAAATTCGTCCATGACTGTCTTGGAAAACTCTGGATGGACTGAACCGTCGTCTTCCAAATATTTCTTCACGCACTCTAAATAAAGAATAGGACGTTGCATCACTTTCGAAGGTGATGATTCAGTTCTAATGCGCTGATGGTATTGGCAATATTCAAAATAGAAGCAAGGCCGAAGAGGATATTAAAACAGCTCCTAAGCAAGGCCAATGCCCTCTAGATCAACGGATAGAAAACTCACCTTCTAGCGAGTCAGCAACCGAATCGAAGCTCTTGACCAGTTCCCTGTGCAGCTGCTCTCCAGCCCAGATAGGATGAACAAGCACATTCACTATGACAGCCACGAACCCTCCAATCGCAATTGAGTAGAGCCTATCCATCGCCGTCTTTATCGGGGTTCCCATTCTATAACCGGATACTATTATCAAGCAGAAGGTGAAGAGTATGACCCTGAATCCATACTCATACGGAACGAGCGAGGGCCACAGTTTCATGAACGATGTAACAGTTCCTGTACCAAGAAATGGGCAACAAAAAAAAAAAACTCCAATGAAGTTGCAGACTTGATTCGTTTCATGTGGCAAACAAGAGATGCATACCAACGAAGAAAATGCTAATGCCAATTATAAAAGGTTCAGCAACCCGGCCAGCGCATATAGCGAGCTGAGTAACCATAATGGCCAGGATCCCTGCAAGCAAGCTGCCGAGCGCCCGGTTGAATCCTCGGTTGAAAGTAGCACCTTGAAAAATTTAGAAGAAAAAGTCATACATCAGAAACTCGTGGTATATGATCAACACTTCGGTTGCTCAATGCGTACAACATCAGTAAACTAATCTGTTTGCTTCAGTTAAGCAAAGGATGTTTATTTTTTCTTGGTAAACCTATTGTACGGATTTAACTTTAGTTGCAAATCTTTCAATTATATCAACACGATCCTAAACATGTTGGTGAAGATGCAATCAAGTCCTCTCGCCTGAATTTTCTAGCGTGTTGGTCCAATCATCGCAATCAAATCCTCTCAGCCGGAAGGTATTAGACAATTGCCTAATCTAAAGTGTTCTATTTTTTTTTTTTTTTTTTACTTTTCTATCCTTCTTTTCCATGGATCCCCTTCAAACTCTAGATCATCTTCTACCTTTGGATCGTCCATTGCTCGTTACCTTTGTGCACTTGAAGCCACCATCGGACTCCACAAACCGCAATCACTCGGCATTGGATTCAAGGTTCGTGAGCCCAGATTCAAGTGCGTGGCGTCCTGTTCTTTTCTCTATAGTAACCTCGATTCACAAAAGCTCTAAGATGTCATCGTCATGGAGCTAAGGTTTTCATGGCACGATCATCGAGAATATGGCCAAGATGATTCGTCATGCCATGAACCTTCTAGCGTCTAGAGTTTCACGAGCCGTAGAATACTCTCAAGAGTATAATGGGTAAGGTAACCCTGCATTCATTCTGGTAATTAATGAGGTCTCATGAGTACTCTAACATAGTTTCAAGGGTATAATGGGTATGGTACACTAGTATTCATTCTTGTAATTAACGGGGATACTTAGTAGATATAGAACCATTAGATCTAGTAGTGTGTAACCAAAGGTGCTCATATAAAGATAGGGGGAGGGATCTCACATATACAATACAATAAGAGTGATTGAGTATTCTATCTATGTTTCTATTTACAGGAAGTCTAAGCATTGCATGGTCGCTGCACGCTTACAGCACTGTTGCCGTGCAATCTGCAGGGTCAGCCTGTGGCAGATGTCACGGCATACATGTACGTTAGGCAATCATCCCAAGAGCTCAATTTCCATTTTTTTATGAGTAGCACAAACATAAATATGCATGTATGTATGATTTTGTCGCTTACCAACTGTATATTCAAACATGATGGCAACGGTGAGGATCGACCAAATAATGTTGGTGCCGAAAATTTCATAGGGTGCACGGAACAATATCAGCAAGGACACTAGCAGAACAGCTAGCCCAACTTTGAGAGCAAATATCACTCTGTTGCTATCTTCCTTGCAAAATTCCCAGACCCTCCACAACCATGCTTTGCATGAGAACCCATCATCATTCCCGAACTCCTTCCCACTTACCAGGTGGTTATTACTTTTAGTAGCCGAAGGAATGTTGATTTCGATACTACCCTTCTTCCCTTTCATCCTTCTGAGGTTTCCAGACAATCGTGCTTCAAAATCTGGCAATTTGCTATTGATTTAAGTCCAATATTGAGAGTGCTAAATGAGGAAGGAGACCTTATATGGCTTCCCAAAACAAGAATGCTTTGGTTTATATGTGCGAAGGAATGTGAGCTAGCTTTAGTAGGAGGTGAAAGGATATAAGGTGCGTTAAAGAATTTGTGGATGAAAAAGATTTGGAAAGGACAAACCGATTTAAAGGAGTGGGTTGTAGCTAAGTTGTTGGGCGACTAGGGAGGGCAAAGCATGTCTAGTCAGGAGTAGATGCATAGGGGAAGAAGAATAATACTACAATAATAGAAGAGACAATGAGGTAGGAGAAAGAGGGAAAGAAAAAGGGGAAAAAACAACTCAAGATAAGGAGATGCTTAGTCTCAATAATGCTGCGATGCATAGAGAATTAGAATCTCGGAAGCAGGTTTCGACCGCCACGCTTGCTACTTCGAAATATTTTTGTTGCTTTAAATTTCTCTTTTGCAAGAACAGTGGTTTTTTAGCAGCAAGAGATAAGACTTTGTGTCGATTCATACAGTGGGGTGATGCCAATTTTCACCATGCATAAATATGTGGATGACTTATATGATTTGCCGAATCCCAATTTTCCAGTGCAGTAAGTGGTCTAGGGTACGGACATAAATCCGGAGTTTGGTTGTTGTAATTAGATAGGCCGCTGAATTATTCAAGTTATTGGCGAAAATGACCTAAACTTTCTTGAGGTGATTCCTCCCAATGCCTGGAGAACGAAGGAGACTGAGCAAGAATGATGGAGAAAACAAGAAGGCTAGGACGCTTCCACGCAGTAGTAGCAAGTGGCAACCTCTTTATACTTTCTTCTTGTAAGAATACAAACCTCTGACACCGTCACACAGCGATCAGCAAATTGATTAATTCCATCACGTTGTTGTAAAGGAAAACTTCCCATTCGACATTCGCTTTATGGGCAGCTCTGGCTTCTGTTATCACCTGAATGATTACAACTTCAAAGCATATCATTCCTTCTACCGATTTTCTTCATTATCTTTGGTTCCAATTCCTGAGGTCTCTATACATTCTTACATATTCCTGCCAAGGCATTTATGCTTTTATTCTTCCAATTTATCATTTTCCTTTCAACATGTCATTATAATCTTTACAAGGTTTTTAATTATTCTTTTTCTAACGTAGGAATAGATGCCCATGATCTTTTCCTTTTGCCATTTTTCCGGGGGTAAACAAGGTCTTACCTGATTGATGTTCTGCTGTATTTCTCTGACCTGATCTCAGATTTATAGACTCCACTTCAGCAAATTCAAGCTAATGGCTCTTGTAGATTGAATATATTCACCGGATTGGTCTGAACTAATGGATTTATGCACCTTAGTAAGCGAATGGCTCCTGTAGTTCTTGAAACGAAGAATATATTCTGAACGCAGATGAAGATAACATGTCCATTACTTCGTTTTCTCTCTTCCTTCCTTTTTCTTTTTCCTCCTCCCTTCTTCTGAGAGAATGTCTAATTGAAGTGGATATAGAGGTGAAGGCGAAGAGAACATTCTCGACCATCATCAAGAGTGTGATGTCAACTGTCGCACTATAGCCAAATCAGAATCTACACTCCCCGGTTAAGACCTGCCTAAACAATCAAGTTCCCACAAAAGAAAAAAAAAAAACAAATGAGGAAAAGAACACCTACTATATTTTAATATGCTTATTCTACTTACTTATATGAGCAACAATCCCGGTTAAATTTGGAAACTGGCTGCAAACTGATCTTGCAAGTCCCATTCAAGGCTGATCGAGGAAGAATCGAATAAGTTTCCTAGTTCAAAATTGGTGAATCTATCATGTCTAGTTAAATCCCTAAGTTGAGCCTCAAACCTAGTTCTATTAGGAACTAAAGTGACCAGGCTAGTTCCTCGATAGGAACCATCTTTGAACCCATGAGCATATCCTTTTTCTTTAAAAAAAAAAAAAAAAAAAAAAAAATATGTTAGCAAATTAACAACACAAAATAAAATTAAACAAATGACTCACAAAGACAAAAGTATCAACTCAAAATTTAAAAAAAAAAAAAGTTATATATTTTCAATTTACTTAAAATTAAAAAATTGAACAAATGCTCAGTCCTTCCTAGAAGTGGCAAGCCAACCAGTTTGTTTGGCTCTAGGCTAGTTCTTTAGTACATTAGTTTGGTTCTCAGATTTGGCTCTGGAATGGACAATTCGAAATATACTCACCACTACTGATATGATGGAATCTTCTCATACCTCTGTGCTCTAGAAAACAAATTAAAATGTGCAACTAATTTGATGGTAAATTGCAACTCACATAAGTAATTTAAATTGAAAAATTGAAGTGATGGATCACAATGTCACATTTATTACTCATGCGTAGGTGAATCTCATATGTGGTTATAGAACTTTAGTGGAATTTGCAACTAAATCGATGAACATAAATTTCAATCACCTAAGCTACTAAACTTTCAAATTTTTGCAATCGGTTCACATTGATTGGAATCCGATTTATATCAGGGCAAAAAAGTCGACATCATGCCCAAGTGGTGATGAATCGTCTTCCAAAAATTGGCCACATGTCAGCTACATCAACAGTTCATCATAATATTAATTTGATTTCGATCAAAGGACATTGGTTGTAAAAATTTAAGGATTAAAAATGAGTAATTGAAATGAAATTTCAGTTATCTGGTTTCATAATCGCAGATGAAATATGTATACTCATGAAGTCTTATGTCTACTCCAAAGTCCATAAAGAGGAAATTTAATGTCAATTTGTTATGTTTTAGCCAGGTAATCTGCCAATCCTAGTTATAGGTCATTATCTTCATATCCGTGTATTGCCCGCGTGAGAGAGAGAGAGAGAGCAGATACTATAACAAGCTTTGACTCGTCCCATCAAAGAGTTTCATCGACAAGAGCTAATGAGCGAAGCCTCTCGAAAATCACCACATAACAGGTTATAATTTTTTTTTTTTTAAAAGCACTGATTTATCAATTAAGGAAGAATAATCTGCTTGTGATTTCAATATAATTTAGAGTATGAGTTCTTGGGTTCAAATTTTGCAGACCCTTTATTTGCCTCATATTGTGTATTTCCATACCTAATCTTATGCCAAAATCCCACCTACACGTGAAGGGGGAGTGTCAGAGTTTTTAATAATTAAGTCATGCCTTAACGGTTTAAGGGAGAGCAATATTAGCATCGTGCTGCTAGGAGAAACAGTGGAATGCCACACCCTAGATGGTGAGAGTCCAGTAGCCAAAAGTGCTCTAACCTGAGTAGCATGGAGCATGTGGAATCCCATGTTAATAGTTAGTAGTGATCCTACAAAATATTATGAAAGTAGGACAAATGAATTCATAAACTTTTTGGCATTTACCAATATCTACGTGAAGTGGTAAGATTTGACCCATTGATGATTGTGTTAAGACACATGAATTTTGACTCATCCGTGAGTTGCTAGTATCAAAGTGTTATTGTCCAGTCCATTGATCATCCAATCTATTTCAAATTTGACTTGGCAACCCTAGAGTTGAGAGAATGTTCGCTCTAGTGCTTGCTGCGTAGAACTTCACTATGTTTCTATGTGTGCCACATGACATGACACGTGGCATAGTTTGGCAACATGGCGCACATTCAACCAATAAGCTTTTAGTGTAATGATTTGTCATCTATCAATTTCTATCTCTTATTCAATTTAAATTTCAGAAAATAGATAAAGAGATATAATAAGAAGATCTTATCTCTTATGGAGCTTAATCTTGGAAAAAAGAATAAATTAGAGACATTAACTTCTAGTAGGGAAAAAAATTCAATTACTTTATGTCGTCTCTTGATTACTATATATTATTAATATTGAGTTTGAATGTTAGAAAATCGATAAGAGAAACTATATCAAGAATTAATCTCTTATAGGGACTAAACATAAAAAAGGATAAACTGGAGAAGATATTTTTCAATGTGTTTTCTTTGTTAACATTGCTTATTTTTCAATTTGTTTTCTCAAATATATTTATATATTACAACAAAAATTTCGAGCCAAATTCAAAATTTTGCACAATATTTCAGTGTCTAGTAATTTTATGAGCAAATGGAAATCAAAGTAAGAATTGTACTCATGATGAATAATTAAAGTTGAACGATAATATTGATCAATTAGACGAGTTAAATCAACCTAGCATTTATCCATGTTGAATACAAAAAATGAATTGGATAGGATCAAAATGCAAGTTGTCCATGCAATCTTAATTTGACCAACCAGAAGCAATCGCGAGGATCAAAGACCTCTCCCATCCTCTCCATTAAGCTGCTATTGAGAAGTCTTGAAAACTAGAGAACTTCAAAAGTACCAAACTCGGTAAGATTCAACAGGACCACTATTGATCAGTAAAACTTTAGTAACCAAATATTTTGCTCGAGAGAAAAAAAAACCGGTGAGAATGCGTGAGGTATATGACTTGTCACGTGGTGATCATAGAAGTAAAGTGGAGTGTCACATGACAAGTACATAAGTGAATATTCTCTCTGATTCCAATTTTAACTATATATAATAGAATAGATTCAGTCGAAACAAGGGCGAAGGTTTGAATACAACTAACCAGCATTTTCCATGCATTTTCCCCTATGTATATGATGGAAAAAAAAAATCTCCCATTCACACCCATGCTGATTGCTGGCTTAAGCATCGAATTGCCTAATGATAAGCCCTTCTATAATTTTCATCCTAATTTCTAGCTCTTATTACGAATAAGCTTTGGATATTCTCCCTCTTCTTTTTCTCGTTTTTTTTTTTCCTAGAAGGAAAGTTAAACGGCATGTATTGCAAACTGAACTATCAGTTCTTGATTTGAAAATAAAAAAACAAAAACTATTCCCATCGTTTTTAAAATTTGGAATTGGATGCTGATGAAGTGATCTAAAAGTTGGATCCTAACTATTCTGTTCTCACCAAAAAAAAAAAAAAAAAAAAAAATTGCAAGTGCTCATGTTTGTAAAATGGACCATCACCCCACTCCTTGGTCCACAATCTTTGTTTTTTGAATTTTTCATTGTCATTTCTGTCATATATAAAGTCTAAATATAATTGGAAATTGAGGTCAGCAGCTGGACGTAAGACTAGGAAAAAAAATTGGAAATGTGGAGTGGTCCTTCCTCAAACTATACGTTTTACCTTGCTAATTAAAATAAATATTTGACGTGTCAGGCAGTCGTGACAGTGTTGCTTTGATGTCTCTCCTCGTCGGCCAACTGTGGAGAGGTTCGATTAAAGAACCATTCATGCACGTTGCAAAGTCGAGGTCCAATGCATTCGATAATGACTTGCAAGTTACTTTCAATATGACATCTGCGTGTGAATTAAGCACGCGACAAGTTCACACTCAACAAGTTCAATTTGTATATTGGGTACCCAAGTAGGTTTTGCTCAAGCCTTGATTATTGGATTTATAAATTGTAAGAGTATCTTGCGAATCTGAAATGAATCCATATAAGATGGAATTTCACGTGATAGGGAAAAAAAACATAGTGATTTCGAGAAATGGACATTGATTAGAATATGCTTGAATCGACTGATGAATCCGTTCAAAATATATAATATATCAAATAGTTATTTCAGTGGTCGAATCATTTTGCTAGTGGGAATGATCAATTAATCATTAAGATACTATATAAAGTAGCAATAAGGTGAATGATTCATGCACTGCTTATTAAGAAATACAAATTACCTTGATTGGCATCAATGTGTGCAATTAAGCACCCAAAAAATTATATTAGATGTACTAAATTCCAGTACTATGGTTTTCGTTATCTGAATATAAAATTGATGGTATTTCGTTTAGGTCTTTTCCAGCTTTATCCTTAAATAAATTATACTACTTACATAACATGTGTTAAAAGAATAAAAGTCCACTTTTGTACAGCATTTCTCCTTTAAACTAGAACGAGTGTAGCACGTGCTAAAGGTCTTGCTTATCTTTACTACATGTAGGGTGTAGCTAGGCATTTTTCTTACGTAGAGATTGCAGCCATTTTTAATTTATCAAAATTCAATTGTTCACATGCGTAGAAGCATATTGAAAAAAACGGGAAAATAAAAAAGGTACCTCATTATTATTCAATGACCACAATTTTGTCTTTAGAAATCACTATACACATTCACATCAATTAATTTTTATGTCCCTATTTACAACAAGACTATTGGTCATTTCAATGCGGTGGTTTTATTTTGAGGTATGTCAAATGGCGGTAAATAATAGGTCATTGGCTAAAAATAAGGTATGTCTTTACTATTTTCTTTAAAATAGAATTTTGCTTTTGCTTTTGCAAGGCATATTTTCAACACAATGAGATGAAGCAAATACTATATTCGAATATATACTAGTATGAGGTGAAATTAAGCAAAATTTGCTATTTGAAATTTTTTTTTATAAATTATCGTACAAACAAAAAACAAGTAAATTTAATTATTGAGACCATGCAAATTGATGCCAGGATTCTTTTCACGCATGGATTAATCAATATAAATAGTAGTGAAATGGAGCTTATTTGATTTTGGGATATTCAACTTAACTCAAAACCATGAAATTTCAGTCTATCCAATTATAGATATTCATGTCGGATTATACTTGATGTAAAATTATGTATTTTCATTTTATATGACATTGTAGGTTGTGCTAAATAAAATCTATAAAATTTCTTTGTGGGAGGTTGTAATTTTAAAGTTTTTCGACCAATTTTTTGAATACCTATTAAACATACATTATAAACAATATTTTAATTTTCACAATAGTAATTACATAGAAGAAAAAACGCAAACAGTCTCTAAATTTTGACTAAATGTGCAATAAAATCCCTGAATTTCTAATTTATTTAATGTGATTCCTAAATTTTAGTTTGGTACATAATATAGTCCTTAAATTTTTTGTTTGCTCAATGCGGCCCTTGGACTTTTAATACATGTTCAAGTTACCTCTAAATTATATAAAAATATTCAATGTGGTCCTTTGATTAATTTAAGTTTAGGGAGAACTTGAATATTTGTGTATAGTTCCATACTTAAATTGAACTTGCACAAAAAGTTTAAGAATCACATCGAATAAATTAAAAATTCAAAGAAGAAATTACAAATCAGTTTAAAGTTTAAGGATCATATTGAGTAAACTTAAAATTTAGGGACCGCATTGTAAATTGGGCAAAAATTCATGGATCACTTATGTTCATGCTCGTTAATAAAATTTTATACCAAAAGTTTAAGAATCATATCAAATAAATTAAAAGTTTAGGGATGGCATTTTACATTAGGCTACATTGAAAAAAATTAAAATTCATGAATTATATTGTATATTGAGTCAAAATTCATGTACTATTTATGCCATTTTTTCAATTGGAAGATGCTCGTTAATAATAATTAAAAAAAATAACAGAAAAATTAGGAAGAATAACCACAAGCATAAAAGAAAATGTATAATAGGTGGCAAATGCAACCCGTCAGTCGAATCACATGATTGAGGATCCATGTGCTGGGCTCCCTCCAAGCAAAGCGCCGATCTTTGCCAGAGATTATTGGGGGGTGGGGATCTGGAATTCTCGGTTCGTTACGAACAAGATCAAACGTTGGACGGATTCAGAGCTGCCCCCTGTTCTGAGAATCGCATGAACGCCTGCCCCGCATGCATTTGACCACACGACCCGCGTGCAGATCTCTTCGCCCGCCGCTTCCCCGCGCAGAGACATAAGCAATGGTATGTACGGCCTCCGTCTTTTCTCGAGTTCTCGCACGACGTTGATCGGCAAACAAACGAGACCCGATTGAGGCAATCGATGCCTCCCCGTGTCTCGGTCTTGTTTTGGGTAATGCGTTCGTGTTTCTCATTGAGAGGGTCGTCGATTGTGGGATCTCTTGATGCCAGTTGGGTTCGAGTTGATTCGCAAGAATTGAATTCGTGGGCAAGTATTGAAACGTTGATGGGCAAACAAATTTGGGTAATGCGTTCGTGGTTGTCATTGAGATGGGTCGTCGTTTGTGGGATCTCTTAATGTGAGTTAGGTTCGAGTTGATTCGCAAGAATTGAATTCGTGGGCAAGTATTGAAACGTTACGCCTTGCCCGATACGACATTGTTTTTGTTGCATCTGGTTCAGACGGTGGGAGAGAGAGGGTTTTTGGTGACAGATCGTTTGCCTGAATTTGATTTGATGTCTGCTTCGATAGGTTCAGGTTCAAGGCGCTATTGATGCTTTGCGCCCATTTGCGCTGCAGAATACTTGTGTAGGAGGCTTATCAACCAGATTCGCTGATTAAGCGGATAGTAATGATACTGCTTTAGTTTAGGCAAATGGGTTTTGACTAAAAAGGTTGGAAGCCCGTTGCCTGTGCTGCGAAAGTTGGTACTTTGAAAGGGTTAGTACTCAACATTACTCAACTGAGTCTTGTCTCTGTTTCGGCAGGCTGGGAGTAGACTTCAAGGCAAAGAAGTTATCTTTCTAGCATATCAGAGTCTTGGCACGGCCTTTGCTGCCTTGAGCATCTCGCCCATTTATGTGTATAAAGTTACGTTTTCGGGCAAATTAAGGGACTATCAAACCGAAGATGTGGTGTTTGGTGTGTGTTCATTGATTTTTTGGACGTTGACCTTAGTTACATTGCTCAAGTATGTGATCATCATGTTGACTGCAGATGATAATGGTGAAGGTATGGAGTTGAAAAGCTTTTGAAAGATACTCATGAGCCTAGGCTTTGTGCTTATGCTTTGTGATTGTGTCACATGCAGGAGGAACTTTTGCATTATATTCTCTTCTATGCAGACATGGGAAATTCGGTTTGCTTCCTAATTATCAAACAGCAGATGAGGAGATTTCTACATATGGCAATGCGAAGATCTCACTCAGGAGTACACCTTCTTCTAGGTTCAGAGGATCTATCGATCGGCTTAAAAGAAGAAAGACTCTTTTACTTCTCTTGGTCTTATTTGGTGCTTCCCTTGGGATGACTTTTGGTGCTCTTGCACCTGCAATTTCAGGTATTATAGTATCCATCATCCTTGCTGTGAAAAATAGGATAGGAACTTGCAATGGATGAGAAGGATGCAGTTTTAGCAGATTAATTCTGCCCATGCTCTCTTCAGGAACTCATTCTTTGATTTGATTTGATTTTTCTGTCCAGTGTTATCGTCAATTGAAGGTGTGCAAGCGCAAGTAACTTCCTTGCATAAAGGTAAGTACACTTTTAGTCGCATCATCAGTGCATGGAGCTTAGATCTTACGTAGGTTGAAGATATAAAAGTTATGGTTAAATCTACACATCTTCTGGGATAAGACGGACTGAACTTTGTCATTTACCCACGAAAAAAGATGACAGTTTCTTACTGCACTGAGACTTTGAGTACACATGTGACATATCCCATAAAGGCTGGGTCTTCTATGTGTTTAAGCTCAAAAAGTGTTCTAATGTTATTTTGTTCAATACAAACGTGAAAACATCTTGAAGGAAAGAAGAGATTGAACAGACGTAAGATTGATATGTGAGTTGTAGGCATTGCCAGGATCATTTGATTATCCTTTTAAAGTAAATATTTGCTTATTCAAATATCTCCCCTCAAATCTTTAACTCTTTAAAATTCACAGGTTCTGTGATTGCTATTGCTAGTGTTGTATTAATTGGCCTCTTCATTTTGCAACACCGTGGAACATACAGGGCGGCCTTTGTATTTGCTCCAATAATGATTCTTTGGTCACTATCCATTGCTGCCCTTGGCATCTACAACATCATAGTCTGGAATCCTAATGTCTATAAGGCTCTTTCCCCTTATTTTATTATTGAGTTCTTCAGGCACACAGGACCAGATGGTTGGATATCTCTTGGGGGAGTACTTCTATGTATTACAGGCAAGTATTTTGTGTGGATTAGTGCAAGTCCTACTCAACAAGCTTTCTCTCATCATCAATTTATGGAGGTAATTCTTGTCAAATACAGGAACAGAAGTCATGTTTGAAGATCTTGGTTACTTCTCAGCTGCATCAGTACGGGTATGTACTGCTGTTAGTGCCTAAAGTTATTAAAGACCATTTTGGTTTGGTTTATGCTGTTGAAGCTGTGATCTGAAGAAATCAACCCGGGGCTGCTTTGGTTTTGTTATTTCACCTTTAAGACTTATATGAGAAACACATTTAATCAATGACAATATCCAATGCACTCACCTTAGGCACAATATTTGTTGCCCAACATCAACTTTCCTTGAATTGCTATCCATGATATATTCTTCTAGCTTATTCATATTGTTGCCATTCAGTCCATTCTGGTGGGGACTATTTCTGCCTCACAAGTCCATTGCACTGATGGATGGAAATTCTGATGAAGTTGCTCTCTGCAGATTGCTTTCTTTTGTGTCACTTACCCTTGCCTGGTGCTCCAGTACCTGGGTCAGGCTGCATTTCTGTCAAAGAACTTTACAGCTTTTCCTATGAGCTTTTATGCATCTATTCCAGGTAGATTTTCTGTTCCGACATGGATGTTGATGTGCATTGTTGTCAGAGTAAAAAGCAGTTACATATGTTAATAACTTCAGTGTGTTCAGCACTATCTATGTGCTTCGAACTTAGCATGACCATATGACTGGATAGCAGTCCTTTAGTCTCAAATGAGATAGTTGTTTGATTGCATAAGTTTAGGGCATTTCCATGCACAAGATTATGTTAAAGGGCATTTAACGAAGCTGACTATTATCTAGACAATTATGGGAATGCATGAAATTAAGCTGACAATATGAATTCTATTTTCTTTGGCAAGAACATGGATTCTTTAGTTGAAACTGCTGATTCATCAGTGATTACTATATCTTTTGCTGCTAAAGGATTCTCATTTCAGATAAACAAAACTGTAGGATCTGTGAAGGTTTTGGATTTCTTTCTCTTTTTTAAATGGATTAAGTGATGATACGATGCAAGTAATATTCAGCAGTGGCATGTGTTTACTCTGCTAAATGTGGAGCTAGAGATCATATACTGAACTGTTGCTCCTCTATTGATTTATATTATAAGGAATATTATAATCTTTAGACAATTAGTTACACTCCCCAATGGACAAGATGAAGTGATACACTTTTAAGAAGTGTAATTTCTCTGAATATATTATCATGAATCAAAATTAAACGATGAACTAGCTAATTTTGAGCTGCGTAATTATTTGAGTGGTATGAGCAACTTGCCGTTGGAACTCTCTTCTTCAAGCTAATCTCAATGAAATTTGATAAGTAGCTCCTAGAACCAATAAATTAATCTTATCACAACACCTTGTAGGAGTTCCAGAACCATCATTTTTAATACTAGAGCATAAATTTTTATTTTTGGTCTCTAATGAATGCTTTTTTCAAATTTTGTTAGATCCCTTATTCTGGCCATTTTTTGCCGTGGCTGTTTTGGCTGCAATTGTTGCCAGTGAGACTGCGATATCTGCTGCATGCTCATTCGTTAATCAAAGCCATGCATTGGGTTGTTTCCCTCGCGTCAAGATCCTACACACATCAAGGTGGATCAAAGGACGGATATATGTTCCAGAGTTGAACTGGGTTCTAATGATACTCTGTTTGGCTGTGGCAGTTGGTTTCAGAGACACAAACCACATCGCATATGCTTTCGGTACGTCAACTAGGATAACAATCTAGAGCATGCCTTCTTTGTGGAAGTATTTTTGTCTGTTTAACATTATTCTGGTTGGTTTCATCTAGTTGAAGGGTATCTAGAAAGCCTTCTATGCATTAAACCATTTGAGATGTTCCATGTCCAAGTCGATTTCCTCTAGATATGGTCCTTAGAGTGGTTGAATTGTAGAAATAAGATTCATTTACTCATCTCAAGCAAGAACAAAGTGACCTACACAGTTTGCAGTTAAAACACTGTCCTCTTACACATGAAATGGTTACTTGTTCATAAATTGAGACAGATGAACTTGTGTGGCCATGGTGATGTTGTCTGCCCAATGTGCTGACATTCCACATGGGGTCCTGAACTCTAAGGTTCCATCAGTAAACTGGTTTATTAGCCATTCATAGTGGTATTATGTAGCCTACAGCCCTTTTTTTTTTTAATTGTCTTGGAGAGAATTAGGATGTTCTTCATTTTTGTGCAGTAATTGGTAGTTTCCTATTGGTTACTATCTTGATTTGAATGAGAAAAGAAATTGGCTACAAATGGAAGTTTTATGTTTTTGTCTTGATTTCAGCATTTGCGTGGATTCTGAAGGCGTTTGTGACCACTTGGCTCATGTCCCTTGCAATTCACTATGTGTGGCATAAGAATCTTGCATTGACCATCTCTTTCTTCTTGTTATTCGGATCGATCGAGACCATTTACTTCACGTCTGCCTGTGTGAAAATCCCAAAAGGGGCATGGGTTCCTCTTTTTCTCTCTTCTCTCTTCATGTTCGTGATGTACATATGGCATTATGCTACGAGGAAGAAGTATAAGATCGACCTGCAGAACAAAGTGCCAATGAAGTGGATTCTCACTTTGGGCCCCACTCTCGGTGTTCTCAGGGTTCCCGGGATCGGTCTCTTCTACACTGAACTGGCTACTGGTATCCCGGCAACTTTTGCAAATTTCCTATCCAACTTACCTGCATTTTACCAGGTGGCCGTTTTCGTCTGTGTGAAAACCATTCCTGTCCCTCATGTTCCCCACAAAGAACGCTATCTGATTGGCCGGATTGGCCCCAAGTCATACAGACTGTATCGCTGCATTGTTCGGAATGGCTACAAGGATGTTCACAGGAAGGACGACGACCTGGAAAACGACCTCATCATGAGCATAGCGGAGTTCATTCAGCTTGAATCGGAAGGTTGTGGGACCCTCGATGGCTCTATGGACGGCTGGATGGCTGTTGTGCGAACATCGGAGAAGTTTGGGACAAGATTGGCAGTCTCAGAATCAGATGACCCCATCATAAACTACAGCTCGAGCTTTTCAGAATCGATGGGCTGCAGCTGCAGCAAGTCTGCCGCCTTGCTGAAGCTGCAATCCATTTACGTCAAGGAATCGTCCCACCTGACCCTGCATCGGGGCCGCATATACCGTTTCCAGCTGCTCGAGACAAAGTTCAAGAACCCGCAGGTCAAGGAAGAACTCTTGCATCTCGTGGAAGCTCAGCAGGCTGGGGTGACTTACGTGATGGGTCACTCCCAAGTGAGAGCTAGATCGAACTCGTCATTCTTGAAGAAGTATGCGATCAACGGGGTGTACTCTTTCTTGAGCGAGAACTGTCGAAGCCCGTCCGTGGCTTTGAACATACCTCAAGTGTGCTTGATTGAGGTGGGCATGAAGTACCATGTTGTCTAGTCTCGATATTTTTCTCTGGGGATTTGATTTACGTTCTTTGCTCCTTTTTTGCTGCCACTTTACCTGGAGGTTATCTTGCATTTAAATTCTTTAGAACGCAACAATAAAATTCCTTTTTGATCTGGCCCTCTTTGGGTGCTTTGGGTGCATTTGGGAGTGGCCTTGAGAAGCCACTTTGAGCCCTTAAAGATCTTTGGGCCAATGTAAGGGTGTTTGGTAAAAAATTTTGAACCCCCATTTGGAGAATGCCAGCCTTGTGAAGGCTGAAAGCCCACCCACCTGCCTTGGGCTTTTAGCTTTCTCGGCATGCCCACGTGGGTACTGTGTATTTTTTTTTATGAAATTATCCTCACGAACTTTTTGTTTTTTCATTTTTTGCCCTTGCCCTTGTTATGAGATACTGTTCATCTTCTCCATTGAGGGTGGCCGGTTTGGTTCTACCTGACTGCGAGGGGCCGGCGACGGCTAGAGGGACGCCAACGTGGTCGCAACAACCTAGGCGATCGTCGTCGGAGAGTTAGGCAACCTCCGCGAGTTGTGGCGTTGCGTGACCTTTCGCGAGTCGCGGTGACTCAACGACCTTGGCAAGGGGCCGCCCCAGCGAGTCGCGGCGGCCCGGATCCGGGTCCTCACGACTTAGATCGAGTCGCCACGACCCAAATCCTTGCCGATTTGGGTCGTGTGACCCCTAGCGAGTCGTGACGGCCTAGATCCGGGTCGCTTGACCCTCGACGAGCCGCGGCGGCCCAGATTTGAGTCGCCGCGACCCAGATCCTCACCGATCTGGGTCGTGTGACCCTCGCCGAGCCGCGGTGACCCGGATATAGGTCGTCGCAATCCATGACCCAGATTTGGGACGGCGGCGACAGCGAGGGAGGCAAGCGATGAAGAATCAGTGACGTGGAGGGCAAGGGAGAAGAGTGCGTCCTCGTGGGCGGCAATGATGACGGCGTGGGAGGCGTCGGTGATGCGGGGGCGAGAGGGACACATCGAGGGCAATAGCATTGGGGCAGGAGCGAGGGTGGTGGGGAGGTGCTTGGTGCGGAGGGGGCGAAGGGACTCGTCGGTGTGGAAGGAGTAGCAGGAGGACTTGCAGTTGAGAAGAAGATGGAGGAGAAGATGATGGTGGCTAAGAGAAGAAGAGAAGATGTTGTTGTCGCGGTGACTGCATAAGATCTTGCAACCTGATGCGTCGATCGCTGGCGACAGATTTCGATCCGCCAATGGACGCCAACTATTTTTTTTTTTAGTCACAAAAGTCCTTTAGAAATATAAATTTCTTCAAACAGTATTTTACTCAAGGATATTTTCCAATGTATTTACAAAGTATAATTTACCAAACGCACTTTGCATTTTAGAATTTTAGAAAACTCTTTAAATTTAAAGTCCTTTGCATTTTCTGAAAGGTTTTCTTCAAAAGTCAAACCAAACGCATCCTTTAGTTCCTATGCTTTTTTATCCGTACATTCTTGACTATGCATATTTGAGTTTTACCTCCTCGACTCGAGTTCGATTTTTCGAGCTCAGCTCGAAAGAAACGCTTCGGGATTGATCTGAACTTAAAAGGGAGACCATTGAATCTCATGTTATGAACGTGTCACGGGGTTCCAAGGATGAAACGGGTTTGACTCATCCGGTCATACTGAACGAGCCTTTTGAGCTCAGATATCATCAACCTCGAGCGGGACTCCTTTATCTTCCCGAACTCTGATCGAAGGAAGATGATATGAATCGAGCCGGAGCGACTTGACTCGGCCGCATCGAGGCGGGGCATCGGACAGAAGTCCGTGATCCGGTGCCGTGCGCCCGTCTTCGTCGCGTGTTTGTGCAAAGTCTCGAGTGCGTGCTGGGACGGTCTCTCTTGCTGAAATCCGTGCATGTTTTGCGCATGCTGTAGTGCATCACAAGCAGGCCCTTGCCGAGTTCAGGCTTGCCCGAAGATCACGTAGTCAAACTCCCTTCATATTTCCACAATTGTTAATCTTCCCATTTTGAAACATTCAAACATCTGACGGACAAAGAATCGATAACGTGAAATGGAAGCGCTGGACCTCGACCAATGTAAGTCTTACAACGCTTGCGAAAAGTCAGTAAAACTTAGGGAAATCAACCAAGTAGAGATGACTGAGCTAGTTCTCTTAAATTCAACGTACAAATCGACCAATGGGTTTGTACAAATATACGATATATAAAAACTAACGTCATACATACAAAATTATAATTTGCCCGTGCTCTACCTGAATTTTGCATGTGATTTTAGATCTATTGACATCTTCTTCTTTTTTAACACTATTACAAAAAAAGAAAAAAAAAAGAGGGTTTTCGACAATAAATTTAGGCTTTCGACGGCAAATCTTACTCTTTATTCAAACCGCATGAAGTACCCATATGCCTTTACTAAACTCGTTATGATCTCTCTTTCCTCATATATTAACTTAATTAGATTGTCATAAATATCAATTACAGAATGTTAAGAACATTGGAGCCTTAAAGACGAAATATCCGGACAAAGCAAGGTATGAATTTCAGTATCCAAAAAAAAAGAGAAATACTTCTTTCTGTTTCCAGCTCACCCTTCGATTGGAAAGCAAAATTGGTGAATCGATTGTGTAATGGCCAAGAAAAGGAGAGAGGGAAAGAGAGAGAAAGAGAGAGATAGCCCCAGTCCCATGTTTGACGGAGGGGGGGTTAAAAACTTTGACTTGGCTTGACACGCAGGGTTGCTGACTCAGCTCCACGTCCCCGTCCTCAGTCGGTAGGTAGGTAAGGCACCCGTACAAATAACCAATAAATGTTACATTATGATTACTAATAATTAAAAAAAATACGTGTCTGAACTCTTGTTAAGACATAAAATCAATTAATTTAAAAAGAAACAATTCCGAAAAAGCAGCATTGGTATTGGTATTAATCCCCCTGTCCGATTTTCACCGCGTTGACCTCTCCTCTTTTTCTCCTCCTCCTCTGCCTCTCCTTTCCTCTTCATCTGCATCGCCATCGTCGTCGTCATCCCATGCGTGATTCGTTCGTTCCCTCTCGTCGTCGTCGTCGTCGTCGTCGTCAAAATCAAATCGAAAATCAACAGTCATCTCCACTCCCCCCCTTCCCTTCTCTCTCCCTGACCTAACCCTAGAACTAGAATAATCGCAACCGCATTTCAAATCGTCTCCTCCTCCTCCTCCCGTATCGGATTTCCCCTAACCTCCGTGTCGTTGGAAGATTAGGTTGCTCTTCGGGGGCCGCCTCAAAATCCGATTTTGCTCCCTCCTCCTCCTTCCTCCTGTTCTTGCTCTTGTTGGGTCGGATTTGGATTGGATTGGATTGATCGGGTTGCTGGGGGATTAGGGCCGGACGGGGACCTGATCCGATTGGGGCATGAGTTGAAGGGGGAAAGAGGAGTGGGGGGATTTCCGATTCTGCATGGTCATCGTCGCTGCCATCCCATGTTGAGCTCTTGCTGCTCCCACTCCTTATTATCCCCTCGCCCCCCTCTGGTCCCGCCTCGTCCCGTCGCGCGGTTTAGGGTTCCGACGAGGCCGGCCGCCGCGTCGCTCGCGCTCTCCCGGGGCTCCGGGTCCTCGGGTTCCAGCTGCAATCGCGCCAGATACGTAAGGGTTTAATCCGGTCTCGCGCTCGATTCGGTTCGGCTGCATTTAGGGATAGGGTGATCGTTGTGATTGATCTTTTTTGCGTATTTTGGCTAATCGATTCGATTCGATTCGATTGTATATTTCTTCGATGAAGTTACCTTTTTGTGGCGGCTTTTTAGATTAAGAGGAAAGTTTTTCCTTTTGATCTTTTGTTTGCTGTGAGCAATTTCTTTCTTGTAATTGTGATAACCGGTCTCTAGTTTATGATGGTTGTTGGGCCTCTGCTTGATGTCTTGGTGCTCTGATGACCATGCAGAATTGGAAGATTTCTTGCTTCAGGGACCAGAGTTTCCCTCCAGATAATCAACGATTCAAATTCGTTGAAAATGCTCCGCCTGAAGAACATGTGGAGCCTGAATTGAATGCTGAAATCGCCGTTCAGAAGGACTGGAAAGCAAAATTTAGAGAGGTACTTTTTTCTGCTTTCCATTCTTCAATTCAAGTCATTATTAGGAGGCTAATTGAGTAGACATCTACTGCTTTAGAGAGTTTGAGAGGGCTGAATTTTTCTACGTGTAGGAATATATGTAGGAACAAGGGTTGGGTGTAGTGATGGTCTTTCCTTCAGAGGCTTTGGGCTTGAATTCCGATTCTGTTCTTCCCTTTTCGCACGCTTTACCTAGCTCAAAATACCAAAACCTGCTTTCCTCTGTCATGGAATTCTGTGCGTGCTTTTTTTTGGTTGAGGCTTTGAGCAATGTGTTAAAGTTACTGACTTTATATCCCTTGTTGGAAAGCTAGTTCTGTTTTATCCTCTTAACTGTGCTTTGAACATCAGTATACTAGATCACAAGGCATTTTTAGAGTCATTTGAGAAAAATGATACAGAGCAATGTGAAGCAAATCAAATAGTTAGGAAAGAGCATAACGTAGTTAGCCTGAGCAGTTGTGGGAGAGACTTCCGCTGAAAATGACCTGAGTTGTCGTTTCTGGTCGCTTTAGTGTGTAAAGTAAGTTCTATGAAAGCTCTGTAATGGGATCACATTGTTAGGTTGAGCCATCAAGATATCCAAGTACTTAAGGGGGTTGAGCGTGTTTTATTATCCTTAACTGGAAAGAATTCCGGGTGACCTTCGATGCTGTTGAAAGTGTCAATACCCAGTGTTTGCCTGCAATTTGTTGAAAAAGTCTTGTTTTGATATTTGTATATGCTTTGAACATCCTAAGTATATTATGCATCTCTTGCATTGTTAATATGGAGAAGCAAGTCAACCACTGATTGTGTATTAATGGACGGAAACCACATAGTGATATAACATATTCATAAGATACTTTCTCCTTGAATGAGATGAAGGTCATAAATCATAGTCGCTTGTCGATTATGAATTCTAGAGTACAAATGTGAGAGTAGATGCAAATAAAAGCACTCATGATATGGATATTCAATCCAATTGCATTTTGGAATTGCATCAGTGAGGGTGAGAGAGAAGCTTTCCATTTTTTATGTTGCTTTTACCAGCACAAAGAAGCCAATCTTTGGTCTTGGGTGTAGTTACATTCCCTTAGTTTAAATTGCCAAGTACGGGGAGGACTTATGAGAGGGTGAAAGAGGAGGAGACCACAGGTTGAAGATTCATGTCATCATTCCCATAATGAAGATTTTAGGCTTTGTTCTCCTGTAAAACTTAATTAAGAGATGCTTAGCTGCATGTTAGAGCAACATAATGCAAGAAATGAAAAGTTTTACGGCATGCTAGTTTTAAGTAGGAGTTTCATGTTCTGACACATCACAATGTGAACACCCTCAGGCTTCTCAAACTTCTACATGCTTCTAAGAAATGTTTTGGTTATAATGTAGGCTGTAAATGCATTATTCAGAGCAATTGGAAGGCCTTGGACTGTGCCCTGGACAGCAGAGACAGTGTTAAAGGTACTTAATTTTAGTTGCTATAAATCTCCATGTGCACGAGAAGTTCTTGGTCAATACTTTGAAGTGATCAGAAGTTATGGTTAATTGTAGGTCTGAAGAATTCTTCAATTCGTGATGCAGGTTATGGTTCTTTGGGTTACCTCATTTTGGTTTATAGGGACATGGCTGGTTCCATTCACGGTGCATATAGCAGGATTCAACAAGGAAACTTTGACTTTCAGAGGGCAGGCACTCTATAGCCTCTTGACAGATGTGACTGAAGGCGTTGCTGGAATTTTGATCCTACACCGCTGTCTCTCACGGTTTTATCCCCTTCCATCTGATTGGTTTAGTTTCAGTCTAAAAGGTAAGTGGCATTTCGACGTCGCGCTTGGGTGCCTCTTGTTTCCTCTGGTCAATCGCCTCTCCCAAATCAACCTTGATCTATTGCCGATTCTCCCCTCCACACCTGTAACGCTATCAAGTGTCGAACAGTCAATATTGGCACGGGATCCGATCGCGATGGCACTTTACGCACTTGTAGTAACAGTTTGTGCTCCTGTATGGGAAGAAATAGTGTTCCGGGGTTTCCTTCTTCCTTCACTTACAAAATACATGCCTGTGTGGTGTGCAATACTGTTGAGCTCAGTCGCCTTTGCCTTAGCACATTTTAATGGACAGAGGATGCTTCCGCTCATCTTTCTCGGGGTGGTGATGGGTCTTCTCTTTACACGGTCAAGGAACTTATTACCATCCATGCTATTGCATAGCCTCTGGAATGCTTTTGTTTTCTTAAGTTTAATGAGATAGCTTGTAGCTTTGCATGTAAATTAGTGATCAATCAGTAAATTTTTCATCCAAACGTTAATTTTGTCCAGGGTTGATGTGCAGTTTCACCTTGGTTTGCAACATAATAGTAGCGTCTTCCCGAATTATCTAGGAAGACTCATCTTTAGATTAACAATCAGTTTATTTACGTTTCTTGTAACGGTGGAATACCTGTTGCTTTTGTGAATGACAAGATCTTAAAGCGAATTGATGATGTCTGGAATCCGAGGGACAGATACGCAACGCATATTAAAGTAACGCTGTCTTGTATGTACGAGGAAGGACGAAAACGAGAGCAAAGTATAAGGTTTTTTGGGTTGGCTGAGGCTCCTGCTATGGGGATCGGCTATTGTTTTTGTTTTTTTTTTTTTCCTTTTTAGTCGGAAATCCGCTACTGTCTTGTGTGATCAATCTGGTCTGATGTTTGGACACGAAACATTCGATATGAACTCGGAATGGGGTGTCTTGTCCCTTTTTCAATCGGCACCTAGTTATGTGTCATGAATTCCTTCGTTTTCTTTCAAGATAGTTGCACCGCTGATGCGATGATTGATTTGGGTAGAAGAAAATTAGTGCCTTACGACACCATAGGTCGACTATATCGACGTTCCTCTCGCACGATGAAGCTCTTGTCTAGAACCGTTTCCTGGATTAAAAAAATGTCCAGCATGAATCTCGAAGCGGAGTTCGCGATCATACTCGAGCCATAGACCGGTCCACCCAGGAATTTGTCCGCCCTTTGCCTCCGTTGCATCGGATTTTGTGGTCCCTCCCGAACTTATCCGAGACCATTTTCTTATTGAGAATTCATTCAGTCAATTGGATAGACTGCGTTTCTTTGAATTGACATATTTGTATCAAGTTCAAATCACATGGTTCGGTCTGGAAACTCGGCTCAGACTTCGAGTTTCTCTGTTCTGTTTTTGCTGGGCGAGTTGCCCCCCCATTAATGAGTTTCTTAACACCTTCTGCCAAAAGGGAAAGGTCCTCATGTTTTAATTTATTGGGGGTAAGTCCTCTGAATTAAGCTACTTTGTTATATGTCATCGCACATAATTGAATAGCAAATAATTAATTGGGATGTAAGTTGGTTATGGATGATTTCAAATAGTAAAATTTTATCTAGAGGTTGGGGACGAACCGAGACCTCCTAATCGACGGCTTCATCACTCAGTTCCAAGCCACCCCCGAGAAGGCGACAAAGTGGTTTATTTACCGGTGATTATTCATTATGTACAGTACTCATCAGTTGAAAAGATTTTTAGTCTCTTTATCATGATACTAGGCGAGATGCCTGTGCATTCCACTGATTTAAGACTAGTGTTGTATCATTCTTAACGTGGGTGTTAACATGAATATTTACTAGAGAAATAATATGTAGAAAATTTTAATACTAAATAATTGCATTATTTACATCCTCTTCCAGAGTTTAAGTAGGATTTTATTTGAAGTTCATATGCACTCCATCATTTAGGTTGATCCTTCCCGATTAAAAGATAACAAAAGAAATAAAATTGCTATATTTATCGAATCATAACATGCAATATCCAATTTGTAAGAATTGATGGACACTAATCCTCTTCCAAAGTTTGTTTATTTTGTTTTAGCAAGAATTGATGGACATCTCATCTTTGTGGCAATGAAAAAAATTGTTGGATATCTCAAGCAAATATGCAATATCCAATTTATAAGTATATAAGAAATAAATGAGAACCGTTGAGTTATTACAAAATTATGAGACATGAGTGTCTAGTATAATAACCATGACCGATAGAAATTGTTACATTACATTTATACAAATTATAGGATATTTCTTTTTAAATTTAAGAAATCCGAACTTTATGAACCATTTTGTCAAATATATTTTGTAAAACTTATTCACAGGATGACAAGCGTGGCTCTCAAAATTCATACAACCAAACGACATTGCGATTTTTCAAAAAGAAGATCTATCGAATTCAAAATCTGTCTTAGACGTTTGAGCATTTCCAGATAAGTAAAAACTCAACTTGATTACGATCGATGGAGCTCGGAAAACCGGGCCGTCCGGCGATCAGAAGCGCCTTCGGACAGAAACCCAGTACGTGCAGCAAATCCCTCGATCGTGCCGAGGAAAAGTACGTGGACGCCGCACCATAGCTGCCACCTTTGTTGGGAAATGGAAAGACTGCACTGTCGTACCGAATGACAAGCCTTCAAGAACCCGACACGTTGGCCAATTCGTAAGGACACTCACACTCTCTCTCTCTCTCTCTGTGTATTTTTGATGAAAACCGAGGTGATGTAAACTACCCAGTAAGGTCTTATTATATAGCGGGAAGGAACCGCCTCATCATCGTCAACTTCTCTCTCTCTCGCCCTCCCCACCATTCTCAAAGCCCAGAACCGTCTCCTCTCGGCCACCCGCCGCGCATCTCGCATCAAACGGTGCGCTTCTGGGTCGTTCGCGGTTTGCAAGATCCGCTTATTCCGCTCTTGCACGTAAAATCTTGAGCGCCCGCTTATCAGTTGTCGCTCGCCATTCTTGGGTTTTGTCTGAAGCGTTTTACGTGTGGACCGCGCACAGGGACGCCATGATACCATTTCTTATGTTTGTTTGTCTCTCTCTTTTTCGAAAGTTGCAGTTTTTATGGGTTACTAGGATGCTCTGAGTACTTCCCAAGCTGTCGAGTCTTCTTTTTTCTTTTAGATGCGGTGTCTCTGTTTTTCGTTTGGATGAATTCTGCCTCTGGAGGATTTACTCCTGAGTTTCACTTGTCCTGCTAGCGTAATTTCCCTGGTAGACCGACTTTTTCTCATCTTCCTGTACGTTTTTAGTAAGTAATAATAGTGAAAATATGGAGAACTGGGGATTTTATCGGGTGCTCTTTCTCTGAACCCATTTGTCTGATCTTTAATAGGCCCACGCCCTGTTTGGTTATCTGTTCGTGTGTACTAAAAAGATGATCCTTTGGCAGGGTCTTGAGCGTTGAGGAAGGAAGAAAGAACGGGCAATGGAACAGAAACACATATTGCTGTCGGCAATAGGTGTAGGAGTTGGAGTGGGGCTTGGAATAGCATCAGGACAGACAGTGAGCAAATGGGCAGGTAACGCTTCTTCCTCAGACTCGATCACTGCTGAGAGAGTGGAGAAGGAGATGCTCAGGCTGGTGGTTGATGGCAGAGAGAGCAAAGTCACTTTCGACCAGTTCCCTTACTATCTCAGGTCACATCGACATTCTCTCGTTTCCACTCTGCTTAGAAAGTTTTTTTTTTTTCCCCGTTCTAAGAGAAAAGTGAATTCAACCCAATTTCAACAGTGTTAAACAAACAAATGTATATTATTGTGAAGACAGAACAGAACAAACACAGGTGAAAGAATTGTCTGGGCCTCACTTTTTTCAGTGTTTTTATCTTCCACTTCTGTAATGATACTTGTGTGCTCATGTACACCAGTCCCACTTGATTCGACAGGGGTGATTCTTGCACTCTGGTCCTAATGAGGCCTTGCTTAAATTATTTGGGTCCAAATTTAATTTGTTTTTGGTCTTACAGGCTAAGACCAATGTATATAATCATGGTCTGATAAGGAACGACACTCTTTTTCTGGATTCTCCAGCGGACCTTTATCGCTGTGATATGTCTTGCTGATATTTTACACACAGCGAATGAACAGAATACAGATATTTTCTTTTGAAAAGAGGCGTCCTCGAATAAAGCAAGTCTGTTTTCAGTGAAGCTCTGGCCAGTTTGTTCATTGCCTTTCTTTTTTTCTTAGGAGTTTGCCCTAATATCGTCCGGTCTTTAGTGATCATCGACAAAAAAAATGCACTATATTATTGGGAGGTAATTATACCCAGTCCGAGCTATTGAAACTATATGTTACTCTAATCCTGGCAAATTGATTTCTGGCCTGCTCTTCACGTGTCTGTTTTTTCCTGTAAATTGCTGCTCTTGGTTTTGTTGTCTTCTATCCTTAAGGAATATAACATTCTTATCCAGATTTTTCAGCATCTGTGGTTTTTTGATAATTTTCAATTGCTTGGGTGAACTGTTGCTGTTCTGAAAGAATTATTTTTCAAATATCTTTTTTGCTGGGTAAGCAGTGAGGTTTATTGATTTAATAAACAAATCAGAGGATCTCTGCTACAAAAAATGTTCAAATTGCAACAAATCATCTATGGCATCAACCTCCAGTTCCTGCAATTGGCTATATACTGAGAGGAAGAGCCTATACTCTCTCTCTCTCTCTCTCTCTCTCAAATCTTTACAAAACATCAAAATGAATCTGGGAAAATTTATCATTGCTCAAAACAATAAAACTGTCTTCATGGATCTTCTTGCCTGGCCATCCATAAATAACAAAGTGCTGCATGCCACGCAACCTTGAAGATGAGACGCGGAATAGATTTGCCTTTTCAAGTAGTACATGCTCATTGCAACTCAGAATCCCAATTAAGCAAGCCTCTATTTATCCCACATTTCTCATATCTTTTCCTCCAGATTTCGTCAGCTATCATACACTCCACAATAAAGTGATTCCTTGATTTAACATCAGCTCCATAAAGCACACAGTCATTATTGACAGCAACATTCTTCATCCTATCATTAGTGGAGAGCTTATGCAAAATAGGAAGCTGACAATGAAGCTTTGTTTAGAAATATATGGGGTAAACCAAATTAATTAATGCCAAATACCTTGCTTGCTCTAGCTCTAGCACAACTCCATGCACTATTGACCAAGAATTGCTCTGAAGAAGTTGCCTTCCATATCGCCATTTCTGCTTGCCCTGCATTTGGAGAAGGAACTTTGCACAATGCTAAGTGAACCAATAGCATATCATCTAATCTAGCAGCTGACAAATTCCACCTTCCATCCTCAATAACTCCTGCTACTGTAGCTTGCAGAGAAGCTGAAGAACAGATAACTCTATACTCCTACTACTACTATTAGGGTTTGAGTGGGGACATAGATGAATGAGACTTCAGGGCTTAAGGTTCATGTTGAGAGCTTCTGGGGATTTATTTGGCGTTCTGAATTTCTCGCGTCACACGTATTTGTGAAAATTCTCACAATGGTCAAGGGTTTATGGGGAGAAATGGGTTTTATCATTTGAATTTTTTGATTTGAAACTCAGTTATCAATTTGAACTTGAATTATCATGGAGATACTACAACCCTTGTGTAAAAGTGTTAGCGTTTGAAGTGTATAGCAAACTTTTTATAGAGTAGGAGGTTTCTGGTGAGATTTTTATGTCTTTGATGAGTATTCATGATTCTTTGTTTCTTGAGACTTTGAGGCCTTCCCTTGACTTCTGTTATCTAGGCTTTTTATTTTCTTTTCTTTTTTCCCCCACTTTTGTTGCTTCATGGCTACTTACCTTTTTCCTCATATTCCAACTACAACAACAGTGAGCAGACACGAGTTTTGCTGACAAGTGCTGCGTATGTTCATTTGAAGCATGCTGAAGTTTCTAAGTACACAAGAAATCTTTCACCTGCCAGTCGAGCCATTTTGCTCTCTGGACCTGCAGGTTGGTTGTGAATCTATCATATATCAATATGTTGGTTTGAGCATTGTTGTTGCAGACTCTAAAATAATTCTTCTTTCTTTCATAATGACTTTAAGAGCTTTACCAACAAATGCTTGCCAAGGCTCTTGCCCATTACTTTGAAGCCCAGTTGCTGCTGCTAGATGTGACGGATTTTTCTCTGAAGGTAGGTATATGGAGTAAATGAATATATGTTGGTTTTGGTTTTGTTTTCATTCTATGATTTATGACTTTCCTTGCAGATCCAGAGTAAATATGGAACTGGGAACAAAGAATATGTATGTCCATCTGTTTTTTATCTTGACTTCGTCAATTTTGTTGTCTTGTATACTTGTTTTACTTGATCCAACACATAAGCACTGTAAATGGATGTTGGTTACTAATGGTGACGTGTTTGCTGATTGGTCAATACACCGTGATTTGATATGCTTTAGTATACTAGACAAACTTTGGCTTTCAGATTTGTTCATATTTATTTGTATTATTGCTATCTAGTCTTTCAAAAGATCCCCATCTGAGTCAACACTGGAGCGTTTGTCTGGCTTACTCGGATCTTTTTCAATCCTTCCACAAAAGGAGGAAGCAAAAGGTATGCCAAGATGGTGGCTTTGTTTCTGCTTAGAGGTTTATGTTATCTTTTTATTTTTTTGTTATTTATTTATTTATTTATTTATTTATTGCGGTCAGAATTTTATGTTATTTTTAGAGGTGGCTCTTTTCGTTGAACATGCATATCACATATTAGGCAGTGCTTTTAGCAAAAAGAATCATGAGGCGGTGTTGCCTTGTATAATATTCTTCCATAAGCAGTGTTGAGCTGTCCTGAAAAATAAGCAATGCTAGGATCCATGCTTTCTTGGACTCTAATCTGTCTTTTCTTTACATAGATTGGTGAAGTACCATGGGCATTAATTTTTCAAGAACATGGATCTAAAGTTTGGTCAAGAAATTATGATGATAGACATCTTGGATCAGAGGTTTTATCTGGTGCACTGGGTGATTTAGTATAGGAGTAGTTGCTGCTTTGTTTGTCCTTTCTTTTGGGCTTCATCAATCCCTGGTCAAGGGTAGTTGGACCTTTTTAGTTTTTCTCTCCTTGTTTCACCATTTGAATTTTGAATGATCGTTCATCAGTACATTTGGTTTCTTCTTAAAGGGTACTGACTAGAACTCATGTAGAGGTCGCAAGCTCTGTCTGGATAATTAGTTGGAGCATTCTTCTGAAAATGCTGAAATTGACTTTCATTAGCTTACTTGGTTTGCTAGCAGTTCTTAGCTACAATAACATTTTCATGCAGGGAACTTAAGGAGGCAAAACAGTGGTGTGGACATTGGATCAAGGTAATCTTAAGCAGTTATCTCTGTTGGTATTAGGAAACATATATATTGTATTTGCTTTCTTGTTCTACTGTCAATATTATTTTTACATCTACATGTATACGCATGCTTGGGAATTCCAGGAGAACAGAAGGTCCTTGCAATCCACCAAAGCTTCGTAGAAATGCCTCTGCCTCGGCTAATATCACTAACCTTGCGACGCAATCTGCTCCTTCTAATCCAGGTTTCTTCACTGCACTTTTCCATGATGTTTGCTGTTTGAGTGATTTGTTATTAAAGTGGTAAATTGTTGGGTAATCACCTTGACTGGAGTCCTTAACTCCAAATCACTTCAAGATCTCATAGTTATTTATAATGTTAGCTCTGGGTGGGCCCAGAAGAAGGAGTTTGTAATTTTCTTTTCCTAAAGAGCACTATGCATCAATATAAACTATTCTTGGAGTTTTGGCACTCTCTCTGTCATAGAGCTCACTTCTACATAAGCAAAATGTGGTTTTTACACGCACGACTTTCACTAAGCTACGCCTTCTCTTGCATCTAATTCTTAGTTGGATACAAAAAGATGGCATTTCTATCATGATTATTCTAGGCATAAGCTGATTAACTTTCATAATTTCTCTTGTGCAATTTCTTCATTCATGATAGAATGACTGATATGCCATGGTCTAGTCTTTCAAATTTTGTTCTTTGCAGGGTGGGAAATTGGTTCTACATTGTTGGCTAAGATTTTGATCATTTTCTGTGTAGTTTTGTTTGGTGGAACTCAAGATTTTGAAAACTTTTAGTGATTTCATGGTGGACACATAGATGATTGGTTTTTATAGAAAAACCTAGAATAATGATGAATTTTTACCATATTCATTGGCAGTAGTCATTTCAAAGTGCTCTTCATACTTATTTAGAGAGTTCTTCCTTCGTCTGTGAGAGTCTTGTTTCTTATTTGGCTTCTCATGTTATTCCCTCTTTTTTAGCTCCTCTCAAGCGCACAAGCATCTTGTCTTTTGATGAGAAGCTTCTTATTCAATCTCTTTACAAGGTATTGTTTTTTTTTTTGGGGGGATCAATCTGTCATTTATATTCATATTTCAGGACCCTGTTGAGCCATTACAGTATTTCAGTAACATCGCACCAAGTCAGGAACTAAGTTTTTATTTTCTTCTTTTTATGATCTAATGCCATAGATGGTTCTTGCAGGTGTTGGCATTTGTATCAAAAGCCAGCCCCATAGTGCTGTATCTCAGGGATGTCGAGAAGCTTTTATGTAGATCACAGAGGATATACAACTTTTTTCAAAAAATGCTGAAGAAGCTGTCTGGATCAGTCCTCATCCTTGGCTCACGAATTCTGGATCCGGATTATGACTATAGTGAGGTAGATGATAGGCTTGCTGCTCTTTTCCCCTATAACATCGAGATTAGGCCTCCAGAAGATGAAAACCATCTTGTCAGCTGGAAGTCTCAGTTGGAGGATGATATGAAGATGATCCAAGTTCAGGACAATCGAATTCACATTATGGAAGTGCTTTCAGCGAATGATCTCGATTGCGATGACCTGGAATCGATTTGCGTGGCTGATACAATGGTTCTGAGTAATTACATAGAAGAGATTGTCATGTCTGCTATCTCTTATCACTTGATGAACAATAAGGATCCAGACTACAGGAATGGGAAACTTCTCATTTCATTGGAGAGGCAAGATTAATTTTTTTGTTGCTATTTTAAATTTTTTTTAGCCATTTCCTTTTCCTTGGTGTGCTAAAGAGTCATTAGTTTACTTGAGACAGTTTGTCCCATGGACTGAGCGTATTCCAAGAAGGCAAATCTAGTGGAAAAGATATGTTGAAGTTGGAAACCCATGCTGAAAAGTCGAAGGTATCATTGTCTATGTGCATAAGCTGTTGCTGGAACGTCGATATCATCAAGCAGAGAACTAAATTTGCATGTTTCTTGTACTCATTTGACTCAAATAGGAAGCCAAAGCAGAAGGTGACACCACTGCGAAGCCGGAAAAAAAGGCCGAAGTCCCTACTCCTGAGAAGCAAAGTGGAACTGAGACGAAAGATGGAACTAAAGGATCAGCAACAGTCTCAAAGACAGGTGGTGATGGTGCAGTGACACCGTCAAAACATCCAGTAAGTTTTTGTTGTCATTTAACTCATGTTTTTGTCATAGTTTTTCCAAAATTTCATCCAGGTAACCTTATGAGAATAATCCATTGCACTGCAATAGAAAAGGATGAATTTTTTTATTTGCATCTCAGAATGGAATAATTTTTTAATGTCGAGGACTCTCTTTTGTTAAAAGACTGTTTGGATGGAAGGTGTGCTTGCTCATCGTTTTTGTTGTAGGAAGTACCTCCTGACAATGAATTTGAGAAGCGAATAAGGCCAGAGGTTATACCAGCGAATGAGATCGGGGTCACATTTGCTGACATAGGTGCTTTGGATGAGACCAAAGAATCCCTTCAAGAGCTAGTGATGCTCCCGCTTCGAAGACCGGACTTGTTTCACGGCGGCCTTCTGAAGCCGTGCAAAGGAATATTGCTTTTTGGACCCCCTGGTACGGGGAAAACAATGTTAGCCAAGGCTATCGCCAAAGAGGCAGGAGCCAGCTTCATTAACGTATCTATGTCAACCATAACGTCTAAATGGTTTGGGGAGGACGAAAAGAACGTCAGAGCTCTATTCACTCTAGCCGCCAAAGTGTCCCCCACTATAATTTTCGTAGATGAAGTGGATAGCATGCTAGGGCAAAGGACCAGAGTGGGGGAGCATGAGGCAATGAGGAAGATAAAGAATGAGTTCATGACTCATTGGGATGGCCTATTGACAAAACAAGGTGAACGCATACTCGTGCTTGCTGCGACCAACAGGCCATTTGACCTCGATGAAGCAATTATTAGACGTTTTGAGCGAAGGTACTCTTGCTTGTGTACTTGTAAAAGGGTATAGTAGTTTCAACTTAAGTATCAACGGTATGTGATAAGCTTTTAGTGATGATTGCTTCTGTGCTCAGGATCATGGTCGGGCTTCCAACCTTGGAGAATAGGGAAATGATACTTCGAACACTTGTAGCAAAAGAGAGGGTTGAAGAAGGACTAGATTTGAAGGAGATTGCGACCATGACTGAAGGGTACAGTGGAAGTGATCTTAAGGTTGTCTCTTGCATGGCATGTTCTTGTAGGATTTGTTGTGGATTAGATGTCATTGACTCAAAGATTGTTTCGTTGTAGAACTTGTGCACAACAGCTGCCTACCGGCCAGTCAGGGAGTTAATTCAGCAAGAAAGAGAAAAGGGGCCGGTAAGTGCATTAACAGTGCCCGTGAATCAATGTGAAGTGGATAGACGAAGCTGCGACAACTCTATCCGGATGATTGGTGAATGTAACTATTGACTGGGTCTTGTTCTATCCTTAGCAGGAGAAACAGGAGAGAGCTGCAGGGGCGACAGGTGAAGAAGGTAATCTGGATACAAAAGGAGCAAGTAAAGAGGAAAGGACTGTGACTCTCAGGCCTCTGAACATGGAAGACTTCAGGCAAGCCAAAAATCAGGTAACAACTCTCTCTCCATCTCTGAAATGAAGACTGATTGATGCTCACCTAGGCATTTGAACCTGTTGGTGTTGTCCGTTTCTTTTTCAACCAACAACGCTGAAAATGTAGCTGTTTCTTGGCTAATTTGTACATGCCATTCCTTGTGTTTTTATTTGCAGAAGTTACTCGGTGATCACTTCTTCATTGAAAAGTTTTGCATACTTTTTTCCTGGAGGAGTATACTGAAATTGCCATTCTTCTATCGCTTTATGTCACACAGGTTGCAGCCAGTTTCGCAGCTGAGGGATCAATCATGAGCGAGTTGAAACAGTGGAACGAGTTGTATGGGGATGGCGGTTCGAGGAAGAAGCAACAGTTAACGTACTTCCTCTGAGGCCGAGGGAATTGCAAAATAGAGTCACCTGTCCTATAATGAGATTCTGATGATCTGATTGCAATTTGTAAACCTGGTCCGTGGCTTGTTGCTGGAAACCATGGATGCCCAACCAAGGTGAAGCGTTGATAGTGTGAGAAAATAAGTAAAAGACGACGAAGAATCACTCAAGAGAGAAAATACTTCAATCTCAGTGAACCATCTGGTGATGTAGAACTATTTTGTGTAGGATTAAAGGTAGGCAGGACTTTGCGGGAACTGGCACCGGTGCACGATGTCGAAAGTGGTAGAATAATAAGAATTTACCTGTCTTCAGTCATGAGCAGCTATATGCTTGTTACTGCTGCTGCTTTTCGTGCTTTTACTATGCATGGTTGCTGGAGATTTTTGCATCTAGTAGGAGCTCGTCGGCTGGAGAATCGAATTTATAGATTCCTCATTTGGCAACTTACTTCCAGGAGTCGGCACAGATTGATGCAGCGGTTGCATCTCTGACCGATCCTGGAATTTCGAATATAACATGCCGCTGGTCCACGAAACATCTGATTACGTTCATATACAGATACGAACCGTCTTTAGTCGATGGCGTACTGCCTCCGAAAGTACCAGATGCCGCGAGGAAGCACCTGAAGTCCTGGCGGGACTAAAATGAGTGGCAAGAATTGAGGGCAGGTGTCGGTAGGCAAAACGGCATCATCGATCCGTCTCTTTAATCGGCCACTGCTACAGTGAATAGGCTAAATTCTTAATCGGATGGACAGGCCCTTTGCCCAGCGAGTACCAAGCGGGCTGTTTTCCTGCCTTATCAAGTCAAAGAAACAGCCTGGAGGACGACCAAGCAAATTTCGTCGTTGCCAGGCCTTTGGAAACGGCCGCCGGCCGCAGCATAATCGATTCGTTTTCTTTAAAGATTTTTGTTCCACTCAAGCTTTATAAATAGACTATGCGCACGTCGCTCTTCCAGCAACTTCTTTACAAGTCGGTTAAAGTCGACCGCTCAACCAAGCCCATTCCACGGACGAATGGCACGACACCTGAAGCTGTCATCCAACAACGTCTCCGTCAACTTTTCCATTCAGGATGAGAACTCGTCCTCCCAATTAAATACCGAGAACCGACCCAGACAGGGACCTCAAATCATAACCTTCCAACTTCATCCACCATCCGTAGCAGCAAATCGAAAACAAATCCAGCAGAGAAACTCACCCAAAATCACAGCGAAGTTCTCCACCAACATCGTTACCATGACCTGACCTCCACCAGGAACTCACCCAAACTCTTCTGCCTCCCGGAAGTCGCATTTTGAAGAGTTAAATGTCTTACTAAATCGTAATACTCGATAACAAGCGCTAAGCTGAACTAGGCCAAACTAATGACTATATCTCCAGAAAGTAAATTCAACCAATGTACAATGCATCAACCATATGACCCTAAAGTTTGTAAAACCCATAACCAGCACGACACCCTGGTGTAAATTGTGCCAATTCAGAACCCAAAGACTGGCTTCTAGACGATAAATATAAATTTCACAGATCATGGACAAAACACCAAAGCTACCAAATTCTTTCATTAAAAAACACGGGTCAGACAGATTCAGGCCGCCTTCTTCTTATCCTTCAATGGCCCCCTCGGGATCTTACTCAAGACTTTGGCATCGAAGACAGCATACTGCTTCTTGAGTTCACCCATTGCCCTCTCTGCAAATGGATCGATCTTGTCCTCAAACTTCTCGTATAGCACAGGCACCGTATGCAGCAATACAAAGACTGTTTACACAACAGAAACGTTTACCATGAGCAACAGTTATTCATAACAGGTGGATTGCACAAGTCGAGTCACTTACCTATGTAGAACAAGGTCAAGAAGTTGCACCAGTTGCCCACGATTGACAAGAGCCACATGCCAGCAATCACCTAATTCATTATCAAATTCATGACCATCAGTAAAATCCTGAATCAAAAGGACAAACACCAGAATATATCGCTTCAGATTAAATAAGAACCACGGGTATCAAAAATCATTTCCGTTCATATCATCACCAAAACGAGAAAAGAACTTACTAATAAGAACTTCTTAAGATCTTTCCCAGATGCAATATCCCTCAATACTGCAAACGCCTGGTTTATCTCAAGTCTCAGTGCAGATGCAAATTGTAAGACTGGCTCCTCTGGAATAGACACTTCAGGAATTTGTGGCGGGCTCCTAAACAAGAGCAAACAAAAAACTATTACACGTATCCAATTCAGTCCCATCACAAAAGTTTCACAACTTTTAGTCTTCAAAAACTTACTTGTGGATAAACGCGTGCGCATTAGACCACAAGAACAAGACCGCCAGGATGAGAATCAAGCAGTGGGCAGCCAAAGTTAGCAGGTGGTACTCCACCAACTCAAACAGAGCCCATATCACAGTCACGACACCAAGCGCGCCAGCTGATACCTTCTTGTTCCTCCATAGGAACACATCAGCCGCTGTTTTGCGGACGAATTGAATAAACTATGTTCAGTATGCATTTCAAACGTACAGGTCCAAAATTTTCTTTCTCTACTATTAATTGAAACACTTCCCATCGTCGCAATTATGAAATCTCATTTGCTAGTAAATACAACCAGTATCAAGTGATTAAATTTTTCATTTAGAAACCAAATTTAGCATCGGCAAACAAAAAACTACTGTAGCTCGAAACCTACTAAGACAAATAACGCATCTGCCTACAGGCACTCTGTTTGAACCATGGGAAAAACCGAAGATCCAACACTCTCTCCAGCATACTAGCTATCAGAAATCAAGCAGATCTAGTTCCAAACCTCCCTCCGCGATTAGGTAGAAAAGAACTAGAAATATAAGACAATCAGAATCATAAGAATAACAGGAAATTATTTAATTATCCCAAACGCTTTCAATTAAATCCGATGAATACACACCGGAAAGGCAAGCATGACAGCACGCGAAATTAAAATAATCGGAAGCAGAAAATCGACCGCAAAAAGCGACAAAATCCGCACGCTTACGCCGAGCCGGCTGAGAACTCGAAATCTCCATATTTAACGGGAAAAGATGAGCAACCAAAAGGAGCCACGGAGCAGATAGGCATAGAGCAGATACCGCCGTCGCGGTCGGAGCTAAGATTCGCATTTCGAATGCGCAAGAAAAGAGGATAATCGAAGCCGGAGGCAACGAAAAAAAAAAACGAAATGAAAATCGCTTCCGACGTACGCTTGCCGCCGCCGAGGACCTGGTGGACGGGCCGCTCCCGGCCGAAGAGGCGGTAGACCTTGGCCTTGGCCGCCTCCGCCGCCTCCGCGACCCTGTCGTCGTCGGAATCGGACGACGACGAGCCGCCGCCGGCGCCGCCGATCTTGCCGGAAATCTTGTCGAGCATCGACTCGCCGCCCTTCGCCTCCTCGTGATCTGCCATCGGAATCAGACGTTCGGAAGCTTTTCCCTTCTCGCCGAAACCCTCTCTCTCTCTCTCTCTAGAACAGCGCAGAAGATGCAAGCCGGAATAATGTTGCTGCCCCTGTATATAAGCGATCCTCCTCCGTATGATTTACAGGTGCCCGTATAGAAGAGACGCGCTATCGACCGTCGGATCGCGAGGACGGATCTGGGCCGTCCGTAGGCTGCTCGGGGGACGGAAGGCGAAGGTGGGGGCAGGTGGCAGATGCGGGGGCTGGTGGGGGGGGGGTTTTGAAATCGGAGGGCGGAGATCACATGCGGGCGCCGGGTACACGAGCATGTACGGCTGACAGGATCACACACCCCTTCCCGGATTCACGACACGTGGATCGAATTCGCGATGGGTGGGGGCCCACGTTGCAGTGGCGGATATGACATTTTGGTGTTTTCCATTTATTTTTTATTGTTTTGGTAAGTTTCTGGGTGGATCACATTACCTAGGGAAAACAGTACTTATTATTTCTGAATTTTTTTAAAAAGTGGCCGATATGATAATTTAATATTTTTCGCTTATTTTATTATTTTGGTGAGCTTCGGGGTGGATCGCATAAATTGTGAGCGTTAAGTAAATCAAAGCCTTAGCTACTACGGAATATATATAGGGGAAAAGGTACTTATTATTTCTGAATTTTTTACAAAAAAATGCATTTAGTGGCCGATATGGTATATTGGTATTTTTCGTTAATTTATTGTTTTGGTCAGTTTCCAGAAGGATCGCACAAATTGGGCGCGTTAAGCTAAATCACAGCCTTAGCAACTAAGGAAATGTATATATATAGGGAAAAAATTATATTATTATTTGTGAATTCCTTTTTTTTTATATAAAAAGGATGCATTAAATAAATGGGACGGCCACTGTGCCTTGCGTGTATGGACCAGAATCTCCCGAGGACGTGGCTTCACGCAAGGAAATATTCAGTATCTTTTAATCTAATCTCCCTCGCTCTTTTTCTTTTGAGGGCCCAAAGATTCTGCCGCCGACGACGGTGGGATCGGGACCGTCCCCATCTTTGAAACTCGCCCTGTCTGTGTTTTGTCCATTGTGCACCTCCCGCACACAACCTTTTCCAACCCAAAAGCGATGAAACTATTATTGATAATATTTTGCCGACTGACTGACGAGCCAGCGAGAATAAGTCTTTATTTAAAATAGCAATAATTATTTTAAGTCTTCTTTGGAATTGATATTACTAACTTCAGACCTTCATTTAAATCCTTATTTAAGAAAATAATAACATTTATGACTTATGTGTAGAGGATCATATGTATGTCTATCGTAATTTCTGGAGAGACACAATGGTAAATTTTGAAGACATGACCGAAAATGAAAGTGATCATTGGAATTTCCTTGATTTTTTTTTTTTTTTTTTGTCGAAAGATTTTCCTTGACTTCAAACTGGCCCTACTGATGTCATTGATAAGGTAATGAGTCTCAAGTGATGGGTCTCTTTTCGGCATCGCTTGATTCGAGCTCAGAATTCAAAGCCTGACAAAACTGCCGGCCCACGGGCCGTAATGACACTAACCCTAGACTGGGCCTGGCCCGACCGCTTTTATCTTTTCGGTGGCCCAAAAGGCCTGTCGAGAGCGATGCTATACTCCATCAGCAAAAAGCCCATTATTCAAGTAGACCCGGCCCACGGCCCGTAATGGCCCAGCCTTGGTCTGGACCTGGGCCGACTGCTTTTATCTTTTTGGTGGCCCAAAAGGCCTGGCCAGAGTGATGCTAACACTCCCTCACCAAAAAAGCCCATGATTCAAGTGGCCCGGCCCAAATGTTTCCAATCCAACGGCCCACAATGGACCCAAACCCTCCCCAAAACCCTCCCCAAACGCTCTGAACCATCACCGTCTTCTCCATTTCTCACAGAGGCCAAGCATGATTCTCTGTCGCTCCGCCCTCGCCAGGTCCCTCCACCACCACCTCCGCCGCCACTACACGGCGGCGGCGTCGGCCTCCGCCGCGCTCGCCGCCGCCGCCGACGAACCGCCCTCCTCCTCCCCCTTCGCGTACCTCGAGGACCTCCCCAGGCCCGACCCCAAGTACGACGAGACCATCCTCGCGATCCCGCGCGCCGCCTCCGGCACGAGCGCCTCCGCGAAGGAGCGGAAGCACGGGCGCGTCCCGGGCATCGTGTTCGAGCAGGAGGACGGCCAGCACGGGGGCAACAAGCGGCTCGTCTCCGTCCGGGCCGGCCAGATCAGGAAGCTCGTCAACCACCTCGGCTACTCCTTCTTCCTCTCCCGCCTCTTCGACCTGGAGGTCCGGTCCGAGTTCGAGTCCGACGAGGTCGTCGAGAAGGTCCGGGTCTTGCCGAGGAAGGTGGGGCCTTTCTTCTTTAGCTTCTTGGTTGCCGAGGAAGTGTGTTTGTGTTAAATGTGCGAGGGATTTAATTGAAATTCGGTTGAAATTCGTTCTCTTTGTTTCTTTTGGCTCGGCTGTTAGTGGGGAAATGCGGTCTGGAGAGTGTGGAGATTTAAGTGGGATTCAGTTTCTTGATTTCAGATTAAGAATTAGCAAGGTTAGCGAAGAATGTAGTTGTCTGTTCTTCTTAGGATGATCGCAAGTGGAAGTCTTGATGCTTATTGAGAAATTTTTTGGCATCTATAATTATGAGCTTAGTTTGACATTGATGGTGGTAGGAAAAGGGAAAAAGAAGGTGATGATTCTCTGATGTTCTATCCTGTTCAGAATGACCTCAACTAATTAGAGCCCTCTTGACTGAATGCGGAATCAGCAATCACCTGTATATTGACGACCCATTTCATGTTTTCATGACAATCAAGGTTTTTCTGCTATTTTGTGGGGTTTGAATTCTGCGGTTGGAGCTCAAATTGCAATTCTCTGACTAAATACTAAGTTATTTAGTGAGTTATGGTAACAAAAGTGGCGTATTAATGTCAACATTTGCGGTATCCATATGATTTTCAATATACTAACTAATTTTTTTAAGAGGCCAATGGGTTCATTTTCTCTCTTTTGGTGTGTTATCGCCAGTTTTACTGGTGGATTGCATTACATTGGCAATTGTTTATGATGTTAGAAAATTGATAACTAGTAGCTTATTTGACCAAACCTCTAAATTCCTTCTTTTTCCTCATTGTGTCAGCTTCATCTGCACTCAGGTACGGATGCACCTCTAAATGTTACATTCATCAGAGCCCCCTCGCATGCTCTTTTGAAGGTTGAAGTACCTCTCGTATACAGAGGAGATGATGTCTGTCCCGGGCTAAGAAAAGGTAATGTGATGAATTTTGATTCGCAATCTCAAGCTGAACGAGCAATGCCAATATGTGAATTGTGATAATTTCTCGGCTGATTGTACATGTATCTTCACTGCATTTGAACTCTTCTCGTCTCACTTGATTCTTTATAGTAGAGTTGTCCCATATTCATAGCATGAACCATGTTTATACTCAATTTATCAAAATAGAATATGATTCTTGAACTGTTGTGGTGCATGTACTTCAACTTGATAACTATTTGCAGTCATTCACCGCACTTCTACTTGATAACCATTGCAGTCATTAGAATCAATAACTTATTCAGAGCTTTTGCAGTGTTCTGTTTATATAATCAAAAAAGGGTCCTAGGAAGGACACCTTGGTCGTTGTCTGGAAGAGAAACTTCTGTCGTGCACGGACTCTTAGTTTCTTCCAAGGAAGTAGTTATGGATCCTAAATTCCATATTACTTGATTCCCCTATTATTTGGACAGAGGTGCTAGCTAATTTTTTTCTTCAAATCCATCTTTGGTTTCTAAGGTTGGTGTCCTTGAAAGCATAACTGCAATGGAATACAAGTACTTCCTTGTCAAGGATGGGAGTGAATAGAAATTGATAAATTTTGCTTACCTGAGTGCTATAACTGAATAAGCAAGCTGTGCTGCATACTTCTTGGATGTGTTCTCGTGTCCACAAGTTGTATGGAAGCTCTCTGCTAGTCTGATGAAGGCTCACCACTATCATGAAGTTACAGGTGATGGTGAGACCTGCCACAAAGTGGAGATTTTATGTGGTTTAGAATTTCTCTATTGTCTAGAAAGATGAACTGTAATTGGAACTCTTTAAATGGTTTCTAGTGTTTTTCTGCACTGGTAACAGTTAGCTCACTTATTTCGGTGAATTGTCGTTTGAAATCGACATCCGAAAGTTTGAGTTGGATAGGTTCGTTGTGGTGGTTCATTTTTATTTCCATTATTCATGGCCCTGGCTCTGGTTGGTCTAGTTGAAGTGTTTTCCCTTTTTTTTGGGTCAAAATTTGAAGTGTTAATTTCCTAATGATTTCTTCAGGTGCTTCCTTAAATACCATTAAGAGGAAAGTTAAATACCTGTGCCCTGCGGATATAATCCCTCCATATATTGATGTGGACTTGAGTGAGTTGGATGTTGGCCAGAAGTTGGTGATGGGAGATCTCAAGGTTCACCCTGCTTTGAAGCTTCTTCAGTCGAAAGATGAGGCTGTTTGTAAAATCATGGGAGCCAGAGTCTCTGACCAGAGGAAAAAATAAGCTCCTCTTATTTCAGATTCTTATCAGTTACGCATGGTAGAGCATGGTCCCCTCAGTTTCGGCAATGCACTGTTCAGCATGCGTAGATGGATTTTTGCCCCAGCAACATGATCTTTTTGGTAGTACGAAATTTTTTATGGAGATGGAAGAGTGCAAGGTATCTAGGAGTAGACTGGGGCATGCCGTTCACTGATGTTATTGGTGACGTTGTAAAATTTGGGATAGTCTTGGCTGAATTGGTTGGGATGATCAGTTGAATTGGAGAAATAAGACTGTCACATTTTGTCTGCCTTGGGGTGGATACGATTCATGTTATCCTCAGTGTTGCAGCTATCTCAGATTAGCTGCTCTTAGTTTTATTCTGTTTTGACGACTTTGTGACATTTTTGCACAAAAGATGTTCGACATGATGAGCTTGCAGGCCATTGCTTTTCCATTTTCATATGATGGCTAGTGATATTATTATTCTTCTCTGCTGTTGGAAAATCTGGATGTCAAGCACAATTTGCTGATGAATGATTTAGTAGAGACCTTTAAAAGAAATTGAGTGGCTTCTGGTAGGACTTAGCATTCTGCCAAAATCTTCAGTTAGTTTTCCATTTTCAACACGACAGCTAGTGATATTACTTTTCTTCCTCTGCTTTTGGAAAGTCTGTGTGTTAGGTACACCTCACTGATGAGGGATCTGATGAAGACCTCGAAAGAAATTGGGTGGCTTATCGTCTGACTTACTGTTCTCTCAAAATCTACAGTTGGAAACTGTTGGGCATGTTCATCCACTTCTTCTCGGCAACCCAGTAAGGCAATCTCTCGAACGCTTTCGTTATTTCTATGGGCATAAATAATTAGGGCCGAAACGTTCTCGGTTGGCTTTTCTTGTTATCAGTTGTGAGATCAGATGGTGACGGTGGCAATAGCAACCTAGCATTCCTAGGATGCCGACCCTGGTAGCAATTGGTCTTCGCCATTCCCCAACTACACAGGTTAAATGAATCATGCCGACACCGCATTTATTTGTGGAGTGCTTTGACAACTGAGGTAGTTCATAGCGCTTTTGCTTCCTGAATTATTAGGATCCCAAATGTTCACACGACGTATTTGCACGATGGAGCGACATTCGTATGTTCAAGGAAAGGGAATGTCTACCTAAACTAAGATTTTGTCGGGACCTTTCGTGAGGATAACATATGATCTATGGCTGCAAGCCCCCCGCTATATATGGTCAAAGGGTCTTTTATGTCAGTTGAACTTGAGCAGCAACACCTGACATTCCATTTCTGATTTGATTCTCTCGGCCTTACGTCGAGTCCAAGCTAGTTGCTACCACTCTCTCCGCCAATCAAATGCCATTTTCATCTTCACAAGTCTCTCTAGTCCTCTTTCTCTTCCTCCTCCTAGTTCTCTCCATAAACTTCACTTCTCCGCTCCCTCTCTCGACCGACAGAAGATGGATCGTCGACGCAGCCACGGGGCGGCGCGTGAAGCTTGCGTGCGTCAACTGGGCTGCCCACCTGGAGCCGATGCTAGCGGAGGGCCTCGACAAGAAGCCCCTGAGCGGCATCGTGGCTGAGATCCGGAGGCTGCGGTTCAACTGCGTGCGCCTCACGTGGGCCACCTACATGTTCACCCAGCTGGGCCACAGCAACCGGCCCGTCGAGGAGACCCTCGATTCCCTCGGGCTGGCGGAGGCCAAAGGAGGGGTGGCGAGGAACAACCCTCTTGTGCTGAACATGACGCATGTGGAGGCGTATGCTGCCGTTGTGGACGAGCTTGGGAAGCAAGGTGTGATGGCGGTGCTGGACAACCACGTGAGCAAGCCCAAGTGGTGCTGTCCTTATGACGACGGGAACGGCTTCTTCGGAGACGAATACTTCGATCCTGAAGAGTGGCTGAGAGGGCTCGTCGCGGTGGCCGAGCACTTCAACGGGAAGAGCCAGGTGCGTCACTAACGAAACCACCGTCCAGCGACGGAGCATATCAATTATCGATCAAAACAACTGGACTAACAATGAAATTATGGATAGTGACATTTTTGGTCGGGAACTAATTATTGAACTCGTATCATGACAGCCAACATCAAAGAGACAAAAAAGAAAGCCGATTTTCAGCGATCATGTATACAATGAATATTCCTTATAGAACGTGCTAGCATCGAGAATTCATTGTTTGAAAACGACACGGTCGTATTGCAAAACCATTTAGTTGACTATGCAAATAACATCCTCGCACTTACATCATTCTTTCTCGTTTTCAATGTGCCGGTGTTGCCGTCACGAAAATGAAAAAAAAAACTTCAAAGGAAACAGAAGAAGATGGAGTTACTCCTTCCATATTTATTTCCACATATTCTATCTGTCGTGTTTCCTCCGAATATTGTCTCTTGCATAATGGGGACCGCCTAGAAAGATTGGAGCGTTCGGGCGTGCAGCGCCCAACGTTGTCCGGCTGTTCAATTGTCAATTATGGTACCACTAAATGAGAGAATGAGAGAGAGAGAGAGAGAGGGACAGTTTTGAAGCATGTAAGGAAAAAGGTTGCGAAACTCTGTAATTCTCTAGTTCTTGCTATGTGACTCTTTTTTTCTCTTATTTCCCAAATTCAGGTGGTGGGAATGAGCGTGCGAAATGAGCTCCGCGGCCCGCGTCAAAACGAGTATGACTGGTACCAGTACATGCGCACTGCAGCGACCAAGGTCCACCAGGCCAACCCGAACGTGCTGGTCATCCTCTCGGGCCTAAATTGGGCCTCTGATCTCGGCTTCCTGCGGAAGAGGCCCGTGGGCCTGAGCTTGGGCCGCAAACTGGTCTACGAAGCCCACTGGTACTCGTTCAGCGGGGACCGGAAGATCTGGGAGGTCCAGCCTGTGGACCGGGTCTGCGCCGATGCCGTCCAGAGGATGGAGGACCAAGCCGGGTTCCTCTCGAGTGGCCCCAGTGCGGTCCCGCTGTTCCTAGGTGAGTTCGGGTTCGACCAGACCGGGAAAAGCCAGGCTGATGACCGGTTCCTGAGCTGCTTCATGGGGTACGCAGCAGGGAAGGACTTGGACTGGGCCTTGTGGGCATTGCAGGGGAGCTATTATTACCGGCAAGGGGTCGTCGGGCCCGAAGAGACCTTCGGGGTGCTCGATTTCAATTGGGATGGGCTCCGGAACCCAAAGTTTAAGGAGAGGTTTCAGTTGGTGCAGACGATGATTCAAGGTGTGATTTCTTGCTTGAATATTTAAAATGGGTCATGGTCCTTTTATATGTACGGCGTTACATTCGATGTCTCAACAAATCTCCAATATTAATTTATAAAAAAATTAATTAACGGTTAAGGTTTGTTGAGACATTGAATAAAGCACTGTATGGGATAAAGCATTTTCTTAATTGTACTTGAGACTCTTCTCTTTAGATTGATATACGCAGGTATCTTTAGGTGCTAAAATCCTTTTTTAAGGACTTGGTCATGAATCTAGTGACAATATAGTCATGTACCTAATTAGTTAATCAAAACTCTCTTTGGGCAGATCCGAGCTCCAATTCACCAATGTCCTACATCATGTACCACCCGCAAAGCGGCCTCTGCATCCGAGCAAATAACAACCACGGGATCGGCATGGCTGAGTGCCAGCATTGGAGCAGGTGGATCCACTACCGAGACGGCGGCCCAATCAGGCTGATGGGCACTCCTCTCTGCCTCGAAGCCCTCGGCGACGGGCTCCCGCCGGCACTTTCCAACGATTGCTCGAGCCGGCGAAGCGCTTGGAGATCGATCTCCAATTCGAAGCTTCACGTAGCAGCCACGGATGAACATGGGAATCGCCTCTGCTTGGAGAAGAAGTCAAACGAATCTTCCGTGATCTTGACCAGGAAGTGCATCTGCGTGGATGATGATTCCGGGTGCACGGAGAATCCACAAGGCCAGTGGTTCAAGTTCGTGCCCACGAATACATGATGCGTACGTAGCATTTCAAAGGACAGAAATAAAGCATAGGAAGCTACGTCTTTAAGTAGAATATAAATTGTGCCCTAGTTAGCAAGTGCTTTGAGAATAACCCTCGCCAAAGGATTCCTGGGAAAAAAGAAAAGAATCACCTCGCAAGCAGCCTTGCTCATTGGTATGAACAACGAGAAAAAAAGATGGAGAAAGTCGGGAAAGAGATGAAGAATGTCGGCCGCTTTGTGACCTCAAAAGAGCGTGCTAGTGGCTGAATAAAAGCCTCCTTCTATTTGCAATCGCTATCATCATGATCTTTTTCACCTTGATACATCCCTATAATTGCGTGGATGCTTGCGTTACTCAATTCTAACACGGGGACAATTACATACGTGTATAATTGCATATGCGTTTGTATTAATTTTTTAATTTCATGTGCCTCTAAAAAGCATCACTCTTTTAATGACAAGTACAAGACCCGAAAATGTTTTACACAAGTATACCATATCTCGAGACGTCTTAACATCCATTCTAAACTCTTATTGGCTGTAGCTCGATAATTTGTCGAAGTAGAAGGTCCCAAAGCTGTAACTCGATATTGACTTTTAGCCAATGGGATGATCTCTAGGGATTTTGCTGTGCACGCATCTAGTTGAGATTCATAGCATTCTCTATTAGGAGCAAATGCATGTTCTTCTTCGGCCAAAGCATGTATAGATTGATCAATCCACTTTTAGCTTCTCAAGCGGCCCACCTATCTTTCTTGGTCTCGTAGGGCCTTTGACTTTGCTTTTTGTAGGATTATCTTAGCATTGCAGTAATGTCATTGTCGGCCCTAAGCTCAAGCTCCATCTTTAACCATCATATGACACACTGAAATTGCTCAAGTGATAAGTGCGTTCATCTTTCTAACTCGATATTTGAAATTGAATCACCATGCTTACGCATTCTTTTGGAGGCATTTAAGAGCATAAACATAGCCATGATGTTTATATTAATTACTCGATATGTGTGGAACGGGAAACAGCCACATCCAATGAGCATTTTTAGATTCTCAAAGAGTCATGAACATCTTGTTGATGTCGTAAATTAAAATACACTTGCGTGTCTAATGAATAGAATGCAAGATTTAAATGAGTTACCCTCAACCTCATTTTTCACTTAATTTCCTCACGCTCTCTGCTTTCAAGATGCTTACTTTTGCAATTCCTCCACTAGTACACTCCTGTTGAAGCACAAGCAAATGTGAAATTGTACCTTCCGAGTGGAGGAGAATTGAGTTATTATTGTAGCGTTAGTGTGTGCATGAGAGAGAGAGAGAGAGAGAGAGAGAGAGAGAGTGCATTGAAGAAGATTTGAGGGGTTATAGGTTGTCCATGCGAGACCCCTGTGAATGCCTCAGCATAGGAAATTATGAACAGCTTTGCTAGGCTCACTCTTTAAGTAGACGACTCATCCAGCTACCAAGTTGTCTCTCTTTCTGTGTAGTTATTGCCTATTTGTCCTTGCTTATTAAGATCAAGATCATTGAGTCAAACTTTCCACTGAAGTTTGGTGAATTTTTAAACTGAATGACTCGAAGCTTTTATTTCACTTGTCAAATCACCGAAGACTGCTAAATCGGGATTTGATTAATTTTTTTAGCAAGCTACTGACGTGGCACACATGAAACCATTTATTTTCAGGATGTTAACATTATCGCAACACGAGTATTAGAACCCAATTCATAGAAAGATGGGTAGATCTCAAATATAGCGAAACAATTGCATAAAAGGTCGAAAATTCAATGTAAGGTAATGATAATATCAAATTGGGTTACATGATTATTCAATTTTTCGGCCGCCATCAGCTAAATTGATGTCCCTTCGGGTCAAGAGAAGTAATAAGAGGAGGAAGTCTCTACCTTTCCCGCCATACGTAGCCGCCGAACCCATACGTAGTCCCTGGGTTTTATTCATTGAGGCCTTGGCCTGGTCCACCAAGTAATCCGGACGACACTTTATAGGCGCTTTTGCAAGGGCTTTTTCGTTTTTTAAAATTCGAGCTTTGATTTTTATGTGCCTAAGTCTGCTCGAGGTTCAAAAGATAAAGTTTCTCATTTCGACATAATGTCAATTGGTACATTTGGCACCAACCAATTGTCCGATCTTGAGAAATTCGTCGAAGCTTACCTACACCAAGGAACACAAGAAGCGTGCAAATTTTATGATCTAAATTAGTCCTCAAGTGCTCAAGTTATTCAAGCATAGAAAACTTGGAAAAGAAACTCACACCGTCTCTACTAATAGATGAAAGTAATCACTGCCGTTTGATATTGATTGACTGGCAATGATCATATCTTGATAAACATGTTATGGCATTGGGCAATGGTCTTAATGCAGAGTCCAATTACCCTTTATGCTTTGAAGGTTATTAATTTTTTGGATAGTAGTTTCGCCGTTGAGCCATCTTATATGATTGGACTTCAAATTTGAGGTTTTCCTTCAAGAGGGTCGCGCATGGGAAAGTCGATGACTTGAAACACTTACCCAAGTGACATATTTCTGCACCTCACGTGGGCCACCTACATGTTCACTCGGCCAGGCCATGGCGACCGGCCCGTTGAGGAGACCCTTGAGGCCATCGGACCTGGTGGAGGCCAAAGGCAGGGTGGCGAGGAACAACCCTCTCGTGCTGAACATGACCCATGTGGAGGCATACGCTGCCATCATGGATGAGCTCGGGAAGCAAGGCGTGATGGTGGTGTTGTAAAAATATGGTTTCGAATTGGGTAGAACAATTAAGACGGATCTTTAGAGTAATCAAGTCGGACTTTAAGTCGGACTTTGAGGCGTGATATCACTTTCTTTAAAGATTTATTTGCCTCACAAAGTTGTTAATGGTTCACCGGCAAATATCCTCCAAGATACAACAAAATTTCAAAATTGAGAATACTAGATAGCAATTATAGTATTTCTCCAGGGTCTCTCTAGGAAATAATTGAAAAGATGGTTGTAGTTTTTTTTTTTTAGAAAGAAGGCTCAAAATGATAAAAATGATCACACTTTATTTTTCTTAAAACTGACATATATATAAACAGTCTTAAAACATAGGCAACTCTTCGTAAAAAATTGCAAAAAGTACAAACGTGTCCTTTCGAAAAAAAAATATGAACAAAGGCGTCCATTCGGAAGAAATTGAAAAAATGAACAATCGCAACCCTTCGAGAAAAGTTGCCAACTAAATGAGTATCTCTTTTAAATGTTGTCTTAAAAATACACAAACAAAAATTCGGAATAATTAAAAAAATTATTATTTTAATAAATAAAATTTCGAATTTTTTAAAAATAATTTCCGAAAATTCTCAAAAACAAAAATAACTTTTGATTTGATTAAAATTAATAAGTTAATCATAAAGAAAAATAAAATAAAATAACAAAGGGGTTAGTACTAATAAAACCGCGGGCGCGCAGGCATGCTAAGTGCTCCAAAATCACACACACGCACGGCGGTTATGGTGGGTCTAGCCCACACCCAATCATTCCTTTAGGACACAAAAGAAACTCCACATTTATTAATTGTTCACTTCCTCCCACTTTTCCTATGTGGGACAAGAAAACATCCACTTATTTTATTTTTACAAACAAACTTTCAACAAGCGGTGCTGGCAACCACGTAAGCAAGCCCAAGTGGTGCTGTCCTTACAACGACGGGAGCAGCTTCTTCGGAGATGAATACTTCAATCCTGAAAAGTGGCTGAGAGGACTCGTCACGGTGGCCAAGCACTTCAATAGGAAGAGCCAGGTGCGTCAATAATGAAACCACCGTCCAGCGGCGGAGCATATCAATTATTGGTGATAAAAATCGATAGTGACATCTTTGGTTGGAAATGAATTATTATTGAACTCGTGTCATGAAAGACGAAAAAAGAAAGCCGATTTTCAAAGACTATGCATATAGTGAATATTTTTATAAAAGGAGCTAGCATTGCATACGAGGATTCATTATTTCAAAATGACATTATTCGTATTGGGAAAAAAAATCCATTAGTCAACTATGCAAAAAGAGGTCTTTTTTCCTCCGAATATTGTCTCTTGTGCAATGGGGACCGCCTGGAACGATTGGAACATTCGGGCGTGCAGCGCCCACCCTTGTCCGACCGTTCATTTGTCAATTATGGTACCCACTAAGTGAGTCCACAGCGAGAGAGAGAGAGAGAGAGACATGGCTTTGAAGCATGTGAAGAGCGTTTGCGAATTGTGTAATCCTCTAGCTCTTGCGATGTGAACGTTTTTTTAACTCACACTTTTCGATCTTAGGTGGTGGGAATGAGCGTGCGAAATGAGCTCCGCCGAGCACGACTGGTACCGGTACATTCGCACTGCAGCGACCAAGGTCCACCAGGCCAACCCGAACGTGCTGGTCATCCTCTCGGGCCTAACTTGGGCCTCCAATCTCGGCTTCCTGCAGAAGAGGCCCATGAGCCTCCACTTGGGCCCCAAACTGGTCCACGAAGCCCACTGGTACTCGTTCAGTGGGGGACCGGAAGATCTGGGAGGTCCAGCCCGTGGACCGGGTCTGCGCCGACGCCGAGCGGAGGATGGATGACCTAGAATGATATACGCGGGTATCTTTAGGTGCTAAAATCCATAGAAAGTGCCAAACTTTTTCTAATGACTTGGTCATGAATCTAGCGACAAGTATCAGTCATGTACCTAATTAATTAATCAAAACTCTCTTTGGGCAGATCCGAGCTCCAATTCACCCATGTCCTATATCATGTACCACCCGCAAAGCGGCCTCTGCATCCGAGCAAATAACAACCACGAGATTGGCACGGCTGAGTTCCAGCGTTGGAGCAGGTGGAGCCACTACCGAGACGGCGGCCGGATCAGGTTGATGGGCACTCCTCTCTGCCTCCAAGCCCTCGGCGATGGGCTCCCGCCGGCACTTTCCAACGACGGCTCAAGCCAGCGAAGCGCTAAGCTTCATGTAGCAGCCATGGATGAACATGGGAACCGCCTCCGCTTGGAGAAGAAGTCGAATGAATCTTCCGTGATCTTTGACCAGGAAGTGCATCTGCGTTGATGATGATTCTGGGTGCATGGAGAATCCACAGGGCCAGTGGTTCAAGTTCGTGCCCACGAATACATGATCGCTTAAACAGAGGATTGGCTTTGATCGATAAATGCGTAGCATTTCCAAGGAGAGAAATAAAACATAAAAGCTAGTGACATCTTCGAGTAAAAATATTAATTGTGCCCCAGTTAGCAAGTGTTTTGAGAAAAACCCCCACCAAAGAATTCCTCGAAAAAGAGAAAAGAATCACCTCGCAAGCAGCCTTGCTCATTGGTATGAACAACGAGAAAAAAAGATTGAGAAAGTCGGGAAAGAGATGAAGAATGTCGCCCGCTTTGTGTCCTCAAAAGAGCGTGCTAGTGGCTGAATAAAAGCCGACTTCTATTTGCAATCGCTATCATCATGATCTTTTTCGCCTTGATGCATCCCTATAATTGTGTATATGTTTGCATTACTTAGTTCTAACATTAGGACAATTACATATGAGTATAATAATTGCATATACGTGGGCATTAATTGTTAATTTCGTGTACCTCTTAAAAGCATCGCTCTCTCAATGATAAACAAGTACAAGGCCCAAAAAGGTTTTGTGCTAGCATATAACATATTTTGAGATGTCTTAAACATTCATTTAAACTCTCATTTGGCTGGACATAGATAATCCTTCAAGGATGCTATTACAGTGGGATGATCTCTAGTGATTTTACAGTGTACATGTCTGTTTGAGATTCACAGAATTCTCTATTAGGAGCAAGATGCATGTTCTCCTTTGGCCAAAGCATATGTATAGATTAATTAATTCACTTTTAGCTTCTCAAGCGGCCCACCATTCTTTCTTGGTCTTGTAGGGCCTTCGACTTTGCTTTTTTGAATGGGAAATATGCATAGCCTTGAGGAAAGGTGGAAGAGTAAACAATCACGAAACGCTTTTTGTATGATTATTGTAATATAGCGGTGATGTCATTGTCAGCCCTTGGGAGTCCATAGTACTCCCGTTGTAAAGCTCCATCTTTAAGCATCGTATGGCACACTTTTATATGAAAATTTAGGAATTGCTCAAGTGATGTTCATTTTTCTAGTAACCTTCGAAAGCAAATCGCCATACTTAGGCATTCTCTTGAGGACACCCCTAAAAGCATAGACATAGACACCAAGTACATGTGGGATGGAAAAAAACTGCCTCTGTCCTATTAAGATTTTTGGATGTTCAATAGTCATATGAAAAAGAAAGTATATACATGCGTATTTACTGAACGGACTGTAAAATTTAAATGGGCTACCCTCAAAAGTAGATTCTATATCTAGCTCATTTTTTTCTTGGTTCCACGCCCCATCTAATTCTGCCATTTTTCCACTAGTACACTCTTGTACAAACACAAGCAAACGTGACAACTGTACCTTTCGAGAGGTGTAGCATTGAGTTATTATTGTAACGTTAGTGTTGTGCATGAGAGAGAGAGAGAGAGAGAGAGGAGAGAGAGTGCATTGAAGAAGATTTGAGGGGGTGAATAGGCCGTACTGGCAAGACCCTTATGAATGCCTCAGCGAGGAAATGATGAACATCTTTGCCATGCTCGCTCTTTAAGATGACGATTCATCCAGCTACCAAGTTGTCTGTCTTTGTGTAGTTATTGCCTAATTGTCCTTGCGCATCGAGATCAAAATGCTTCCTATCAATAAATAAGACCAAATCGAGTCAAACTATCTACTGAAGTTTGGTGGATCTTTAAATTGAATGACCCGGAGCTTTTATTTCGCTCATTGCACCGAAGATTCGCTAAGTCAGGATTTGACCTATTCTTTAGGGAGCTACTGACGTGGCAAACACAAAGCCATTTATTTTCAAGATACCGGGATTATCATAGCATGAGACCATTCATGGAAAGATGGGTAGATTTTACATGGAACGAATCAATTGTGTAAAAGGTCGAAATTCAGTGTAAGGTAATGATAAAATCAAATTGGGTTGCCTAATTATTCAATTTTTGCTGCCGCGATCAGCTGAATTTATGTCCCTTCGGGTCAAGAGAAGTAATAAGAGGAGGAAAGTCTCTCCCTTTTCTCCCATTCGTAGCCGCCGAGCCCATACGTAGCCCCTAGTTTTTTATTCATTGAGGCCTCGGCCTGGTCCACCCAGTAATCCGGACTGACACTTTGTAGGCGCTTTTGCAACGGCTTTTTCGGTTTTTAAAATTCGAGCTTTGATTTTTATGTGCCTAAGTCTGCTCGAGGTTCAAAAGATAAAGTTTTTCATTTCGACATAAAGTCAATTAGTACATTTAGCACCGACCGACGGTCCGGTCTTGAGAAATTCTTCGAAGCCTACATCAAGGGACGAACCTACACCAAGGAATACGAGTTAGCCGTGCGGGTTTTATGATCTAGATTGGTCCTCAAGTACTTAAGTTATTCGAGTGTTGAAAATTTGGGAAAGCAACTCGTACAATCTCTATTAATAGATGAAAGTAATTATTGCCGTTTGATATTGATTGATAGGTGATAATTCCATCTTGACAAATGGCGGAATGTCACGATAAATGTCTACATGTCACGACATTTAGCAATAGACTTCATGCATGGTCCAATTGCCCTTTATGTGCCGATGATTATTGATTTTTTGGATAGTAGTTTTGCCGTCGAGCCTTCTTATATGATTGGACTTCAAATTTGAGATTTTCTTTGGAGAGAGTCATGTATGGGAAAGTCGAGGACTTGAAATGCTTATCTAAGTGACATATTTCTTCAATAATTATCGATAGCTTCCTCGTTTTTAGGATTGTGGAGCTTCATCCGGGGAAAGTCTTGAGAGGAGATGAGCCCCTCACATTAAACGTGTCTCTACTTCAAGATTCTGTGCAAAAAACGTGAGAAAGTTGAACCGCCGCCCATCCCTATCCAGGGGACCAGGAGAGTTTGATATGGGCCGGTGATTGGGGTGCTGATTGGCGAGCGTAGCACGGCATTTGTTCGCTTTTCGTCTCCAGCGGCTGCTTCTTGGCAAGGGCTTTCGCTCCACATCATGTCTCCGACGGTGGAGGGCTTTCGATCGTGGAGCACTGAGGAGAATTTCTAGATTTTGGGTGGCTGAAGGCAAGCCTTCACTTTGGAATTGGATCGTGTTCCCGGCGGCCTGAGGCTCAAGCTCGCAGGACCACTTCGGAAAACTTTTAGGCGACGACGATGGAGAGGACAAACCATAGCCAGCGCAAGCAGAATCCAAAGGCGAGGGGTGGTCGGCCGAGGCCAGAGGCATTGCTGGCGGGGATCTTCGGCAAGTGGGTGGTGGGAATAAATAGGTATAAATTCCTCGGACAAAACTGGTGTCGACTTCTTGCATTGCTTCGTAACTCCAACACCGAATGCCAGTCACACGAAAAATTTCTAATTACTCCACGGGAAGATTAAAGAAATCTTCAAAGAAACCCTACAGAATACACAAATTGCGGGAAAAATAACAGCCTAAAATACTCAGAAGTTTCCAATGAAAGACAGCGATAAGGTTCGTAGACATTCGTAGAGGAGCGCACGAAAACGGAATGCTTTGCTCAAATGGGCCGGCACTCTCCAATCTCTCCATACTGACCGAGAAGATCGGTTTGAAACGAGGGTAGCGATGCATGTGTCGAGGATCCGTCGGATGACTCTGTCCGTGAAATCGGGTAAGTGGCAGAGGAGGAGTGAAAATGGTTAAAAAAAAGAGAGGAGAGAGAAATGGCCATGAATGGTCCGGTCCTGTCCTGTCCTTGTTGTATCTGACTTTCACACTGCCCCTTTCACATGACTCCTCTGCAAAACCCCCCACATCCCTCCAAAACTCCATAGAAAGAAAACCCCTTTACCCTCTCTCTCTCTCTTCTGTACCCTCTGCAACTGCAAAACTGCTAAAGAAAACAACCCACCATTGATTTGATTTTACCCTTCACAGCGGCTAACTACTCCTCTTCTCCCTTTCTCCTTTTTTACCTTCCCTTCCTCCCTCCATCCCCATCTCTCTCTCTCTCTCTCTCTCTTTCTCTCTCTCCTCATCGTCTCAAAAGGGCCAGACCAGCCCAGTTGATTTCCAACCTCCCCGCCTTCCCTTTTTCGCCCTCCCCACTTCCCACATCTGCTTATTCTGGCTCTCCCGACCATGGAAGCTTTTAGCCTCCTCAAGTACTGGCGCGGCGGCGGCGTCGGCGGCGGCGACCCTCGCGCCGCTCCCGTCCCGGCCACTACCACCATCTTCGCCACCGCCTCCGCAGCCTCCCGCTCTTCTCCCGAGACAGACGAAGACGACGACGACGGGGACGACGGGCCGTTCTTCGACCTGGAGTTCGCCCCTGTTCCCGAGGACGAGGACGACGGGGAGAAGCCCGAGGAGGGGGAGGAGGAAGGGGAGAGACAGAAGCGGGACGAGCCCAGCAACGACGAGGACGACAGCGACAGTGAATGCGGAGGTGGCGACGAGGATGGCGACGACGTGGAGAGAGAGTTCGACTTCACGCTCTCTTCGGGGTCGTCCGGGTCGAGCCACGACTGCACGGACGCGAACATCGTGTCGTCTCACTCTCCCTCTGACGACCTCTTCTTCAAAGGGAAGCTCGTGCCCATCGAGCCCTCCGACCCCGACTCCACCAAGCCTCCGTCGTTTCCCGCCGCCGCCTCGCTGTTGAAGTCTGCCACCAAGTTTCGCGTCTTCATGTTGGGCCTTAAGAAGTCAAAGCTCGTAAACTCGCTCGAGAAAGCAGAGAAGACGGAGACGTCGGAAGAGCCGTGTCTTACCGTCACAACGCCGCCGCAGAAAGCGAGAGCTCAAGAACATAGCAACAACAACAAGAAGCAAAGCAGCAGCGGCAGCAGCAGCAGCAAGTTCTTCACGGTGAAGTTCAAGGTCGAGGAAGTCCCGCTCGTCTCTCTCTTCACTCGCGACAACAGCTCGAGGAGCGCCTCCGGCGCGAAGCCGCAGCAGAAACAGACCTCCGAGGAAGACGCGGCGAGCGGCGACGAGAGACGCTTCGCGAGGGAGGCGATGCGGCGATATCTTAAGAAGGTGAAGCCATTCTACATCCGCGTCTCCAAGCGGTACGGCGAGAGGCTGGGGCTCTCCGGGCAGCTCGGCCACGCCGTGTTTGAGCCGACGGAGGGCGAGAAGAGCCAGTCGAAGGCCTCGGCCGTAGCGGAGGTCGGCAGCGGCGGCCAGGGAAGGAGCCAGAGGCGGGGGCAGGGGCAGGGAAATAGTAGCATCCCAGCTGGGCTGAGGGTGGTGTGCAAGCATCTAGGGAAGAGCCGCTCGGCCTCGTCGGCCGTAGCCGCAGCGCCGGGAGGGCAGGCGGCGGCGGCGGCAGCGTCGAGGAGGGACGATTCGCTGCTGCAGCAGCAGGATGGGATCCAGAGCGCCATCTTGCATTGCAAGAGATCCTTCAATGCCTCGCGAGGTAATGGAAAGTTTTCCTTCTTTTCTCTATGGAACTTCTTGAATATAATCACAGTTCCACAAAATTAAGGAAAAAACATATTTGGCGAGGAACAGAACTTGAACCCGAACTAACATATCATGCGAATTATACCCTGTTTTTTTTTTTTTTTCCTAGGATGTTGTAGAAGTTTTGCAGCAGAAAGTATAATTTGAATGACGGGTGTTTCTTTTTCCTCTTTGGTATGGTTAAGACTCGGAATCGTCGCTGTTGGCGAGGTCAGTGAGCGATCCGCTGAGCAAGGACGCATCAAGAAGTTCGCCGGAGGAGGGCGGAAAATGAAGGCGGAGAGCGCGGGAAAAAAAAGAAGAAGAAAACGGAAAAAAAATAAAACGACCATGTATGATGATGGGGTGGCGTGGTTTTTCCGACGTTCGACATCATTGCCCAATGAAAGGGAGGAAGACGAGAAGGGTGTGCATGGCTAAGGGAAATGATTAATATTTGTTCCCATCAAGTCGTCAACCGTCTTTTTCCCCACTGTAAATTTTCCGGGAAAATATATATATAGGAATTAGGGTAAGGGATAATAAGGTTAAGCGGTGGTCCTCTTCTCATGGAAGTGAGACAGAGAGAGAGAGAATCGTATCAGATCTTTTGTATGTGTTTTGGCATCTAGGTAATGTCGATCTGCAGCAGCAGCGGCAGCGGCAGCACTCTTCAAATATCCAATATATATTGAATTAGCCTCTGTTTTGCATTCTTTTTTTAAATGCTGTTGACGGGTCATGGTGGGAAGAAGAAGGAAAGAAGGGGCTATAGGGAAAAAAAAAAAAGAAAAGCAAAGGCGTCTTTAGCGGTCAGCGAAGTGGGGAAAGTGTGGGGCCTGAACAGTGAAAAGTATTTCTCGCTTTCGCGCTTTTCTTGCTCGTCAAAGCAAGAGAGAGACAGAGACAGAGAGACGAGGAGACAGCCCGAGTTAAGAAGTTGTCAGATCTCTGTCTCTTTCTCTCTCCAATGGCTGCATTCTTTTCTTCTTTTTGTTTTGGTATTTGGTCTTCTGTATTAATGGCGGGGGTGCGATTCCGAGAGAGAGAGAGAGAGAGAGAGTCGGGCTTGGGGAAATCGAGGGATCTCAATTGATGGCGATGCATCCGATTACCCAGGTGCCCGTGAAATCAACATCATCTTTCGATGAGGAGATTTCGAGCTTGTCTTGTTGCGCCGCGTTGTTGGACCTGGACCGGGGAACCGGACCTACCTCATTCGCTCTTTTTCGCTTCGGACATTATGGTACGATCATAACCCCTGAAAAAGACATCATTTACAGGAGGCACTAAGACACGCTATAGAAACAAGCTTATGTCGGGGATGAGGCCACGTTAATTTCGACCGAGGTGGACGGACCAGCCTGCCGACTAATTTGATTGGGCTAACGAGGTTACGTTACTCGAAATCAAAGGGGGATGGGTGGGTCTGTCTTGAAAGTCCACACGGGAACTTGTGGCTAATTAGCCTGTACCTAATTTCGCTAGCGCTAGCAGCAACCCTCTCGCGCTCTGTATAGGGTGTAACTTTTTGTCTTTGTTTGTTTCTTAGCCGTGGGGTAGGTTGCTTTTCCAAGGCTCTTTTTGGACTAATGCCCATTATTCTTTTTCTCTCTCCTATGCATGATGATCATATCAATCTCCGAGATTCTTTGATCCATTTCGCTGATCGAAATGACGTCCCCCCCGCCATCCAGGATTAGAAAAATTGCTCCCGCTCGACTTGGGCAGCGACGCCTTGTGGAGCCGCCCGTGTCCGTTGGTGAGCAATGTTCGGGAAAGCATCTGCCGATTTTCTTTCCGCTCGTTCTTCAAAGCTCACAGAAGATTCTTCCTTCCTCCCAAAATTTTCATTCTCTCCACCTCCCCCCACTTTTATAGAAGTTAATTCAATTCTTTTAATAAAAATTCGATAGAAGTCTCATTCATATATTTTCAAATATTTTTGCGAATCAACTCGACCTATTGTCTTCCAAAATCCATTGGTTATTACTGCTTAACATAGACTGGTGAATAATGTAGACACTACCGGGGCCGGCAAATCACGGGCTGTGGTGGAAAGAGTCGGAAAACGACGGCTTTCCTGTTCGACCGTGCCTGAAGGTTGATGGTATCTTGGCCGACTCTATCACGTGTTCGGAGTAGTTTGTACCCAAGTACATCTCCAACTCATTAGTTGGTGAAGTCGAAGACCAACTACAAGGTTGCGGGTCGTCTTCTTCTTACGAAGTGGAGACCATACTGACTTGTGAACACTCTCTGATGAGGGCGCCCATGGAGGGGAACATGTCGAATCGAACTGACTAGCGGATGCGGCTTATACATTCCAGAGCCAACTCATCACTATCAGCAATATGGATCCCAAGTTTTCGTAATATGGAACAATGAGAGTTTTGAAGCCATCCGACTTGAATCTCAAACCCAAGACAATGAATGCAAATAAAAAAGAACAAAAATAAAAAGGGGGGCTGAAGGTCCTCACAATATTTGAGGAAGTTCGCTTTAATTGCCTCTATTGTTTCGATAAAGAAAGGATCACCCTCTTTGTTCACCAATTCAACAGACATCTTGTATAAAAACGGAATGGACCTTCAATTCTTGGTGCCTCAATATGGTGCATCTATTATATTGAACCCGCCCACATGTGCTAGCTTTATATACGAAATTCTCAATCAATGCTATCGAAGGTCGCCTCTTTCAGTTGATCTTCCACAAAGAGTTCCTTTTTTAAAGAATCATGAAAGTGGCAGAGATCGTCTTGCACACCACACATGGAAGAGAATCCCTTTGCAAAGGGGATTTAATTGTTGGACCTGACTCGGACTCAAGGAGGTATTCACACTAGTATTTAGTGTGATGCTGAAAATTTTATTGGTTATGCCAAACTCGTCCATGGCTCTCGTTATTTCAACGGCCATACTTTTAGGATCATTAGAAAATATTAAATTCTTGAAGGAAAAAGCTCCGTGGCACAATTCTAATTGCTTGTTGACTTGGTGGCTAGTGACAATGATACAATACACGTAATTCGTAGGGTTAATCCACAAATCAAATGTCAAAGAGATTCGAAAGTTATTCGCTGCGATTAAATGCACCAACGCGACACTTTCCTCTTGGTACGGCAACTTGTGAAGTCAAAGGGGGTTGCTTGGTGGCAAGACAATAACATGCAAGCTCTCGTCGATTCTCCGCCTCGTCATACTAGAATGTGCTTCCGGCTATGCGTGGTCATACTCGAAGAGCCGTCAGCCTCAGACGTCTCTTCCTCATGTTAGCATCGATGCTTGGCCAATCCCACCTGACAAATTCGCCTCTTAAAACGCGAGGTCGTACAACTGACCTTCTCGACACCATTGACAACGATTTCGAGCTGGAATAATATCTTCCATATACCATATGTTCTTCCCTGAAAAGACTGTACCGCAGTTGCTTCGGTTTTTTTTCCCCCGGGGGTAATGATATCGTTTGGGAAAGCGTCTTGGTTAGGACTAGCTTTAGGCGTTTGTTCTTTGCAACTCCTCTCGCTCGTGATGTCTCATTCTTGATTTTGGCTTGTTGCGGAGGCATAATGCTCGTGATGCTCCATTGAAGTCTGTGGGCGGGAATGCTCCATAAATATCAAGAATGACGAGATTCGTCAATACTGGAACAGTTCTTTATACGAAAGTCAGAAGATATTTTTTTAGCATCGATCCAAAAGTATGCGTCAGACCGTTTTGTTTGTTAGAGCTGGGGCGCTTCTGTCTATCAATTTTGTTTGTTTCACGAAAATGAATGATTTATAAAATATTATTCTAAAAATGAGAAAATTGTTAGAAAAATCATAAATTTATTACACTTGTGCCAATTTATTTTGTCATAACCATTAGATCCGGTGAAATTTATATGTGATCCCCATGGGACTCACCAGAAAATGTGGATGGAAAAGAGAAGAGTAGAAAAGAAAATTCGATTCTTAAATTACAATAAGAAAAAGAAAAAGAGCCATGCCACGGTTATAAGAGGAATCCAATGTAATTTTCCATCCCCCCCCCAAAAAAAAAAATCTACCTACGACACAATATTCTATACATGGCCGTTAATCTTGTTCCGGAATCTAACTCCACATTGAGAAAGTGGCAATAGTCATTGAATTTTAATATAATATATAATGTCGTCTCTAAACTTTTAATTTGTATAATGTGGTATGTGAATTTTGATGAAATATGCAATGTCATTCCTAGGCTTCTAATTTGTTTAATGTTGTCCATAAATTTTAGTCAAATGTTTCGTATGGTTCATGAACTTTTAAATACTTTCATATAATTTAGGGATTACAGTAAATATTTATCAATAGTCTGGGACCACATTGAATAAATTTAAAATCTAGAGACAACATTGTATATTAAGTCAAAATTCATGGATTGTATTGTACAAATTAAAAATCAGAAACGATAATATGCATCAGACCAAAGTTCAAGGATTATTTATGCTTTTATCCCCTATCCGAACAAACTAGCAATATACATAATCTCGGAAATTAGTGATAAGTGCCTAATTTTCCTGCTTTCTTTATTGTGTGCATGTTTACATCTCCATGTGATTTTATTCTCTAATGTTGCGAATAATTCCACACGAAAGTAAATAACGACCGACAGAGAAAGAGCCTTTTTTTTTAAAAGCACTCTGTAAGTATGCATGTTTGTGATAAAGGATTGGTGGATGGAACTTTCGATGAAGATGCGAGATGAGTAAAATACGTACATACCCAAATCTGTACGAAACGTACAGAAAGTAGAGCCTGTTGGGTCATACGTGTTGGAGAATATAATTAACTAACAATTACGAGTAGGGTAGATTTTGTGGGCTAACTGCCTTACCATCAAATTGTTTGTTCAATTTTAAACTTTATAGTTTTACCAACTTAATTGTAAATTGTTGCATTATATCCCAATCTAGTCATTTTGACTAATTTTTATCACAAATGATTGACGTGGTGATCTGGTCATTACCAGTCGCCTTACATGACCCATCGTCATGTTAATTAACTAAAATGATTACATTAAAATTTTATGTAAAAGGTTAAAATTAAATAAGTAAAATTGAAAAATTAAAGATTGAATTGATATTCATATTATAAATTTATGACTAATTTGATAATTTTTCTAGATGCATCCCCTTTTCTAAGTTGACTAAAGTTTCGAGTCAACAGGAAAATCCAAAGAAAATCCAACTACTCGGTTCTCTTTGGCCTCCCTTGAATTTCCGAAATTTGCCTTTTCTTATTGCAGAGTTGTTGCCATTGGTCTCGGTAATAATTCTTTCCAATTATAAGGGTGCGTTCATTCACTAAAAACTTCATAACAAAGAAAAATATTTTGCATAAAATTCATTTTCAAGAAAACGGATTAATTTATTTATTAGTTTAAGGAAAGTGATTTCCTTCTTACTAGAAGGAAAGTCATTTTCCCCAACCTAAACTTATTGTTTTCAATTTATGGAAAACGTTTTTCATATATTGATTAGTTTTCCATCATCCAAGCCCCGAAAAGTCAAAAAATAATTTTTTGGAAATAATTTTCCTTCGAATAAACGGATCATGAGCAAGTTTTATAGTTCCTCGGAAGATATATGAGACTTTTAGTAGTCCCTTGATGAGACTTAACTTGGCAACTCTAAAACTCTAGACCCAGCTGCCTATTATTTCCTTAAAAAGGACCATACACGAAGAAACTCCAGGTCCAAAATCTCACACAAGAAAATTAATCATTTTCCTTCAAAAAGGACAGAACGCTTTTTTTTTGTTAATAGCAATGTTAGTACTATCTCTAATGTTAATACGAATTCTTATCCAGTCGATCTCTAGTCAAACGACGGAAAAACTTGAATTCTCCAAGTCTCAGAGGCTTTAGAGCTTTGATTCTTCAAGAAGACATTGTTAATTAAAAATAACATTTTTCTTATTTTGTTATTTTGACTGGATGTTGTTGATTAATAACAATTCTCGAAATTGACGTGTCAAGATTTTCTTTCCTTCTGGGAGGGGCTTTAATGCAGACGCGATAGCCATAGGCAATGGGCCGGACTGGGCAAAATCACCGAGGAAGCAAGAAGCCCTTTTGACAGAAGCCCGTAGCAATAAACGATATCGACTGTGCCTTACCCCAAAAGCAATTAACTGAAACTTCTTTGCGAAATCTAATGTAAATGGCCATGCTTTCCTCCATCTTCGATCGTGATCAGCTCCTTTCAATCCGTCTTCTAATTGATGAATCACAAATTTACCGGCATTCATTCTGAGGGAATTTGCATGTAAACGATGTCGATAGTCGTAAAGCGACAATTGGAGGTCTTGTTGGAGGGTGAATAAGGAAAAAAAAAACATAACTAATTTGTTATTATTAGGTCTTCCAAAGTATCGTTTGGCCACACTTTCAAATTAACAAGAGCCGCTTAATTGGAAAAATAACAATGTAATGGAACATAAGAGAATGGAATCCATCCGTGGGTAGCTGCGTTGGTCGAGAATCATTCTCTCATCGCAGAAGTTGAGAGTTCGAAACCTGCAGTTGCTAGCGATTTAAGTGGGAGGCTTAGCGGTGGGTTGTTGGGCTAGTCTCCTCCGAGATATAGGGGTCCGGCCCTCAGGAGCCGTTCGGGCACGAGGGGTCCGTGGTAGAGTCCTCAATTGGCACGGGGGGTTCGTGGTGGAGTCCTCGGTTACCAAAAAAAAAAAAAAAAAGAGAATTAAGGGTTTGAGTGGCTCGCAATCATTTGAGGACCTTCCATTTGGAACATTGGGCAAATTATTCAAAAAGTCATAAATCCATTACACTTTTGTCAACTCAGTCCTAAATTTTTCAATTTTACGAATTTAGTCGTAAATATTTTCACGTTTTACCAATTGAGTCAATCTGGCTAGTTTTGGCCAAAAATAGTTAACATGGATGCCAATGGTCATATATGGCACGACCGCCATTAATATGTACAAATTTTAATGATATTTTTAATATTTCTTTTGAATTTATTTATTTATTTCATTTTTTTCTTTTCCTCTCTTTTCCTTCTGTTTTTTTTTCTTTTTCTTTATTCTCACTTTGTCACCCACTCCCGAGCTTCATCAACTCGCTAGGGGCCGGCGAGAGCAGCCCTCACCTGAGGCATTGACAAGGTCGGGCAATGGCCGGCGTTGAGAAAACGAGAAAAAGAAGAAGAAGAAGAAAAAAAAAGAATAGAAGAAAAAGGAAATAAAAAGAAGGAAAAGAGAAGAAAAGAAAAAAAAATTCAAAACAACATTAACATGTTATTTAAAAATGTTCAAGTCAATATCGGCCGTGTCACATAAGACAACCAACATCCACCTTAGTGATTTCCAACTAGAATTGGCTGGAAGGACTCAATTAACAAAATATGAAGATGTGTAAAACTCAATTGGCAAAATTGAAAAGTTTATGATTAAATTAACAAAAGTGTAATAAGTTTATGATGTTTTGGAGCTAACGTTTTAATTGGGATAGCAAGGATCTCTTGCGTGGCCTGTTTGTCAAAGAGGTTATTTAGGAGTTGTTCGTTCCATTGTTCCTCCTCAAAGTTCATCAATTCCGAAACCAATTGTGGGTCATTTCTATTTGCTGGACCCCCAATTAGGCTGCTCTTTAGCCATTTGTCTATTATAATGTTAACTCATGGGACATTTCTATTTGATGGACCTCCAATTAGGTCTCTCTTCAGCCATTTGTCTATTTTGATGTTAACTTATTCTCGATTTCCAATTGACCGCATCACAGAGTTCAATATCGCATCCCTTTCCATAATTAGACTTTGCCATCCCCATGAAGGCTTGGACCCTCTTTCAGCATGCTAGAAATCTTTTCGATTGAAATAGAGCCCTTTTAGTAGCTTACTCCACAATGCTTTTGGATTTTTAATCAATCTCCAAGCTTGTTTACCCAAGAGGGCTTTGTAAACAGTATTTAGGTCCCTGAAACCCATTCTTTTGGATTTTTAATCAATCTCCAAGCTTGTTTACCCAAGAGGGCTTTGTAAATAGTATTTAGGTCCCTGAAACCCATTCTAATAGGAGGTATTGTTGGAGGGTGATTAAGAAAAAAAACTAATTTGTTATTATTAGGTCTTACAAAACATCATGTGATCGTACTTTCAAATTAACAAGAGCCATCCAATTGGTAAAATAACAATGTAATGGAACATATAGAATGAAGGGTTCGAGTGGCTCACAGTCATTTGAGGACCTTCTATTTGGAATATTAGGGAAATTATTCAAAAGGTCCTAAATCTATTACATTTTTGTCAATTCAGTCCTAAATTTTTCAATTTTGCAAATTGAGTTATAAATATTTTCATGTGTTACCCATTGAGTTCATATGACTAATTTTGGCCGAAAACAATTGACATCGTCATGTGTGGCACAACCAACATTTATGTGTACAATTTTTTGTGATATTTTGATATTTATTTCAGATTTATTATTTATTATTTTCTTCTCTTTTCCTTCTTTTCTTTTTTCTTTATTCTCCCTTTGTTGGCCACAGCCGAGCTTCGTCGACTTGCTAGGGGACGACGAGGGCAACCTCGTCGGATCGGTTGAGGGCGGCCATTGTCTAAGGCATTGACAAGGGCCGGTAGTGACCGACGGAGGGAAAAAGGGAAAAAAAGAAAGAAGAAAAAGGATAGAAGAGAAAAGGAAAATAAAGGAAGGAAAAGAGAAGAGAAAAAGAAAAAGAAAAAAAAATATTAACATGCTATTTTAAATTGTTTAGGTTAGTGTCAATTGTGTCATGCAAGCCAGCTAGCATGCACTCAGCAATTTCCGGCCAAAATTAGTTGGATGACTCAATTGATAAAACGTGAAAATGTTTAAAATTCAATTGGCAAAATTGAAAAATTTATAATTGAATTAGCAAAATTGTAAGAAGTTTAAGATTTTTTGGATAATTTTTTCTTGGAACACCCATTCAAATTCCGACTTGAATTTTATTTAGGGCTTGTTTGTTAAAAAAAAAAATTATGTTCCCCAGAACAAAAATTTCTATTCTTTTGTTCCAGGGAATGAAAAAAGAATAGAAACGTATTTGGTAAAATTTTTATTCTCAAGAACCCTGTGAATATATTTAGAACAAAACTAGAAGTAGAAAAAAGGAACTTCTTACTCTCAGAAACAATTTCTAGAATAAATTTTTCTCTCTTCTGTTTTTTTTTTTTTTCTCTTTCTTTTCTTCTTCTTCCTATTGGCTAGTCGCTGGCGACAGGCCAGACGAGGGGTAGCGACCTTGTCGAAGCGTCGCTGGCTCCCAGAGATGCTGAGCCACGGCGAGGCTTGGCCTCCCCAGCTGGCATGAGGCTCGACCTTGCCAGGACAGGGCGATAACGAGGCTCGCCGAGCCTTGCCCTGGCCTAGTGAGGCTTCGGCGAGCTTGCTAGACCTCGCCTAGCCAGTTGCTGACCATCGCCATGGTCGACAATTGGCCAAAGAGAAAAAAGGAAAAGGAAAAGAAAAAAGGAAAAAAATAATAAAAGAATTAAAAAAAGAAATAAAAAAATCTAAGAATTCTACCAAACAAATTTCTATCTCGAAATACAAATTTAGGGAAGTTATCAAACGCGTATTTCTTTTATTCAGGAATTGTTTTTTTTTTTTTGTAAGGTAAGTAATATCTCGACTTAAAATTTATTCGGAAATTGTTTTTTTTTGGTAATTTTTTTTATTCAGAAATTGTTCCTGAGTACGGAATAAAAAAAAATCACTTCTCATAAAAAATTATTCCTTAGAACATAACGGTTACCAAACGCGCCTTTATTTTCCTACTTCATTAATTGGGTCAAGAATTGTAAACAGAGGAAAGAGAAACGCGTGAAAAGCCTTTCCCCGCTACGATTTTTAGGTGGTGATTGAGGAAAGCGACGGCTTTTGATTTGAGCTGCTGACCTTTTCGCCACAAAGTAGAAGCTATGTATGGAAAATTTCATGAGTGCCCGATCAGGAAATTCATTAGCACGAGAGCGACAGCCTAACCTAAAGTCAAAGCGTCCAGATTCACATCCGCTTACACGAGAGGAATTGGTACGGACATGTTCCTTTGTTTACTCTTTGGCTCTCTTAATCCATATTTTCCAACGCTCTTAGTCTTTGCTTATTTTCCTTACGTGTGACCTAGTGAGCATAGCCAAGATATTCAGGTCCCCGGGATTGAAATAATTGATGGGGGTGGCGGAGGAAATTCAACTCGAGAACTGGAAGATACATTTTTCAAGTCTAAAAAACTATGTGAAAGTTGTTCTGAATCAAGATCACCTGCACAGACCAAAAGTCTGAACTTAACCGATTAATGAAATTTTCAGAGTATTTTATAATTTTTGAAGTAGTCAGATCTTTATACTCATGCCCTTGGATTATTAAAGAAATGGGTGATTAGGTTCCAAAAACACAGGCCATTCAGATGTAACGGGACTTCAAAAGTCTTTTCTCCATTCTTATTTAGACTCGAAGTTCTCTTATGCGCGTTAACTTTGCTGATCATTAATACATTGACAAGGATGGGCTGACCGGAAGCTTAAGCTTCTCTGAGGGCAACGACAGATCAAGAATTCGAGGTTAGGCGGAGGGACATAACAAATATTTTTATCAATATACATATACACACAGACATAATTGTTGTAAATCATTTTATCCCATAAACGTCTTTTTTTCTTAGACCTAAGGAGGGCCAGAGCCACCACTTGCCGCCCTCGGACCCTCCATGCCTTGACCGAGGACGTCGATATCTCACTATCTGCCATTTACCAATGACTTAAATTTTCCACTCAATTTAGGATATACATAAAATTACTATAACACTATATAATCACATAATTTGTATTGGGTGAGCCTATTTTCACTCCCCGCAGAACTAAATCCATCAACTTTCACGTTGAGACTTCGAAGGGGATCTACTTAACAAGTATAACTCATAATGGAAAGGAGAAAAAATACTTCCGCTGTCTTTACTTACGTGTAGGCGGGTCGTATCGCGATTATATCCCTAACCCTCATTTAAATCAATTGATTAAAAGCTCTAGTTTTCAGTATTGGATAAGCTGAAACACATTCACATCCAGAAACAATGAAACGAACTATAAAATGACATTATTGTCATTTAGTTTACGATTTGTACAATCCCACTAAATTCTTTCTTTAAGTATACTAATTACTTTTCAATTGCGCCTAAAAAGTATAAAAATTAAAAAAGAGAAAAACTACCGTTTTATATATAATTCGTGCACTGATATATCAGGAAAAAAAAAGGGGAAGAAAGAAAAAAAAAATAAAGAGGAAAACATCCTCAGGCCTGAGCTCAAAGAAGAGAGAAACTTCAGAACGAAACGTGCGGTCTGCAGTCTTCTTGGATTGCCGAGGTGTTGATCATGTACGTGATGTTGCAGTTCAACGTCACCACCACGCGCTTCCTTATGATCCTCAGTATCTTCACCCTCCCGTCGATCTTCGTGTAGCTCTCCATCTTCAGGATCCCGGCGGCCACGTCGTCGCCCAGCCTCGGCGCCACCATTATTTTCGCCGTGGACACCTCCACCGTCACGTTCAAGCGCTGCGTCCGCCGCGCCGGCGCCTTCCCCGCCGGGATCCTGCCCTCGCCCACGACCTCCCCGCCGTAGTTTATCCGCGTCGTGGAGTTCCCGTACCGGAAGGACGCGACGTTCGGGTTCTTGACCGAGACGTCGGCGACGGCGGTGATGTTGGCGCGGCCGGAGAGCGCCGTCTGGTTCGCGACCAGCTGGGCGAGCTGGGGGATCTGGACCCGGGTCATCCGTACGATCGGGTCCTTGACGTGGAAGACGGTGAAGAAGAGGACGAGGGCGACGACGGCGAGGATGAGGAAGAGCGCGGCGGCGACGCCGCAGCACTTGAGGTACCTCGGCCGGCGGAGCCTGAAGTGGGCCGACATGGCTTCATCTTCGTCGCTGCGGGCGATGTACGTCGCCGGCGCGAGGGGCCGGGCTTGCTCTTTCTCGGGCATGGCCGGCGGCGGTGGCTGGGAGGACTCCGTGCGGACTTCGCCGGCCGAGTGTTTTGTGGAAGTGCGCGGGCGAAGCGTCTCTGGTTAGGCAGTGGAAGTCGGGCGGTATTTCTTGGGGGAAGACGATGACGTGGACATTATAGACGCGTCTGTCTGCACAGGGTTTGCACGGCACGACCGTTGACTAGGTTACGCTTCCGTTTTCATTTCTATATACGAGAAAATTCAGCCGTGTGATTGTCGTTTGGCTGACCCCAGTGAGTCGCATCGAAGCTTCTCCTCGTCAATAATTTGCTCTATTTTTTTTTTCCATTATTTATTTATTTTTCTTTTGTATAATGGAATGGAGCGGCATTAGAGTATATGGAAAATTTTCAGTGATCGTGATTGGAGAATTGTGCATACCGAACGGCCCATTATTTTCATTTTCTTCCATATTTTAGACGTTTCTTGAGAGAGAAGGATTGATTTTAAGGTTGGTCCAAACGGAACATGAGGGACACGGAGCACAATTGGAACGAGTTATCAACTTAAACAAAAGAATTTGACCCAAAAAAAAAAAAAAACTAAACAAAAGAAGGAAGCTTTAGCTGCTGCTAGTTAGATGTCATTGGTGTATTAATATATTTCATCATTTTCGTGCCTCCAGTCATACACAATCATTTTGTAAAAAATCAAAAAAAAAAAAAAAAAAAAAAAAAAAAAGTACTCCCTCCCCCCCACCCCACCAAAAAAAATAAAAAAAAATCTAATCACGGGATATTTCATAGAATAGACACCAACTTTCACTCGTGGGACAATATTAGCACCTGATTTCAAAGCATTACATAACAAGGCGCCGATGTTTACATTGCAAACACTTTCAACCCCAACTTTCAAATGTCACATAATGAGAGTATTTGGCAAAAATAAGTTTATGTGTGACATTTGAGTGGCAAGCAGACGCTGAAATGGCAAATGATGAGTGTCATGTTGCAGGTGTGTCTTCAATAAACAATTATAATGTCGTCCTACATATATGATGACAATGGCATTGTTTTGGAGTCAAAATATGGGGCTTGTGATTCTTCACAAAATTAGAGCACATTCAACAACTTTCCTTTGATTTCCTACTCTTGGGAAGTCATTTAATGCGGCTCAAAATTATCTTGATTTTATTGGGAATCATAGTTTCATTAAATATCGAAGATGACGTTATTTTGATTATTTATAGGAGCCATATGAGTGCTATGTCAACTTTGCAACCTAAGACACAATATGTGCATTTTCTATTTTTTATGGAATGTTTTAGCAAAAAGTCAGCATCATTTTTTTTATGCAAAACTTGTAAGTTTTGCACAAATTTATTTCCAGCGTGAAAGTTAGTTCCTTTTTGTGTGTCACATAAAAATTGCAGTCAAAGTATGCACCTTGACAAAGTCAGTGCCCTTTTTTTTTGGGGGTGAAAAATCCACTCAACCACGCACAATCAGCTGCGACGATAGCACACCTCCGTCGCTCCCATCCCACACATAATCTGGGACTTACTTTTACAGTTGAAGGTCTTATCAACGAAAGTACCTTTCGGAGGTCAAGCCATGATTTGACAATGGGCCGGCCTTACTAACGATTTGGCTGTAATCCCCTCGTGATTGGCACGATTAATTAAGGTGTCTCTGGGAATTTTCAGCTCGAGTATTGAAGTTCAACGTTGGAGTGCCACCAATTGCGCGTAACCTTAACCAGACTATGATAACTTGCTTCGGTCGTAGGTCTGCACTTAACCTAGTATCCGAAAAAAAAAAAAAAAAAAACCTAGTATCTTAGAGGTGTTTAAGGCCCTATTTGGTTCGGCATTCCTAATGGGCTTTTAGCCCTGAAAGCTCATTAGAAAAAAATTTAGGTGTTTGGTTCAGCATTTGGAACACCAAATGCTGGCCTTTGAAATGCTAAAAGCTCAAAGGGCCCGTTTGGTTCGGCTTTGGGGAAATGTCTTTGGGAGAATGTAAATACCTTTGAAAATACTAAACTATTTGGTAAACTATAGCTGAAAAGTGCTTTAGGGAAATGCAAGACTGTTTGGTAAACATATATTTGAAAAGCCCTTTAGTGTGACCAAATTAAGTTTTTTAGTTTTAGTATTTTTAAAATTACAAAAAGAAACAATGACTATATAACATTTTACATTTTCATGTTGAAACTAATGGTCTCCAAACCCATAGCCCTAAATATTAATTAGACGAGATTTAACGGTCAAGCCGTGAAATAATTTTGAAGATATTCTAAAACTGGAATGGTGATTTTGAGTACAAGAACTATTTCTTTTGATTTCAAAAATTAAAGAATCGAATTGTGCATGGATTCCAACGCATCCCCCACGAAAATGTCATCGATGCAACAACTTCATCGTAAAGTAAAGTAGTCTCTAATGTTACTGCCGCATGACATATCTTCCCTTTTTTAAAGTGATAAAGGAGAAGCAAAAGTCGTCTTTTAATGTCTATCCGATAACGAACTTCTAGCTCATCCAGCCATTAATTTAATCCTCAAAAGCACCGAACCATCTTCAATCAAATAATTTTCACTCAACAGTCCTACATGGTCAATTACGTCTCCAGAAAGCAAATTGGCTTTGAGCTTGTTAATCAATTTTGATAACCTTTGCGTACACGAGAATGTTGTCAATGTTGCATTCACTCCATGAGTTTTGCTAATTAATATCGTGGAAAAATTCTGGTAACATGACATCAACCGGCAATAAAGTAGATGTTAATACATTGTGAGAACGTAAAAGGAGAAAATTATCTAAAAATATTAAATCTATTGTATGGCAACCAATTCGATTTTAAACATTTTAATTTGATCAATTTATTCATAAAATTTTTGACAATTTACTAATATAGTTATTCAAGCTAATTTTAGCCAATAATCGCTAATGTGAATGTCAGCTATGTTACGTGGCATATCTAACATTAACGTGGACGATTTTTCATTTTTTTTATTTAAATTTTGTGCATTTTTTCCTTTCCTTTCTTTTCATTTCGTGGCATGCAACCAACAAAGGGAAATAGGAATAAAAAAAAAAAGAGGACTAAAGGAAAAAAAAATCTAGAAAAATTGAGAAATTTTAAAAATTGTCCATATTAGAGTCCACCATGTCACGTAAAACGGCTAATGTAGTTTTCTATTAATTGGTTGAAATGACTACATTGAAACATCATCAAAATATTTAGTACTAAATAAGCAAGATTGAAAAGTTAAGGCTTGATAAGTCGTCATACAATAAGTTTAGAATTTTTGAATAATTATCCTGAACTTCAACTCATTGACAAATCATTGCGTTTATATATTAGTTTAATTGACTGCTGATTATAATAGGATAGAACACGGGCTAAATTGTCGCTTTTGTCTGAAGGGAAAAAATGATTTTCTTCATAAGGGTTCCAGGGATTTATTTTTGAAATTTGGGTCGTGCAGGAGGATAAAGGTTTGTTGAGTACCTGTAGTTGAAGGGATTGAAGGGAAATTAACAAGCTTTAGGGTTTGTTCGTTTTGTGGAAAATGGGCCATTTCCGAAAAATGTTTTCTTAGAAGTCATTTTCCAGAAAAATGACAATATTTTATAGTATTTGGCTAAAACCTGAAAATATTTTGAAAAATATTTTCTGGTGTTTGGTAAGGAAAATATTTTCTAAGACTTCACCACTTAGGCATGTATCACTTACCGACTTATAAATCCATCAAATATAAACTTGCCTTTAAATCTACGCAAACTTGCTTCATATCTTTGTTCTCTCATTGTCACCAAACGCTCATCTACTCTAAAAAATGTTCGTATGGATTTTAAAAAGAAGCAAAGCATGTACAACCCTAATGAGAATCTTCCAGTGTGGCCTATTCTCCCCCGTGTCTTTTGTGTTCTAATAAAAAAAAGAAAAAATAAGCAAAACATGTAGAGCCATTTACTTGAGTAATGTATAACCGTATGGTAGAGTAAATAATGAAAATGATAAGCAAGAGTGCAGAGCACGAGCTTGAGATCGACGAGCTCAAGGTTTGCCTGGCAACGGCCGACGACTAGCCAATAAAGAAGAATATGAGAAACAAAGAAAAGAAAAAGAAAAGAAAAGAGAAATTAAAAATAATTTGAATTAAAAAATAATTAAATTTTTAAAAAAAAAAAAAGAAATAGGAGGAGGAAGTGAGGATTTGTAAAGGTGTGAGATAAGAGAGATCAAGTGAGGAAAATATTTTCCACTTTTCAAAAGTAGAAAACATTTTTCTTTAATCTAGAAGATTTTTTTCCTTTCATGTAAAAATATTTTCCGTAAGGAATTCATTTTCCGTGAAACGAACGCCGGAAAATCTGGAAAAAGTTTCCCAAAAATTATTTTCAGCGAAATGAACGGGAGCCTTAATAAATGAATCGATAAAGATCTCCGAGCTCTCATTTTTTCTACACGAAAAATCTTTCCATGGACTAGGAGAGTAGAATTCTTCACCTTGTACCCCACACCACCATCAAACATTCCTTTCTTGGCTTAAGTGCAATCAGCAGTTATAGCTCAAAAGGTAGAGCAAAAGATAGTGTAGCTTATGTCCTTGCTATACCACGATTCATGCAACAATAGAATAAAATCGAAGCGAAGCTATAAAACTAAAAATGGTCGACAAATTAAGTTTACAAACTAGCGTGACGAAGCTAGGAGTTTAAATAAGGGGATTAGACTGCTATATCCTGGAACAGCACGGCCTTATATTTTGTAGCCATTGGAACATCTTGCCTCTAATATTGCCCGTCCGATACGATTGTTGTAAGTTATAAGGATGTGATGTTCAGGAGCGTAGTAGCCTATCCGATATTGAAAGCGAATGATTTTTAGTGTCAATAAAAAATCCACCGCAGGAATAATGCTCGTCCAAAATCACATGGATTTTCCATTTCTATTTGTTATCAACTTCGCTACAATATCAAGCTCTATGTCATTTTTTTATGATTTTTGGGGAAGAAAAAGGAACCTCCTGCAATGAATTAAAATATTACATACAGCCCAAGAGAATGGAAAAGCTAAAAACGAATACAGAAAAAGGCCAGCGAAAAAAGAAAAGAAAAGGCCCCCGTCAGTTACACTGCAAATCCCGGACGATCCGGCCGGGCAATTCGAGGCTCATGGTGCAGTTCATCTCCGCCGTCCGCCACCGCTTGATCCACCCCAGCACCGTCACTCTCCCTCTCATCTTCGCGTAGCTCGTCAGCTTCACCGTCCCGGAGCCGACGTCGCTGGCCAGGTTCCTGCTCCCGTCGACGTCCGCCGCCAGCTCGCTCGACCGCACCTCCATCTTCACCGGCACCCTCGCCCTCTCCCTCGCCCCCGCTCTCCCTCCTTCGATCTTCCCCCTGCCCACCGCCGCCCCTCCGTAGATCACGCTCACCGCCGTGCCGTTCGAGAACTCGAACCCCCCGAAGTTCGGGTTCCGGAGGACGGCCTCCCCGACCAGCGCCGCGTTCAAGGAAGCCGAGGAGGAGGCCCCGGCGGCGGCGGCGGCGGAGTAGCTTAGGGTCTTGACGTCGACGCGGCGGAGGCTGAGCTCGGGGGTCCTGACGCGGAGGACGGTGAGGGCGAACCCGAGGAAGGCGGCGCAGAGGATGACGATCAGGGCGAGCGTGTAGACGAAGCACTTGCCGGCGCTCCGCCTCTGGTTGCGGCCAGGGGGAAAGGTAGAGAATCATTGATTAAAATGGATGGTTTGAGTGAGAGAGGGGTTGAAAGAGGTTTGGAATCTTGCATATGAGCTCGGGTGAGAAGATCTAGAGCATATTTGGTTTGGCAAAGGAATAGATAATCTGGATTTCGTGTAGCTTCAATGCCAAGAAAATAGTGTAGAGCACCTAGATCCTTCATATGAAAATGAATGCTTAGTGAAGTAATGAGACTAGAAATCATGTGAGATGAGCCGGTGAGAATAATATCATCTACATACGGTAAGAGGAGGATAGTGTCGATTCGGTATGCGGGATGAACGAGAAGGATCGGTGGAGCTACGAAAAAGCCATATTCAAGCAGGGAAGCTACTTGAATTTATCAAACCAAGCTCGAGGAGCTTGTCGAAGTCCATAAAGAGATCTTCGAAGGAGACAAACATGGTGAGGCCTTTGTGTGTCTTTAAAGCCTGGGAGGCTGTTCCATATACTTGTTTCACTTAAGTGTCCATGTAAGAAAGCATTTTTGACATCTAATTGATGGATTTTCCATTGTTTCATCATAGCTACCGACAGAATTATTCGAATTGTTGCATGTTTCACTACAGGGGTGAAGGTTTCGTGAAATCAAGACCTTCTTCTTGATGAAAGCCTTTGGCTACAAGCCTAGCTTTAAGTCTATCAAGCTTCCATCGGGTGCAAGTTTTGTCTTGAACACCCATTTGCACCCGATTACATTCATGTGATTATCTCGAGGAACTACTTCCTGGGTTTGATTCGATATAATGCATCCATTTCTTCTTGCATTGCTTGATACCATCCTTGGTGTGCTAATGCGGACTTTATTGATTTTGGTTCAACAGAATCTTATACTCAACCGGACATGCATATTTGGGGTTTGCTTTAATAATTCCGGACCGTAGTCTAGTTTGCATAGGATGAGTTGAAGATGTACTGTCATATTTTCGAGTGTCAACACGTTTTGAGTTTGTCTGTGTCGGCGGTGGGTAGTGAAACATGCTCTTGGTTTGTAGATATTTGTTCCTCTATGGTCGAAGATGACCGATGTGATTCACTATTCTTTGGAGATATTATTAACGGCATTACGTATCTCAATACCGGTATATTTTCGGATGCAATATCCGGGGTGAAGATGGCGATGTGGGATCGACCTTCGAATTATTTGAGGTGAGCTCATCATTTTGTATTGCTGGAGCTATTTGATTGATTACGGTATCTTTGCAAGTATCCCTTTGTGATTGTCTTGTGATGGAGACTTCTTAGTATAGTTGGAACTGGAGGATAGGACTCCTTTTATCCTTTGCCCGTATAGATCGGATCCCGCCGATATTCAATGCGAGTGTATGAATAAAGGGAAAGACATTCTCATCAAATAGTACATGTCTGGCGATGTAGATTCTTCCATTTGTAGGTAAGAGGCACTGTATCCTTTATGCTTCTCACCGTAGCCAAGAAAGATACGGTGAGTGATCTTGGATCAAATTTATGCTTTGTGTAATGCCCGAGACATGGATAACAAGCCGATCCAAAAACTCGAAGATAGTAATAGTCTCGGTGTCGATTGTAGAGTTTGTAATGAGGTGAATGCATATGTAGTTTTGTCTGTGGGCGAAGATTGATAACATAAACTGCTGTTTTGAATGCATCGACCCAATATTTCGGTGGTACTTTAGCATGATACATCATTGCTAGTCCTAATTCAATCACATGTCTATGTTTCTCTCCGAGACACCATTTTGCTCGGTGTGTGAGGACATGAGATAAATTGCTTAATTCCGGACTTCGTAGATGAAGTTGGAATTTATTACTAGTGAACTCACCACCTCCATCACTCGCAAGATTTTGATCTTGTGATTAAGCTGATTTTCTACAAGTCTTTGAAACATAACGAATATTTCATATACTTCGATTTTGTCTCATAGGATATATCCAGCTATACCTAGAAAAATCATCCACAAAAATGACATAGTAGGAGAATTTCTGAGCAGTTGAATTGGCGAAGGTCCCCATACATCACAATGTATTCTTTCTAATGGAACATTAGAAATATGGTCCGAGGAGTGGAAAGATAAGGCTGAGCTTTTAGCAACTTGACAATTTGCTACATATATTCGAGTATTGGAACTAATTTGAATGAGATTTTGTTTCACGGGATCTTCACTGTTTTAAGATTGGTGTGAGCAAGCCTTTGATGCAGGTATCTTCGCTATTTCTGTTGAGTCTCGTGTGAAGAAAACTTCTGCAGCTTTAGGTTCCACACTCGGTAGAGCCCCTTGACTTTCCTTCCTAGCTTCACCGTTGTATGGTTGTGATTGTCCTTCATATATACCCCATGTTTATCAAAAATAAAAGAACAGGGATAGTCATCTCGGTTTGATACGAGATAGAAGATTCTTGGTGATTGCGGGGACTACTAATACATCATTCGAGGTAATTTGCTATTCCGTATTTAGTATTCCATTACCAATGCATGAGATTGACAAATGAGATCCATCTCCTATCATGACAAGTGTCATTACCACTATATGTATTATAGGTTTGAATCATACCAGGTTCCGAGGTAATGTGTGATGTAGCCCCTGTATTCCATCTGGATACCATTGACGAGCCATAGGGTTCTTCAATGTGTACCGCTGCTAATGCAGTTGGTATCTCATCTACCAGTATGAATTGTCGAACCTATACCAACATCCGAGTGTGTGACCCGATTTCTTACAGATCGGCATTGTAGAGGGACATTATTAGTAGGCTTTGTGTTCTGTGCTTGTCTATCACCATTTGAGCTTTGTGGTGGATAAGATCTAACATTTTGATACCTTTGTGCGGGATTTGAATAAGGTCGAAATCCTTGTCCATACCCAGACCAGTTATCCTTATTAACCCGACCTTGCTTGAGTTGAATACAGATTATTCATTCTATTGAATTGATTCCTTCCAGCTTCCGAATTATTTCCATATTCTCTTCTAATAAAGGGCTGACCTCTGCCATAGTTAACTTCTCCTCGAAAACTTTCTCTTTGATTTTGGGATTGATTCTTTCGACTTGTTCCAGCTTTCCTTTGCCCATAATAGGCCAGGTTAGAGTTATACTCATTCATGGAGTATGTTTGTAATCGAGTTTCAAACCTCTCAAGTTGTGAGATTACTTCTTCATACTCGTCGAGGCTTAAGACAATACATGGTTGTCCTGAAAGTTTCATATTCGGGACCTAGCCCTTCCAATATGCCAAACATTCTTGTTATATCGTCAAGGCTTTCCAATTGCATTCAATTGATCGCAAATGGTTTTGAATTCTCGAGATATTCACTCGGTGATCTGTTTCTTTTCTTGCGAGGCTTGAAGTTTTCCTCTCAACTCAAACTCCTTTGCAAAGATTTCGTGTAAATCTATTTATGAGAGTCGCCATACTTCAAGTGAGGTTTCTAAGCCGATTATTAGACTTAGAATATTTTTCGACGTCGCACCGCTTATCCGGGGAAGATATAAGCTGATCGGTTTTTATCCAATCCAGTGATCGGGGTTCATCATTTCTCCGAGTCTCGGTTTGTATCATTCGATTTGGAGGTAAAGTTTCACCATCAATAAAACCGATTAAATCTTGGCTTTTCAGAAATCTATTAAACCGAGCTTGCCACAACAGAAAGTTTTCTTCATTCAACTTGATGGTAACAAAGTTCCCTATATTCACATGAATAGGGAATGGATACTTCAAGTCTAGTAGCCATTCTTCTATGTTCAAAGACTTTTAAAAATCGCAGATAATCCAGTAGACTTTTGAAGTAAACTATCGCGTGAGATATCATGATCTTTATAACATCATGCGGTAAGAACAGCACGGATCTATCATACCCGTGAAATCATGCTCGATACCATGAGAAGAAATCGAATACGAACAAGATTGATATATGAGAGAAGTTTAGATCTCGAACAAGCAATGAGAATACCTCGGCTTACATTTGTATTTCTTCTTCAAGTACTTCAAGTTTATTCTTTACACAATCTTTCATCATTTCACGAATACTGAGAGGAAGAAGAAGAAGAAGAAGCTCTGGATGAATCGAGAGAAGCTTTCAACCTTAGAAACTAACCATAAACTCTCTCTCTCTTTCTCTTGTTCTATCTTTTCCTTTTATACTAGTCACTAGCTCAACTATTTTCTGTTATAGAATTGTTACAACCGAATGATGTGAACAACACACGTGTATTTCTTCCGACCTGCTGCTTCTTTAATTTGCTTGATCTGCTTCGTGTTTCAGGTTCTGCTTTCACGGATTCGCCAGCTCCCGTAGTCATGGATCGCCAGCTCATTCGTTCACTTGGATCGCCAACCCACGACCTTCCTCTGGTTTAGCTTCGATCTTCTATAACTTGGGCGAGCTCCACGTCGTCGCTCCGGGGGCGGGGTCCGGAGGGCGCGATCGGGCGTGTCGGGCCTCCTTCAGGCATCGCGGAAGTTCGGAAGAAGCAGAAAGTTCGCAGAGAGCGTATGCGAGAGAGCTCGGGTTGATGTGTTTCTGCGTCGTCTCCTGAGGTTTTTGGAGGTCGGACGTGCGGGTGATCGATGGCGGAATCGGATTTTGCACGTAAGGAATGCGTTTATGCGTGTATATATAAGCAAAGAGAGAGGGAGAAAGGTGACACGATGGTGTTTCAACTTTCTCTGCAAGTTTCAAGGACCGGGTGAAAGCTGGGTCTGAGTGGGTCTCTGCTGTGCTGCTACGTCGCTGTCGCTCTTTGAACCGCCTCCGGTGACAGAAATAAGATTAAAAAAAAAAAAAAAAAGATGACGGGGGACTCGATCGGATTAAGGTATTCGTCACTTTCTTTTTCTTTAATCCTTTTCGGTTCACGTTGAAAATCGAAAGTTGTGGAGAATGTTAGTGTATTTTTACCAGCTCACGTGGTGGTGGAAGGTGGCGTGCCGTCCAGCGTGGAAAGCCGGCCCCGCGAAGTGGCCACCACGCGCTGGAAAAAGCCCCGGCAGCGGTGCCCGGTCCTAAGCGTCTCGTGTGCGCCGTCAGATGAGGCGGGCCCCATCTAAGACTCACGTGAGTGAGTGGCGAATTTCATCATAAGTTAAGTTCATGGTTATTCAATAACTTGCTTTATGTGCAGAGTCTCGTCGATCTCTACTCCGTAGTTCCTTCTTTTCTCTTTTTTGCTATTTTATTTTCACTTATTTCGTATTGCACAAGAATCTAATGTATCGTGTTACTGTAAAATTATGATGAATCAAGTCGAATTGTTATGTGGCTAGTTTTTTTTTTTTTTTTTTTTTTGTCAAAAAAAAAAAACTATCCGTGCTTTTTAATCCATGATCATTCCTATTAGTAATTATATGGATCCTGAAGAATATTAGTCTGGATTCATTAAAAAGAGAGATGGGCATATTTCAACAAAAAGAAGAAGAAACAATGAAAATGCAACGTAATTGATTAAAAAAAAAAGATATTTCAAAAGTCAAAATGCAAAGATATGTTAAGAATTGTGCTTTTCGACGAATTTAGTATTTGTGGAAGAATCACATGAAATGGTCTCTTCCTCGATGATTCTGTCTGATCGGGGCTGCTGCCCCATCTTTGCTTCTAGCTAGTCTCCGGTTGAAGGGTTTTCAGAAGATATTTCTCGAAATCAATCGATTAAATTAAGCTATCAAAAATTGGAAAATCACGTAAAACGAGTCAAATTTGAAATGACTTCCTTTTGGTAGAGCATGGATACATATAATTTAACCAAGGGCGTAACCTTCGATGAGAACGAGCGTGTTCAAAACATTCGGCTAGTATTGCTATATACTTATATGTATATATATCCTGCATGTGCTGTAATAAAAATAAGTTGTAGAAAATGCCAGTGGGGGTCGGTAATCAAATTGACGAATGTAAATAAAGTGCAACACGTGCTGACATATCATATGTTCCGATTCCCACCTTAGCTTCAGCGAAAGTTCCCATGACTCCGACGTTTCTTGCTTGCTTTTTTGGGGGGGGGCGGCACTTCTCACAAACTTAAACCTCTTGAAAGGCTTAATGAATCTTGATCTGGAATGATTATTATCTCAAATAATGTGATGCTACCACACAGTAAAGAATAAGAAAACATCTTGAACACATCAGAATTTGATTTCTCAGCTGTATGTGCCGAGAGCGTGCAGTAGATGCCTGATATTTTTGTCCGGGCATCAAGAGAGAGCCCGAGTCCAACATCATATCCGATTAGATTCAATTTCACTCAAAAACTTAAACTAATTAAACCAATGAGTAATAGGTTGATGTAGAACAACATGCAAATGCCTTTATGGAAACATTATAGCGTCATAAGAGCAGGCGAGATTACAAATGGGTTACAATAGTTAATTCACGCGTTTCCGTTGATTTCCGAGATCTCATAGATTTTAGACGCGGTTTGCAGATCTTATAGTTGTGTTTTGATTAGTTTCCTTTTATCAATATATTTTCCTTAATTTTGTTATTCGATTTCAGTTATTTGGTTATTCTCTAAATGGCGACCTCCCTATAAATAGGCGCCTAAGATATTGTAATCTGCACTTCTTTATTCAAAATAAACACTATCTTTTGGAATCATTTCCAAGCATTACTTCCTCTGCGTCATAGGTCCATCAAGATATATTAACTATTTCATACTACATTAATCCTTCAATATGGGATTTTAACAAAACAAAACTTCATCTCGACCTTCTCCTCTTCACGTATGATCATGAAATGAGGGTGAGGGTGACAGAGAATTGGTCTGCTCTCCCTTAATTCAGATTCCCTTTTGCATCAACATGTCTTAATTTGAATCTCCAATTTGTTGCCTATAGAAAACTGCAATAACTAGGGGTGAGCACGGTTCCCGGGTAGAACCGAGAACCGGAGAACCGCACCGGAGGGTCCGGTTCGGTTCCCGGTTCTTAAGAGTCCGGTTCGGTTCCCGGTTCCCTTTTCGGGGAACCGGTGTTCGGTTCCGGTTCCCGGTTCCCAGAAAAGGGAACAGGGGAACCGGAACCGGAACCGGTCAGAATTTAAAAAAAAAAAAAAAAAAAAATTTAGCAGGTCACTTCCCCCCCCCACGTGATTTCCCTCCCTCCCGCCTATTCTTCCCCCTTCTCCTTTCTTTTTCTCTCTCTCTTTCTTTTCTCCCCTTTTTCCTCTCCTCACGTCACTTCCTGCCCCCTACTTTTTTCTTTTCTTCTCTCCCTCTTTCTCTTCTCTTTCCCCCTCTCTCGGCCGAACCCCACCCTCCTTCTCCTCTTCTTCTTCTTCTTCTTCTTCCTTCTTCTCTCTGGTTGTTGCTTCACCCACCACCACATCGCCGCCCCTACGCCCTACTCACCACCGCCTCTTGGCCACCGAACCACCACCACCCACCGCTCGTCCGACGAGCCGTCTCGCCGTTGGGCTCGACGAGTTGTCGCGCCATCCGCGCCGCCCCTCGCCGCCGTCCCCAAGCCACCGCGACCACCCCTTGCCGCTGCTCGCTCGGCCGTCCGGGCCGTCATTGCTCCAAACCGCCACCGCCTCCGCCAAAATCGAGCTCTTCCTCCCTTGGCCGTGGGTTTCGCCGCGACCGCCGCCGTCTTCGCCGCACCGTCCGTGCCGCTGTTGGTACCTTCAAGACCCTTATCCAGGTTGGTTTGTTGATGCCCTTTTGTTTTCTTCTTTCCCCTCTGAATTGTAGGAATTTCGGATTTCCATGGTGCTTGACTCGTGCGTGTGCAAAGCAGCTTGGTTCGGCTCAACTAAGCGGTTGACTCCGGCGCAGCTGTGGAAAGAGTTCGGGCTTTGTCCGGAGGTTTAGGAGGTAATTTGGAAATGCAACCATTTTTGCAGTCCATTTACTTTATATTTATTCGATTTTTTTTTCTCCAGTTCGTTAGAACATAGATAGGAATTGGTAAAGTACATCCTGTGCTCCTGTTCAAAGTTATAACATCCGTGGTCCATTTATGGGGTGTTGAACTGGTTAGCCATTTCTGGCCTAAAAGGGAAAAGAATGGAAAAGAAGGCGAGGAAGTAGCTCTGTTAAAGTCCATTCCTTCGATTCCCTGAGAACTTTGCTTATTCAAAATAAATCATGTACAAAATGCTGTAAAAAATTGAAGACTTCCCACACAAAAATTCCTCTTGTGGAAAAACCTTTTGTTTCGGAGTATGCAACTTCTGCTTGCTCTTTGACGAGATTATATGTTTACTCAAGACCCTTCTGCATGATGGAAGTGGCGGTTGATATTCTACTGGTGGAAAGGAGTGTCCGTCCCAATATATGGCAAGTTGCTTGAGAATTGTTGCTCCTCCTATTTAGTTGACTGCATGTGCTAAGGAAGATGAAGTGCTTTATTCAGATTATTTTTGGACAATAACTATTGAATATTCATAGACATGATTAGTAGTTGTTGATTCTACTATTACTCTTGAATTGTAGGTCTTTACAGTGGCTTTGAATGGCTGACGCCGGGGAGAACATTTGGTCTAGGAGCTTGTTTTGGTGTTTATGAAATTCTAACAGCATTTTGTAAAGGTACTTCATTTTCCACTTTCTTGTCTTCTAGATGTCTGTGTCCGACTATGGCTATGCTTTGTCTGTCCTCTGTTTATCATTCTCTCTTTTTCCCGGCGGTATATATTTATTTTCATACATGCCTGCAGCTGAGTACACCTTATTTTAAATGATGGCTTTAGCTTCTTCACTTTTTGAAAGCATATGGACATTTCGACGTTGTTATACGTGTTATCTTGAGTTAAAATGAAACACACTTTGATACCAATCACCATTATGCTTTTATTTATTAGTGAGTAATGTACTTTACAAGCTAATTTATATTCCTTTTTTTTTTGTTTGGCTGGCACCTGATCGTATAGCTTGTATATTAACTAGTAATTAATTTTTTCACTGCAGATGGTCGGGAAGACAATCGAAAGGGTTCCTGATGGATTCGTGCTCAATGTGGTGCAAAGGTAGGACTGGCATCGCCAAATAGAAGTGGGGACTGCAGCTGTGAAGTCCCCAAATGCTTACAATTGGATTTGCCGGAGAAGGAGATGGATGTGTGTTCAACATCTGAATTTTTTTAGGTATGCTGTTGGTACTTTTTATTAGTTTGATATAGCAAAACTAAGTTTGCTTGTAAACTTAAGAGTGTTTTGGAATATCACAATGCTGGCTTAGAACATTAGACACAGCTTTTCCTTTAGATCTTACATAATGGTTGGACTGAGCAATTGTTGCATAGTTTACCCTGAAAATGAAACCAAAAAATGAGACAAAAAAAAAAAAAAAAAAAAAGAACCTGTAGGAACCTGGAACCGACCCCGGAACCTGTGACAGGGTAGGTTCCAGGTTCTTTGTTCCGACGGGTAGGTTCCAGGTTCCAAAAAATGAGGAACCTGTACCCGAGGGTAGGTTCCAGGTTCTAGACGGAACCGAACCGGAACCGGGAACCGCTCACCCCTAGCAATAACAACAACGCCCACCTTCATTCTCGATCTTTTTCCCCAAACCGAACCATTAAGGTAGACCATAACACCCACTTTTACCTCGAGGTTCTTTCGCTAGATCGAACCACAAAGGGTGCTAAAAAACTACGTAGCTCATAAGATTCTTTTTTTGAAATATTCACCAAACACCGATACATATTGAAAATTGGTCACCAAGGCTGCATTTGTTTTTATTTCTTTTTTCTGTTTCTAAACACTTTTTCTGTTTTTTTGTTCCCAGGAACAAAAAGGAACAGTAAACGCGTTTGTGTGCGTTTTGTTCCAAAACTATTTTTTTTTGTTAAAACACATATGGAACAGAAACGAGAAACAAGAAAAAGATGTTTCTTGTTTCTGAAACAAAATTTAGAAACATTTTTCTCTTTTTTCATTTTCTTTTCTTCTTCTTTTTTCTTTCTTTTTTCTTTGGCCGGTCGCCAGCCTCGGCCATGGCAGGCAACCGGCCGTCGAGGGTTGGTGACGCCGTCGAGGGCCGGCGACCTCGCCGGAGCGTCGCCGGCCCCCGGCGAGCTCGGCCTTGCCGGATCTAGGCGAGCTTGAGCTCGTCCGGCCAAAGGCGAGGCCAAGCCTTTGCGCCGGGCCGGGTGAGCCCGAGCTCGCCCGGCCAAGGCGAGCCTCGCCGTGGCCGGGCGAGGCTGTCGGCCCTCGTCGGCCGATCGCCGGAGGCCGACGACCGGCCAAAAGAAGAAAAAAAAAAAAAAAAGAAAAAGAAAGGAAAAAAGGAAAAATAAAATAAAAATATTAAAAAATTAAAAGAAACAAAAAAAGAATATAAATTTACCAAACGTGTTTATATTAATTTTTTTTATTCCCGAAACAAGTTTACCAAACGCGTGTTTACTGGTGGTCAAAAATTGTTAGGAACATAAACACTTTTTTTTTATTTCGTTTTAAACGATTTTTGAACGAAACGTTACCAAACGCGCCCCAAGTAACCATTGGCTCTAATGCTATTTATTAGAAGCATGCAGTAAAAATCCAATACATTCCTTAGGAAGATTACCAGGAGAGAACTTAAATATGAGCCCTTCAATACATCTAGTTCGACCCACATTCCTTCAAAGGTTAAAGTTAATGAGTTTTTGGTCAACTATGATATATTAACTACTCTATAGTACACCAATTTTTCAATTTGAGAATTTTCTAACACAGGTTACACATGCATCTGAACAATATAAAAGAAGAGAAAAAAACTATGAATAGGAGAAAATGAAGTTAATCATCTTCCTTTTTGGTCAAAAGAAATGTAAATAATGTTTTGGGATTTTGTTATTAATATATAAAGTAATGTAACAAATCATAATTGTTCTATTGTTCATGAGTCTTTTGTTTAGATACCTTACGATGTGTTATATTATTTCATAGACTAATTTATAAATCAAAATTTTTCCTTGACATCACATAGAAAACTTCAGTTATGCAGTTTATACTTGGAAAATTTTTGGATCCTCTACAGGAATAAGATGCTCGAAAGTCGAAATCATTAAGATTGATCAAGTAGTCTATATATATAAAAAATGTCCACTCAGGAGGATAATCATGCTAATAATCTATGGCGGATGCGAATCCTCTGCAACCATCCATAATCTCACTGTCTGCTTTCATCATGAGATCGTGATGTGTGTCCATTTCACCAAGACCTAAGCACATATGAACAAATCTCTCACCCTCATCCTCTCTCCTCCCTCCCTCACTCTCTATCCTCCAACCCGTGACCTGCCACACATGGTTGAGCTCGATGTCGTACTCTCTTCCCATTATAATCTCGTGTAAATATTTATAACTAAATTGATAAAATTAAGAAATTTAAAATAAATTTGACATCCGTACAGTATGTTTAAGATTGATTAGGCAATCTTTTCAGAGATATTTAAAAATTACTTTTTCTCAATTGATTTATTATTAACAGAAGAATCACATGAAATGTTTTCTTCCTCAATGATCTGCCTGATCATGCAATGACTATGAGTGCGTTCTAAACATGCGGCTATATTCAAATAATGTTATGTTGCGACACACCTGTCCTGCATGTGTTACGTTACATATTATATATTCTGATTCCCAGCTAGGTTCCGCGAAAGTCTTCATTGACCTTACAATTCCTTACTCGCGTTTTTCACTGCTCACAAACTCATACCCTCCTGAAGGCTTGATAAATCTTGAGTTGGAAGCTAGGGTTTTTTTTTTTTTTCTTTTTTTTTTATCAACTATTTTTGTATTATCTTTTGACAAGTGTCATGCATCCAATGCTTCAATAAGTGGGGATAGTGCGTGACGTGGAATAGCATTTGGGACCAACCAAGAAATGGTTTAAGCGCATCTAGAATCTCAATCGCCATTCTCCGTCAAACGCCGTCCCTTTGGACCCATCGCGTTGAATTCGATGCCAAGAATGGCGTTTTCCCCGGAGGATTTAATAATTTGAAAGTGTTGATTCTTTGACCATTTCTTTGGACCCATTCACGTTTCATGTTTTGATGACCGCCTCCTCGCAAGCACTCGCCGAATAACTTGTCAGTGGAGAGGTGCGAGAATGTCGCGACGAAACGACTTTTGAACGGTTCAGAAACTTTCTTCATTCCTTCATTTATAATTCTCTAATGTCACGGCGACGCGCTATCGCTATTCATTATGATGAATTTCATGGGGAAAAAGGAAGAGGTTGAGACAAAAACGGGCGAAGGAGCATTGACTGAAGTTGCACAGAAGCCAATCCATATCAAAACCAGTATACCAATACATGGCATTTATTACATGGAGATAGTACAAACATATTATCAATCAAACTTAAAAATCAAGGCCCGTAAAGAAATGGCTAAGAAGAAAGAAAGTTTAGCTTGTACGGATGATCATTCACAAGTCACCGATTGAACAGTTTGTCCTGCTATAGTCATGGTGCAATCCATGCTCGTGGATTTCTTCTTCTTGAAGATGAGCATCAACTCGACCTTCCCGTTCAGATTTGCCGAGCTCGTCAGTGTCAGGTTCCCGGCTTGCAATTCGTCCCCGAGCCTCGACTTCAAAGTCTCGGACAAAGGGTCGGAGTCCACCGTGACCGTGGCATCGAACTTTTTTGTGGACTTGAAGTTGGCCTTGCCCTTGGTGATATTAACCTGCCCCACGATGGTATCATCATACTTAAAGAAGACGGTGGTGGAGTCGTACTTGTAAGGGCCGAAGTTGGCGTTCTTGAGCCTGATGGGTGCGACGAGGGTCGCCCTGAAAATTGAGCTAGTCGAATTGACAAGGGGTGCCTGGGGCTCGAGGCTGGGCGTCCCGATGCGGAATTTCGGGGTATGGACCTTCATGATGACGAGGACGAAGACGAGAATGACGATAACCTGAAACACGGCGAAGGCGGCGATGTACGCAGCCCACTTGAGCCTCTTCTGGCGCTTCTCTTGTTCCATGTTATTGCTCAAGGACTCTTGGTCGCTTCTAGGGTATTGGCCACTGGTTGGCGCAAGAGGATCCACCTGCTGGTTCTTCTCCATATCAGGGTTTCGAGCTGAGCAAAACAAGGAGTAATCTATGGGAGATCTCTCTCTCTGGCGATGTTTTTATGCTGCTTCTCTTTTCTCTGAACGAGAGCTTCTTGTGAATTGAATGAGTGGATGGTCTTTTGGCGGGGTATTTATGTACCTAGGGTTTGAAAACTCAGGCGTGTTTAAAAGTCCGTCCTAGAAGGTGCGTATCCAACAAGGAGAGATGGGGAATGATATTTAATGTGTTCTGCTGTTGCTCTCTGTCGTCTCTTTCAGATGCCAAACGCGTTGAGTGAGGTGGGTTATTTTGACTCTTCTAGATAAGTCATGCTGGTTGTTCTCAAAAAAAAAAAAAAAAAAAAAGATAAGTCATGCTGACTTTCGGGGAGGGCTTCTCGAATGATGACTTCGTCGTGGCGAGCTATCAACTTGTCATCGGAAGCTTCGGTTATTTATTTATTTTTTTTAATTTTCCGTTCGCAACGTGAGATTTCTAGGAGAGATCTTTCAAAAATGCGTGTGGGTACTGTGCAGACTTTTTTTGGAATATGTTTTATTCGGTGGAGATTCTTATTTTCCTCATCAGTACAATTATATGGCATTCACGGATACTATTACTAATTTTCTCGGCTCTAATGATTACCATAAGTATTTTTGAATACTTTTTTGTACTAAAAAAATAAAATAATAATCAGTTATTTCTTTCATAGCCCCAAATATGCAAATATTAGCATTAATAGTACATAAATATAACTCGTTATTCAAACAACTATTCAAAGTTCCTAGAGTTCCTTGTAAGGCTTTTCAAAATATTCATAGCATCTTTTTTATATAAACTTATTTATTCATCCTTACAAAAATTTGAATTTTACTAAATTTGTTTTCTAAAAGAGGTCCTAATAAAATTTTAGGGGACAAAATAAGAAATGTGATATATGATTGATCATATAATCGTGGTTAAATAGATGCTTTTTTTAACAATATCCTTAACTCAGGAAAGAACATAATGTGGATCTGAGCATGTTCTGGTCGGTCAAAAGTTCGCGAGTGTTCAAAAGAACAGTGCTTTTTTAAGGAGAAAAGAAGGAACGACGAAATCAAGGTTGTTCTTCGATGAAGCTTTTGATGACACGGCCAAGGTGCCAACTTTTACTGCAGAAAAAGCGATGGATGCCATGAACGCGAATCGGCTTATGACTTTGAGGATGGTGCAGATTATCTCTTTAAGTACTGATTAAACCGAATTAAAAAAGGCTTCCTTTTTCCATCGATTGAGATTCTTTGGATTCTAATGCCTTTTTTTTCCATCCACATACGGATTTCTAATCTTTTCTGCTTGTGTCGTGTGATTATTGAGATTAGGCATCCACTATTGGCCAATACCCAAAAAAAAAAAAAAAAAAAGTCATCCTTTCCTTCGATACCAAGTTTTATCCTCACTTTACAACTCAACTCACGACAAACTTTGGGTGCGTTTGGTAACGTTTCTATTCAAAAATTGTTCCAAGATATAGAAATAGAAAAAAATTATTTCTGTTATGAGGAACAATTTTTGAATAAAAGAACACATTTAGAATCGTACAAAATTTATGTTCCTGAAATAGAAAAAGAACAGAAACACGTTTGGTAAACTTGTATAATTTTTTTGTTTCTTTTAATTTTTTAATTTTTAATTCTTGTTTTTTAATTTTATTTATTTATTCTTCCTTTTGGCCGGTCCCTAGCCATGGCCGAGGCCGGCAACTGGCCAAAGAAAAAAGAAGAAGAAGGAAAAAATAGGAGAGAGAAACTTGTTTCTAGAAAGTCTTCTGGGAACAAAAAAACAAGTTTTTCTTATTTCTTGTTTTTGTTCCAAATTTGTTCTCTCTGGAACAGAAACAAGTCCTAGGAATAAAAACGTTTTCTGTTCTTTTTTTGTTTCCTTAAAAAAAAAAAAAAAACAGAAATTGTGTTCATGACAAGAAAAAAAGAACACAACCAAACGCACCCTTTCACTCATCAAATCGCCATTTCTCTTCCAAAATCTCCCTGCCACTTTCCTATATACATCTTTTAACTCTCAAAAACCCTCCACCGTCTCCCCGAAGCAGCTACAGTAGCCACTGCCGCTGCTGGCCTCTGCCCGCCTCCTCCGTGTGTCTCTTGTTCGCCCCTTCTCTTCTCCGGGCCATCTCCGTCTCGTGAGACATTTTGAAGGTTGGTCTTTTCCAGACGAAGGCAACCCTGTACTTTCCTTGATCCAGGATACAAAGAAATGCAGGATGCAAAGTGGTAGAGGTATAAAACGTGAGGAGGGTCTTTGGTATTTTCGTGGCAGTAACGAATCTAGTGCAAGTGCGCCAAAGATAGAGACGGGAAATTTAACCTCAAAAGCACGTAAGAAACATCATCAGCCAAACGTCCTTAAACAAAGCAAAACTCATTTATGTCACTACAAAGAATCAACAGTACAACCAATAAAGGAATCGAGAACCATACACGAGGTAAAATATACAATCCAATATTGTCGCAAACGTCATATCATCACTTGCACTTAGAAGTCACGGCACGAGTGGCTAAGGGCGCGTTTGGTAACGTTTCTGTTCTTTTTTTGTTCCAGGGAACGAAACAAAAAAAAGTGTTTGTTCCGGGGAACAATTTTTGAACAAAAGAACGCGTTTGGTAACGTTTGGTCCGGAATAAAAAATGAACGAAACACGTTTGGTAAATTTTTGACTTTTTTATTTCTTTTAATTTTTTAAACATTTTTATTTTATTTTTCACTTTTTCCTTTCTTTTTAATTTTTCTTTTTTCGGCCGGTCCCGGCCTCGGCGGCCGGCCGACGGGGCCGGCAGCCTCGCCCGGCCACGGCGAGGCTCGCCGGCCCTCGGCGAGGCCGAGCCTCGCCGTGGTTGGGCGAGGCTCGGCCTCGCCTTGGCCGGGCGAGCTCGGCCTCGCCCGGATCCGGCGAGGCCGAGCGTCGCCTTGGCTGGGGCTCGGCCTCGCCAGATCCGGCGAGGCCGAGCGTCGCCGGCCCCCGGCGAGGCCGAGCCTCGCCGGATCCGGGCGAGCTCGAGCTCGCCCAGCCATGGCGAGGCTCGGCCTCGCCGGATCGGGCGAGCCCGAGCTCGCCCGGCCAAGGCGAGGCTCGGCGTTGCCGGCGCGGGCGAGGCCGAGCCTCACGGGGCCGGCGACGCTCGGCCTCGCCCGCGCCGGCGACGCTCGGCCTCGCCGGATCGGGGCGAGGCCGAGCCTCGACGGCCGGTCGCCGGCCATGGCCGAGGCCGGCGACCGGTGAAAGAAAAAAAGAAAAAAAAAGAAGAAGAAGAAGAGGAGAAGAAGGAAGAGAAAGAACAAAAATCCAAGAAACGTTTCTTCATTTCTGTTTTGGAGCAAGAAACAACAAATTGTTGTTTCTTTTTTTCTGTTCCTATTTCGTTCCGAAACAAAAAAACAGAAACGCAACCAAATGCGTTTCTATTCCTTTTTGTTCCGGGCACACTTTTCCGTACAGAAGTGTGCCGGAAACACTTTTTTGGAGTGTTTCCATGCACACCCTAAATTCACACTCAACGCACAATCCATCACGCCGCTCTTCTTCCTCTTCATCACCTTCAGCAACTCGACTTTGCCTCTCACCTTCGCATCACCCCCCAGCGTCAAGACCCCCGAGTTCATGTCCGTTCCAAGGCTCGCTGTGCTTGTGAGCCGGCTTGACGTCACGTCAACCGTCACGTTGAACTTCGCAGTGTCCCTGGCCTTGGCACGACCCTTCGAAATAGCAACGTCTCCAACCACCGTGCCGTTGTACGTGAGGCTCATCGTGCCGTTCCCGTACTTGAAGCTGCCGAAGTTGGTGTTCTTGATGGTGACTTCCGCGGTGAGCCTCATGTTGAAGGAAGGAGAAGAAGTGTCGTTGCTGGTGCTGAAGCTGTCCACCGTTGCCATGCCGAGGCGGAGTTTGGGGCCACGCACCCGCATCACGGTGAAGGCCAAGATCAAGATGATGGCGGCTTGCAAGATCAAAAAGGCCGCCATGTTGGCGAGGCATTTCGTGTTGTTTCGGCCACCCGCCATCGGTGCTACGAAAATGGGTCGCGTGCGATTGTTTCACAAGTTTCTTCGATGAGAAACAAGGGAAGGGTTGAAGAAGAATACGTCGAGTTTCGATGTGTTTATGCTTTGGGCGCGTGAAGTCAACAAGAACAAGAACAAGAACACACATATAGAGGGGAAAATTAATTGAAGTGCGGACAAGAAGACCCCGCCTTTCTTTGACAAATTTCATGAGGAAGCTTCTGCTGGGCATTGACTGGGCCAATGGAACAAGACTCGATAAAAACACGTCTTGGAGATCAACTTTCCTCACGCAGCCCATTAGATACGACAATTAAACTTCCTTAATCAACTGCACAAGCCCGTTTGGTTCGGCTCTCCTAAAGGGCTTTGGGCCCCCAAAGCCCCTTGAAAAAAATATTTTGCGTTTGGCAAATATTTTAGAAAGCTCATTGGCCAAATATCAATATTTCCAATGCTAGTCCAAAGCTACTTTGGGCATTGGGTATTTGGGAAATGCAAAATTTCACCACATCACTGTTCATCTTCTCTTTCCTCCTCGTCTTCTTCTTCCCCCCTCCTTCTTCCCAACCATCTTCTTCCCCACCCATCAAGCTTCTCCAGCAGCCGTCACCACCGCCTGAGGGTCATGCATCCCCAGCGACCATCGCCCGGGGGTTGTGCAACCCGTGACCCAGGCGGCGTCGCCTGGGTCACGCGGACCTCAGGTGGCGTCACTTGGTGCATGCGAATCAGGCGGCTTCGCTTGGTTCCGCGCAAACCAGGCGACGCCGCCTGGGTCTGCGCAACCTTAGGTTGCAAGATCTGGCGGTCCAGAGGTCAGATTTGGCCTCTACGACCTCAAGTGCCTAAGGTCGCACCTCCAGTTGGCGATGGTATCGCCTGAGGTCACACCGCCTGGGTTCGCGTGACCTTAGGCCTCAGGCCGCTAAATCTAGCCATTTGACGGCCAAATCTAGCCTTTGCACCTCTAGGTGCATGAGGTCGCGCCTCCAAGCAACCAGATCTGGCCACTTGGCAGTTGGCCGGCCGCTAGGCAGAAAGACTACGCAGATAGGCGTATAAGGCCTTTGGAATTTAGTGTGGGAGATCATGTATTCCTTAAGGTATCTCCAATGAAAGGAATATCTCGATTTGGAATGAAGGGTAAGTTAAGCCCTAGATTTGTCGGACCTTTTGAGATACTTGAAAGGATAGGGGATGTAGCCTATCGTTTAGCGCTGCCTCCTAAGTTGGGAAGTTTGCATGATGTGTTTCATGTATCGATGCTAAGGAACTACCAGCCGGATCCTGGTCACATACTCAATCATGAAGCCATCAAAGTGGATGAGAAAGTGAGGTACATTGAAGAACCTGTGCAGCTATTGGATCGAAAGGAACAAATTCTTAGGACTAAGAGAATTCCATTGGTTAAGATACTATGGCGATATCATGATGTGGAGGAAGCCACATAGGAGAGTGAAAATGAGATGAAGGAAAGGTACCCTCACTTGTTTAAGGAGACATAGGCAATGTCTAATTTCGAGGACGAAATTCTCTAAGGAGGGGAGAATTGTGGCATCCCAAAATTCATGGCAACCTCTAGTTACATTAAAGTCTATGAATAGGTAATGGAAGTACCATTAAGTTATTTTATAGCCATTTAATCCATAATTTGCAATAAGAATTATGGCCAAGCTTTTAATGGATAATTATTTGATAGGAAAGAAAATCCTATCATTGGCCATGTGTTTTATAAATTGGAATTTATGGATTTATGATTTCAAGTTTTATGGCCATATGAAATTGTAATTTAGTATTTATATAAGTGGGGATTTACGGTAAATTATTAAAAGTAAAAATGGACTTGTTTAAGAAAATTTTGGGCCATTTAAGCTTGGACTTTAGGCCCAAGTGTGTTGGCCTAAAGTGGGCCAAGAGGCCCGGCCCATAGCGCCATGAAGTGGTCGACCAAGCTGGCCCAAGATTGGCCCAAGAAGAAGGCCCATCAACCTTGCATGTAATCGGACAAGTGGCATGAAGGAGGTGAAGCATGGTGGACACTTGTCTTCCTCCACAATTACACTTGTCCCTTGCCATTAGACACTTGTCCATCTTACATCCACTTAATCATTTTCTTTCATGCAAAAATAGAGTTAATTGATTAATCAAAAAGCAAGAAAAGGGGAGGGGATTCTCGGAAGTAAGAGAGAGAAGAGAGACCGAGAGAAATTGAGAGTGAGAGAAACCGAGAGAAAGGAAGAAGAGATCGCGCGAGGAAGAGCTGCCCGTCCGATCGTTCGTCGCCATCCGTGTGCCGTCATTTGCTCGATTTTGGAGGCAAGTTTGGGATCCATATTCTGCTCTTGCATGTGTGTCTTGCATGTGTGATTGTTTGGTGGTAGATCTCGGATGATTAGAGTATGAGAAATCGAAGCAAATGTGGTTTGTTCTTGAAGATGCTTGCTGATTTCGTGTGTACCGCTCGACCCAGAAACTTGTGGAGGCTTGCATGCATGTTTCGAGTTATAGTTTGACTTTGATTCCTTTATGAAAGTTGTAGCCAACATCTTAAAATACAACATACTAAAATTTGGGACAAAATGGTGGAGATTTAAGGGGTCAAACCCTCATCCTACGAAGACACTAGATCCGGAACTGTTTTGCTGACCTTTTGGTAGTTTTGTGGGTTGTATGTCCATTTTTACCGAGAATTTCTCTTCTACTTCTTCATGAAACTTGTAGAGAACATCCTAAAGACTAACATACTCAAATTTGAGGTAAAATGAACGAGTGTAGCCTAGTGAATCGACTTACTCTTGAAGACGGTAGATCTGGAAACACGGTACTGGACACCCGAGACTTCTTGGAACTATATGGTGACTATTCTTTGGAAATATGACTTAGATCCCTTAATGAAAGTTGTAGGGGACCTCTTGAAGTAAAACATATCCAAATTTCAGAGGAAATGAAGAAGAATAAGTAGGTGAAAACTCGATATTTCGGTGATAGCTATACTGGACGTTTCGGTGCGAGGACCAGGAGCTTCGTACGTATATAGAAAATTATCTAGGACGAATCTGGCCTAGATGTCTCATGGAAAATCTACTTTAGTGTCTTAACTATAACCTGGTAAAATTTCATAATTTTCGGAGGTCATTCGGGTATTTTAATTGAATTATTTCGAAAACTGCACATTCTGTTTTATCCGAATTTGCATGCTGAAATCGTGTGGATTATATCTTTTTGTGTGGAACTCTATTGGGCATGTGTTTCTCATGAAATTACTATCTTATTGTCTTGTCTATCACGTGCCTTGATTTCATGAATTTTGAGAAGCATGTGGATATTTAATTTGAATATTTTCTAAAAGTGGTACATGCTGGAATTTTGTAAAAGGGCATGATAAATGGACTATTTTAAATGGTATGGACTCCATGAATGGCATTGTTATGAATGATTGTGTCTTGCTGTATTGTATGATGATGATTAGAGATGCATGTATGAATCAAAGGATGAAAGTGATCTTGTTTGTCATTATATTGTGTGCCATGCTGAGTTGAGGCATGAATTGGTAAACATGAACAATGATAAATGAGGAAACTGTATGAGGCGGATGATAATGCCCTGGGAGTATCGGGATGCCGGGATGGGGGTGCCGGATGGCCGGAATGTATAGAGATACATGGCCGGATGTCCTCGGGAGTTTCGAGATGCCCGGAATGGTTGGGTGCCGGAAGCCTCGGAGGTCTTTGCCCGAGGGGATGCCTCGTGATGCCGGTTGGGATGCGAGATGCCCGAAGAGTGGGGTTGCCGGATGCCCGGTGGCCTTAAATGGTTGAATGCCGGAAGTTTTTCTCGCGATGCCAGGTTGGGGTGCGAGTGGTAAAGTATGAGAGGAAATTGCTGATCCCGAGAAGAAGAGATGTGATGATTAAATTGAAAGATAAAAGTGGAAATTGAATCATGTACACATGATATGATGACATGCGTATGGATATATGACATAATGATGATGGCATGTGTATGATATGGTGATGACCTATGATATGATGATATATTTATGACATGATGATGATGATATGTTTATGACATGATGATGATGATGGCATGTGTATGATATGATGATGACCTATGGTATGATGATACATGTGTGCGACATGATGATACATGTGTACGACATGATGATGATGATGATGATGATGATGATACATGTGTATGACATGATGATGATAACCTATGACATGATGACATGTATGTGATATGATTGTGATGAGAATGTATGATGGTATATGCATGGCTTCAAGGTAAGTGATGCCTGGAATGCATGTATGACATGTATTATGCTATGATTGTATTGTATGATGCTTTGAGTGGTTATCGGATCTTTTACCTGCTGAGTGGCTGTACTCACCCCTTTGGGAACCAACATTTCAGATTAGTAAGATGCCGCTCCCTACTGTCACGCGGGGCGTATTTTACGGCCTACCTTCCGATGTAGAGGTCGAGTGCGAGGAGTTTGACTGTCCCTTCGTTCTTGGACTGACGTATATTCGAGTGCGCGCTTTAGTTATGTACGATGTGGGCCTGGCTGGGGGTCTTGTTATCCAGGAGTTCGTATCCGTCCATGTTCGTCGGAACGGAGTGATGCGTGGGATGTTACCGCTGCCACCGCCTGATGCACCGGGATGGGTGTGAGGGTCCGTGCGTGACAAGTAGGAACTGAAACTTTTTGGGATGAATAGCACAACAATCGTGCAAAATCCCCCATCACTAGCGTCGGCTATTCATCCCAAAAAGTTTCAGCTCCTACTTGTCACGCACGAACCCTCACACCCATCCTGGTGCATCAGGTGGTGGCGGCGGTAACATCCCACGCATCACTCCGTTCCGACGAACATGAATGGATACGAACTCTTGGATAACAGGATCCCCAGCCAGGCCCACATCGTACATAACTAAAGCACACACTCGAATATATGTCAGTCCAGGAACGGAGGGACAGTCAAACTCCTCGCACTCGACCTCTACATCGGAAGGTAGGCCGTAAAATACGCCCCGCGTGACAGCAGGGAGCGGCATCCTACTAATCTGAAATGTTGGTCCCCAAAGGGGTGAGTACAGCCACTCAGCAGGTAAAAGATCCGATAACCACTCAAAGCATCATACAATACAATCATAGCATAATACATGTCATACATGCATTCCAGGCATCACTTACCTTGAAGCCATGCATATACCATCATACATTCTCATCACAATCATATCACATACATGTCATCATGTCATAGGTTATCATCATCATGTCATACACATGTATCATCATCATCATCATGCCGTACACATGTATCATCATGTCACACACATGTATCATCATACCATAGGTCATCATCATATCATACACATGTCATCATCATCATCATGTCATAAACATATCATCATCATCATGTCATAAATATATCATCATATCATAGGTCATCACCATATCATACACATGCCATCATCATCATGTCATATATCCATACGCATGTCATCATATCATGTGTACATGATTCAATTTCCGCTTTTATCTTTCAATTTAATCATCACATCTCTTCTTCTCGAGATCAGCAATTTCCTCTCATACTTTACCACTCGCACCCCAACCTGGCATCGCGAGAAAAACCTCCGGCATTCAACCATTTAAGGCCACCGGGCATCCGGCAACCCCACTCTCCGGGCATCTCGCATCCCAACCGGCATCACGAGGCATCCCCTCGGGCAAAGACCTCCGAGGCTTCCGGCACCCAACCATTCCGAGCATCTCGAAACTCCCGAGGACATCCGGCCATGTATCTCTATACATTCCGGCCATCCGGCACCCCCCATCCCGGGCATCCTGATACTCCCAGGGCATTATCATCCGCCTCATACAGTTTCCTCATTTATCATTGTTCATGTTTACCAATTCATGCCTCAACTCAGCATGGCACACAATATAATGGCAAACAAGATCACTTTCATCCTTTGATTCATACATGCATCTCTAATCATCATCATACAATACAGCAAGACACAATCATTCATAACAATGCCATTCATGGAGTCCATACCATTTAAAATAGTCCATTTATCATGCCCTTTTACAAAATTCCAGCATGTACCATTTTTAGAAAATATTCAAATTAAATATCCACATGCTTCTCAAAATTCATGAAATCAAGGCACGTGATAGACAAGACAATAAGATAGTAATTTCATGAGAAACACATGCCCAATAGAGTTCCACACAAAAAGATATAATCCACACGATTTCAGCATGCAAATTCGGATAAAACAGAACGTGCAGTTTTCGAAATAATTCAATTAAAATACCCGAATGACCTCCGAAAATTATGAAATTTTACCAGGTTATAGTTAAGACACTAAATTAGATTTTCCATGAAGACATCTAGGCCAGATTCGTCCTAGATAATTTTCTATATACGTACGAAGCTCCTGGTCCTCGCACCGAAATGTCCAGTATAGCTATCACCGAAATATCGAGTTTTCACCTACTTATTCTTCTTCATTTCCTCTGAAATTTGGATATTTTTTACTTCAAGAGGTCCCCTAAAACTTTCATTAAGGGATCTAAGTCAGATTTCCAAAGAATAGTCACCATATAGGTCCAAGAAGTCTCGGGTGTCCAGTACCGTGTTTCCAGATCTACCGTCTTCAAGAGTAAGTCGATTCACTAGGCTACACTTGTTCATTTTACCTCAAATTTGAGTATGTTAGTCTTTAGGATGTTCTCTACAAGTTTCATGAAGAAGTCGAAGAGAAATTCTCGGTAAAAATCAACATGCAACCCACGAACTACTAAAAGGTCAGCGAAACAGTTCCAGATCTAGTGTCTTCGTAGGATGAGAGTTTCACCCTTTAAATCTCCACCATTTTGTCCCAAATTTTAGTATGTTATAGTTTAAGATGTTGGCTACAACTTTAATGAAGGAATCAAGGTCAAAATCCAACTCGAAACACACATGCAAGCTCTCACAAGATTCTGGTTCAGGCGGTTCATACGAAAACAGCATGCAAACTCAAGAACAAGTCACATTCTAGCTTCGGTTTTGCCTTCCCTATGATCCGAAACCTACCACCAACAAATCACACATGCAAGGCATACATGCAAGAGTAGAAAACGGATCCCAACTTGCCTCTAAACTCAAGAGAACGACGGCACACGGCGGACGAACGGGCGGCAAACGGGCGGCGACGGCTCCTCCTCCTCCTCCTCGGTTCCTCTCCTCTCGGCCTCACTCTCTCTCTCGCAACTCTCTCTCTCCCTTTGGCTTGGACGGAAACCAACCGGCCACCTCTCTCTCTCCTCTTCCTTTTATTTCCCCAAATCCTCATCATTTGCAATGATTAGCTTGCCTCTTCCAATGGCCAATGCATGAACTCCTCTTGCCACTTGTCATAACACATGCATAATGGGCTTTGGGCTTGTGCTTGGAGGCATTTGGGCCAGCAAATGGGCCGGCCACTCTTCTCCCCCCTCATGGTCGACGGTCACTCCTCATGGGCCTCAATGGGCCGGCCAACTTGGCCCATTAAAGGTCCACTCTTGGGCCTAAGGCCCAACCTAAATAAAATCAAATTTTACCCCTTTCTTATTCTTTCTTTTAGGAATTTAATTACTAAATTCCACATGGCCAAAATCTTGTAACATTTTATTTATAGGAACTTAGTCTATAAAGTGTATAGCCAAGCATAGATTATCCTCATTAATTTATCTAATTTAAAATCTCATGAACACAAGCACATAACACATAGCCTTAAGAGAAAACTAATGGCTAAAACATAAATCATAGGTAATTTCATTACCTAAATACGGGCTTTAATTCCTCTAGAGGTTGTCTTGAATTTTGGGATGTTTGATTTTCAGATTTAAAAAAATAAATAAATAAAAGTAAAAGTTCATTTGTAATGTAACTTTTGCCAAATTGTATTTATGCTAAAGTTATATTTCAATGTTATTTGAGACTACAATTTATCAAACAGCGTATCATTTCGAAAAGTCCATTTACCTTAAAGGTATTTATATTCTCCCAATGGCATTTCCCCAAAGCTGAACCAAACGGGCTCAACATTATACATTTGATAGACTAGAGAGGTCCGCCAACTTAAGATTCGAGAATTTCCTTTCGAGAAAAAGAATTACCTCGTTTGACACGTCCATTGTGAGATCGGCAAACATGACTCGAGTGAACTTGTCTTACTTTTTAGTGTTGCGACATAATTCAATAGTCTAAAATCGACCGACTGATGCAAATGACGTAGTAAGTAACGTGACAAAATTGTAAGTCGTCTTTGAATGAATAAGCTATTCAAACACGACCTCATCATGCTATATGGGTCGATGACAAGCTGCAAGACAGCGGCGATCCTCTCTTCCATGGACCTTCCCAATCACTCAGTGTTCACCCCCAAACCACACCCCCCCCGGCCGGGACAAAACTCAGTCTGTTTTTTGGGTCAACCACCGAGGGATTTGTCTCAGCTAATACCCTAAAATATCATTTCTACATAAAAACATCAACCGTATTGGTTTTCCATGATAGTTTACCATTTTAAGCAAAAACGCACCATCGAGTCGTCTCCCGGCTAGGAATTATTTCTCCAACAGTAACCGTCACCGATACCATATCTTAATTTTCAGCTGCATATTTGTGGGAAGAAGCCATTGAGGTCACCGGGCCCGTGCTTGCGCTTGCTGAGGTGCACACAGTGGACCATTGCGCTACTTCCTCCCTTGATGACTTACCTATAGAAACAGAAAGATCATCCCATTGCATTTCACAACTGAATATTTTACCGAAGAGTCTGCCTCGGCTTCATCACGCTGACACGAAAAGCAAACTAATTCTATACAATTCACCCAGGACAAAGCGATAGGAACTGCCAAATATTTCTTAGGATGTTCACGTAATGATACAGACTCCTCCCTGCCAAAAACAACAAACAAAATGCCAACAGCGCATTACTAGCGTACTTAGATCCACTACCAAAGAAGTAACCCACAGCCCGAAAGATACGTTATAGACATGGAGGGATAATATTGAATGAGGGAAATGTTCTTGTTAAGCAAATTCAACAGGCATGAAGTTTCAGCAAAAGATACAGGTGATCCACCACAGCTGAGCTAGTATTCCCATTTCTTCAGCTCCATTCCGTCGGGAGGGCTACCTTCGACCTTCTTTGCACCCACTTCCTTCCAGTTTGTAGAGAGGACTGTCCCATTAGACTCGACCTACATAAATGGTCGAGATATTAAGCAAAAGTATAGTCGTTTTCATGGAACACCTAATAACACAGGATTGAATGCCGTGGAGCTCGACAATAAGAAGTCTGAAGTCTGACAAGATGCTTATCATCTGCTTAACCAGCATTGCTTCAAAATGCAGATTAAGGTAAATCCACCCAGTAAGAAGAGCATATTTGAAGAGCTAACATGCAGAAAGTAAATTAAAGATCTTGAGTCTCTGGAAATATTGCAAGCACGAGAGAAAAATGAGAAAATGGCAGGACCTGGTAAAGGATAAAGAGATCAGGCTAGAGAGAGAGAGAGAGAGAGAGAGAGAGAGAGAGAGAGGCTCCTGAAGAAATGGAGGTTGAGAAATATTATTGGATGTCTCCAGAGAACATTGAGGGTGACAAAGCAGTTGTCAAGTAATTATAAAATGTACTAATTCGCATGACTTCTGAGATGCAGCAGAGAAGTAATGCTCTTACAAATGATTTTGTCATAGCCCTTCTCGCATCTTCATCTGCATTCTGGAATATATCTCGGAAAAGCTTGTTCAACGCTGCATCACCATCAAGCTTCTCATCCTTCTCCTAAAATTATGCAATAATGCAGTTAAGACATTGGATAAAGCAAACAAAGAATAAAACAGCCATAGACATTTAGAAATCATTAGCAGTGTCCAGTACCTCCTTCTTGACTTCGGCTTCCAGCTTGTCCCAGTCTGCACCTTTATTTTTTGAAGATGGATATGCAGGTCTGGCTGGTCCAACTGCAAAAAATTAAGAAAGGAAAAAATAGCTGATTCGCTAGCCAGGGGAGGAAAAAACTAACCAGAAAAGTCGATGGTTTCTCTCATTCAACAAAAACATTGGACAACAGTTAAATTTGGGTTAGCTAACAAATTAAGAAAGGCACCTACCTGATGGCACAATAACTTTCTGTGGAACTGTAGCTTCTTTGCTATATTCAAGAGACTTCCATTGGATTGCTTCAGCTTTTGCAAGACGGATCTCAATTTTAGTTGATAATATTTGGTACCTACACTTTTCAGGTACTACCTGATTTGGATCATATAAAACATGTAACAGTAGTTACAATGAAGTAGAAGCAAAATGTAAGCAAGCCAAAGCTTACTTTTTTCACAATAGAAAGACAAGTAAAAAAAAAGGAAAATCGAATTCATTTCCATATGGAGACTGAACAAAGGGAGCTGGTTCAGAAGAGAAAATCTGATGCAAATATTCCTGAGGATATCCCCAAACAAAAGATCAGACTATGCACTTGCAAAAGCTTCGCCTAAGGGCAATTAGCCAATCAAATCAAAAGCAAGTGCTACAACAAGCACTATCGCAACAGAAGCTGAATTATTGTCACATGGTTAAATCATATGCAAAATAAGAAAATGAGCTGCATTTTAATTAGAAACCGAAAGGAGCTCTTCGCAGTACCTTCTGAAACAATCTAGTTTGAAAGTAATAAGCCTCTTCACTGGGCACATTGATCCTCACACTTAACTGCAAGATAATTATATTCCCTCATGTCATCTATATAATAAAAAAATTGTAAAATGAAAAATACATTCTACATCCAGTAAAAGAAATTCTCTGTGAGATGAAACATACAATTTGTTCACCAAACTCAACGAGTACATCCTCTGGCGCAACACCCTTTGCAAATATTGTCACAACAACTTCCTCAGGTTTCTGATAAAATTCATGTCTGTTGAACAATGAATTGTGGCGTCATGTGACTGGAAAAGCACTTTTTGGAAAATGAACTATGAAAAGCCACACTAAATATTGACAAACTTATATCATAAACTGCCAAACAATGATGAGGAACAGGTACTTACAGACAACAACAAGAAGACCATATTTGCAAGGAGAAAAGCTTCAAATCAACTCCAATTTCTAGTCTAAGTTTATTAGTTATCCAAGTTTGAAAGATAGCTGATCATCATCTTGAATTTATTATTTTCAAGATTTGTGTAGTAGGGTCACAGCAACTAACTTGATTCTTCTTTATGTTCGCATGCAAGCTTCGAATCCGCACATCAATGACCAAAACCAGGAGAATATCTTGACTTTCAACTAACAATGAGAAACTTCACAATTGGCCATGTACACTCAATAATCATGGTGCAAAGCCAGGTTTTATGTAGACAGCATAGGTAATATTGCAAGAACCTGAATTTGGGCTTGACTGGTTCGACTGCATTAGTCTGCTGTACCGTTCCATGCTCTTCCTGAATTTCTTCATCTGCTTCAGCATTTTGATCAGATGACAGGGTGGTGTCAGAGGAAGGTGGGGCACCATCATGTGCCTTCTGATCAGTTACGTCCTCTGTGGAAGCACCCAAAATCAAAATTCAAGAATATAAGCAAACTTCACCCGGTAAGTTAGCTTGCACCTACGACAAATCTTGGACAATAAATATTAAAATGCATAGACAAGGACAAGATAGACAATAAGGGCAGCATGCAAGCCAACGCAACACGCAGCACAGGGAAAAATATTCACAAAATCCAAGAATGATGCTAAAACAGGGGCAACAGCCTGATTCTGATTCTAAGACTATAAAGGCAGCAAAATTAACTAATTATATATGTGCAAATGTTAACAAGTCATGCACATTATAATGAAAAAAAGTCGTCTCATATCTTTACCAATTCTTCTATTGACCCGGTTAACAACCAGCACGATGTTGTTTGAATTAACATTTTATGCTGTTCTTCTTCAACTTTCTCAGTCAAGACAACCGTGAGACCCCAAAAAATTGACATAGGTGTCACCATGACACAGTCTGTTTATGAGTACAACAGTACACATCTTTAGGAATTCTCTGCATCTTTAGGAACTCTCATGAAGTTCCAAAAAAGGAATTCTCACCAAAAAATTTTCCATATAACAGGGACACACAACTTTCTGAGCATTCTTATAAGAAGATTAGAGCCATGTAAGAAGGTGCTATGATATCCATCTCGCTATGCTGGAGTCTAGACTTAGCTCAAAGAGATAGGAAGGTAAAGCTGATTTGGTCCTCCAGGAGATGATAGAGAGCCAGACCATGCATTACTCACCACTACCATTCTCCCAAAGCAAAAAAAAAAAAAAAAAAAAAAAAAAGAAATAAAGAATCCTCAAACCCGTAGAAGCTCCTATTTTCAGAATTCAGTGAAAACTATTTCCAGTACATTTCCATAATTCAAGTCTCCAATAATTCAGCAAAGATTTAAGCCCTCATGAGGTCAATGTGCTTATGATAAAATAAACGCTAAAAACTCATAACAAAACACTGAAGACAGAGATGATCGCAGTCTCTTTTTTTCTTTATTATTATTATTATTTATTTTTATTTTTTTTGGGGGGGTGAAAGCCATGTTAGAAATAACCAACAAGCTGCATTGGAGTAGGCAAAGACCAGCATGCCAACACGATGACCACAACGTATAGACAAGTTCCAAACAGTCACTCAATCAGAGAAACCTTATATTGATTACTAGAGGCTGTCACAAGTGCAAACCTGCAAGGTGCTTCTTGCATTCCTCAATTAGCTTGATGAATCTCGAATCATCTTCTGACAGAGAAGCACCCTTTTCAAGAGCTGCCTTGGCAGTGTGATATTCTTCAAGCTTCATACAGGCAGAACTGGAAACAAAAAGTACAAATGAAACATGTGGGGACTAGGGTTTATACTCCATACAAGTACTAGATCAAAAGAATCTGTATATACGCACTCAGGACTATTCATTGAATGCCTCCAAAGCAATATCTAGCGATGGAAGTAAATAATCCTAGATCAGCGAATGCAAGCTAGCAATCATATTCCGTCCAATTTATAGCGGATCAATATCAACAGTGCAATTGGATTAAGGATTATCAAACAAACATACGAGCCATCGTTAAAGCTGCGTAAAAAGAATCAGAAACACCTAAAATAGCATCATCAAATGATCGACTGCACAAACTTCAGATACGAGAAAAGGAAAGTGTAAAACTTTCTGACTAAATATACCGAGTAAAAGAGACAACATTCCAGCTCGGTCGGGCGAAGAAGCTTACTCACCCTTTCCGCAGGTATGCCTTGACCATCGAGGGATCCAATTCGATCGCCTTATTCGCATCAGAAACGGCCTCTGATGAAAACAAAACAAAAAACAGCATAAACGTTAATCAGAAGCACGTCATCCAGGGCATTGCACAAGAACATCTCCATCGAGAAAGCAGAAACCACTTCCGTTCCAAAAGGGCGACAAAAAGATCCGAAACCCATCCGTAGCGTTCCCACCAAAGGAAAAACATTTTCTCGGGTCTAAAGTCACAAAGAAGCAGCATTGAGATCATCCAAACTGGACAGCAATGCTAGTAAAGCTCGCCTCCTCAAAGCAGACCCAATACTTTTTTCGGTTCTTTTCCCTCTTCCGGGGTTAACGAGCGGGTCGACGACGAACGTGCAAAAGACAAGCAGGCCAAACTCAAAAAACCGCCTTTTCCCGGCAAAAAACACGCAGAGTTCAATTCGACGCCATAATCACGAAAAGCAAGCACCACAAACGGAACTACTCGACGAAACACTCCCCAAGATCGCGAGGCGGAGGAGCGGCCCCTCCTCCGCCTCGCGTACGGCGTACGGCGCAGCAGGGCCTCGAAGAACCGACGGCGATCGAGAAAAAGAAGGGGATCGAAACCCCCCGGGGACTCACCGGTGAAGCTGCCGAGCTTGACGTGGGCCTGGGCGCGGTCGGCGTACAGATCGGCGTTCCCGGGGTTGGAGTAGATGGCCTGGGAGAGGAACTCGACGGCCCCTTCGAAGTCGTCGTCGAGGAACGCGGCCTTCGCCTTCTCCGCGAGGTTCGCCGCCATTCCGCCGGTCGCAAGGGAGCCTCCGGTCGCCGGGTCGTCGCGAAGTCAACCGAGAAGAGGACGAAGACGAAGAAGGAGAAGAGCAAGTAAGGAAGTGCGAACGAGGGCGAGAGTGGCAGAGCGTGGGTAGCTCGATTTAAAGGAAGGACGATTAATAATTGAGTCTTTTTGACTGACGGGAAAAAAGCAAAGGGAGCCGAGGGCAGGGAATTCTAGACACTTCTTCTCTGGGGAGAGAGTGGGGAAAAGGGATGGGAAAGAGGGGAGAAAACGGAAGGAATCTTCCCTCCTCCTCCACCGTAGTTGACCATTGACTCCGCCCCCCCGTCGTCTCCGTCTCCGTCTCCGTCTCCGTCTCCGTGTACGTACGTCGCCGGAACGGGAGCGAGTGTATATACGGGTAAAGGTATCGGTTTGCTGATGCGCCGGATGCGCCCTTTTGCTTTTTCCGGTTCGAGAAGTGTCTGCCCGAATTATCTAAATATAATTATAACCAGTAAAGAAGACCACTTGACCTTTGATAGGTCACGGTATGGTATTCCCCCTTTTTAGGTCGAGGGTGTTCACAATTAATTATTTTATAAAAAGTCAAAAAATTCCAAACTAATATGTCTATAGTAAATTTATTATATAAAATCTAAAATTGATACATCTATAACAAATTTACTCTTTATCAATTTTTGTGAAATTTTATCATAACACATGACAATTGCAAATATATTGATCTGGTTTGTCACCAATTTGAGATTCTTTGTATTAAAATTTAGTTTTGTTTTTTGGTATACCAATTTATGAATTTTCATAATATTAACTCTTTTTTGATTTGAAAAATTCTCTAATCAAATTATCTACATAATATTAACAAATAAAGAGTACGCTACTTCCCCCTATAGATCGCAATATCTACTTTTTTAAATTATTGAAAATATTCTCAACTAGCTATTTTACAAGATTCGTGAATTTCTGTATTAACTGTCACGCGTTTTAATTTTGTGAAATTTGAATCTCACAAGAAGAGTTCGAACCTTGTACAATTTATACAGATGCTTGGCGTATCTGTAAGTTTCTCGTCAATGCGTACGTTTCCATGTCGCCTTTTCCGTGACCACCGGCTTTAACCAATCAGTGGGTCCTTCCCGTTCATCGGACGGCTTACGTTGCTCCGTCACAATCTGGCGGTCCAAACTACATTCTAAACGAGCCTCCGCAGTCCCGGCCGCGCAGCATAGGATGATAGCCCATTCTTTCCCAATGTAGTTTTTGTCTCGTAATGTACAAGCACAGAGGCAAAATAAAGAGGCCGAAGTCAAGTCAACCACTGGCCCAAACCAGGCCCAATCTCCACCGAACGAGGAGGAGGAGGAGGAGGAGAAGATTGGAAAGCTTCCAACTAAAAGAAGACATTGTCCTAAAATTTACTTGCACAAAATAAGGTAATGTTTCCAAGAATCTAGCCATTGTCCGTTATCCTCTGTAAGTGGAATACATATTTTATCCAAATTTTGACCTCGACATTACAGTATTGATCGCAGATCTATTCACTTTCGCTCTGAAATGAGGATGAAGTCTATTATTAATCTAGGCGAGATTAGAATCCAAGTCAATGTCCATTGAATTTCAATAGATAGTGTGAAATTTATGCAACAAAGTATGGTAGGGTGAAGTTGAATCACAATTTAGAGAATACAGGACTCTATTTTCTTAATAAGATCCGGCTTACCCATCTTGAAATGTAGTTGAATTTGTATATACTCAATCGATGCCAATTAATTATTCTCGTTTGCCCCCAATGAATATATCAATTTGCTCAAATTAGGATGGCACTTTTGTAATAATGAAATAATCACAGAAATGTGTTGAAGCACGGATTTAATAATTCATGATGTTTGAGAAACTTCATTACTTGTATTGGATTTCATTTTATTCTAACAAGGAGAATGAATGTATGATTTCTATACTTTATTTCTATTCTTTCCCCTTTTTTATATCCCACTACGTGTAAAGAACTATGTCCTTACCTTGTTTGGATAAGCAAAGTATAAGCCCAAAACTAAAAAGTATATCCTTTACTTCAAAGTAGATTAAAGCATTCCTCAAATGACAAGTCTATGCTCTATGCTTTGCTTATGGTGTATTCATCGCAGCACTAGTACAATAATTGTGGCAATGGAAAACAACGTCTTATTACACAAGGATCCATTTGTTTGAAGAAGAATCTTTTTCGGAAAATTTTTCAAATTTTTTGGTGTTCGGATGACAAAAAACTATTCAATTTACGAAAAATATTTTCCATGAATTGAAAATACCAAACTTAAATTGTGGGAAAATGACTTTTTCTTTTGGCAAGAAGGAAGTTATTTTTTCTAAAACACCAAAGTAATGAAAACTCATCATTTTCCTTGAAATTAATTTTCTTAAAAATGTTTTCCTTTGTCATGAAATTTTCAGTGAAACAAAGTAAGTCAATAATGTATAACTTAATTATTATGCCCTCAAACAAATAGTTTTCCTCTTTAAACTTTACTAAATATTTTCTTATTTTCTATTCAATAAATATTAGGGATAAATGCATTGAAAATTTTAAAACTTATCATGAAAATGCAATCGAATCCTAAAACTTTAAAAAAATGTCATAAAACTTGTAAATTTGTACAATCAAGTCATTCAGTTAACTTTATCCACTTAATTAATGAAAAATATTGATGTGACCTTTTTTTAATATCATTCTTCCTTTCCTACGTGATGATGACGTGGCTAAAACATGAAATATAAAGCTAAAATTACATTATTTTGATCCAAATATGATTTTTAATATAAATTTTATTTAACTTTATTTAACTTTAAAAAATACAAAAGAAGGAGAAAAAAAGGAAAACTCATATGAGGGGGCTTGCTTGCAACCCTCGCCGTTGCTAGCCCACCATCCCTACCAGCACTTGGTGACCCCCGCCATCCATCCCCTATTCATCATCGGTTGGGGGTGGCAGTGCGGCCCTTGAATAGTAATGTCAATATTTTTCATTAGTCAAGTTGAACATAATTAATGATTATAACAATTTCACAAATTCTAAGATTTAATTGTACTTTTGAAAGTTTTAAAATTCAATTACACTTTCATGATAAATTTTAAGATTTTTAATACACTTATCCCTATAGATTATTGAAGCACGTAATCTAATGAGAATGGAACAAGAGAGACTTTTTGGTGCATTTCGCTAAACTTTTGTTTCAATGTTGGAGGCTTAGGCTCCATCGGAGTGACTTTCGTGTGTCTCTCTCTCCGTCCCTCCCAAGATAGTGAAGCAGAAAAATCACTTGATAGTGTTAGAGTCATAACAAAGAGTCCCTCGCCAAGGCTAGCGACCTTCACCGGCTATCAACGAGGTCCAATGGTGGTCAGGTGAAGGGAAAAACTAAAAAAAAAATGGAAAAAAGAAGAAAAATTAAAATATTACTAAAAATTTTCCATGTCAATGCCAACCATGTCACATGAATAGCCGGTATCCATGGTAGTAATTTCCAGCCAAAGTTGATAATGTGGACTCAACTGGCAAAATTGAAAATTTTAAAATTCAATTAATAAAATTGAAATGTTATGACTAAATTGATAAAAATGTAATAGATTTAGGATTTTTTGAATAATTTTCCCGATTATTTTGTGTGGTAGGAAAAAAACTCACATCCATAATAGGAAAAATGACAAATTAATGTGAAAAACTTAAACTCCTATCGTATAATGCACTTTACTATTCTATTGAAAAATGTTATTAATCATGTTTAAATGTTACTAGCAAATTTGTGATGGCTCTTTGGGCGGGGCAGCTTGTAAAAGTATCCATGTCAATACCTTAATTGAGGCAAAATTACCAAAAAAGTTCTAAATCTATTCAACTTGAACTAATTTTGTCATATACCATTCAATTGTGCCAATTGAGTTCTAAATATTTGCACGTTTTACTAATTGAGTCAATTTGGCTAATTTTAACTAGAAATCGTTGATGTGGATGATAACCATCTTATATGTGGTATGCTGGCATTTGCATGAATAATTTTTATAATTTTTTTAAATCTGAATTTTTTATTTTATTTTTCTTTCTTTTCCTTGCAAACCCTATGAGAGTCACAGCTTTCACCTAGTGACTAGACCCTCGCCTACTATAGGTGAGAGCTCCACTACCCTCGCCTAGTGGCCAGTGAGAGTCCTCGGCCCTCGCCTATGGTTGGGGAGGGTCAACTCTAGTGACCCTCATCAAACTTAGCAAAAAAAAAAAAAAAAGAATATAAAAATTGTAAAAAATCATTCTTTTAAAAAAAAAAAAAAATTTATGTAGTATTACTAGCATCCACATTAGTGATTTTTAGTTAATAGTGATCGGATTGACTCAATTAACAAAACATAAAAATGTTTATGACTTAATTAGTATAATTCAAAGATTTAAGACTCAATTAGCACATATAAAATCTGTTTCGGATTTTTTTTTTTTGTAATGTTCCTCGAATCCATGATTGTGCTTTTGAGGCTTCTTCTAGCATTGGAATTTAATTCTAACCCATTGGAGTTAAATACATTAGGGATTGATAAATGACTATGCAACTTTTGCCAAAAAATAAAAATGTGGGCAAACAAAGTCGATTTGACTGTATCTTTCATTTGGTTTATCAATTTTTTTAAACGAAGAGCGAATTATAAGGATGATCGATTTCAAGGTGAGTAGTTCTTACTTAGAATTACGATTCGCCCACTAAGTATTGGTTTAGAAAAATTGAAACCGGAGTTCCGCTTGTTTGTTTCATGGACCTACCTAGGATCCAGATCACCGATCCCACCAAGCTTCACACAATGAATGGCTTGTTTTTCAACAAGCTATGAACCCATGAGCAGTTAATACAAACACAGGTCACAATAAGATTCTAGTGTCCATGCATCCCAAAGAGTTTCCCCTCAAACACGTGTAAAGAATGCTTCAGTTTTCTCTCAGTACTTCGAATAGTGAGTAGATTAAAGAAACTAAAAGGGGCCACTTATAGCAAATGGAGGTGACTGAGAGCGAGAGAGGAATGCCAACCTGTGAGTTGTGTTTGCGAGGAACGGCCGAAGGCATGGCCGTGAGTCGATCGGAGTTGAGAGTCGAGAGAGAGATCAATAGAGTTGCTCGAGGGGGTTGAGATGAGACGGGACTTACGAGTGAACTTATGGATTAAACATTTTAATTTTTTAAAAAATTATATTGTCAATTTGAGCGGGTGATTTCACATTTGAAATAGGGAATCAAACCAATATCTATATGTTCCAGTTTATTGAAATTGGGAACTACCAATTTTGGGCAAGTCTTATCGGATTATGAATGGTTCTCAATCTCTTTGAACACTCCTAGACATTTTATCAATCATTGAAACATTGAATCTTCTATCACAACTCATAGTAATCGAATAATTTCTGGTGACACTCTCACAACTGTCCTACTCCATAAGACCTTGAAAAATTTCGTGATCAATACAAGAGATCTACTCTTATTTGATCCGGTTGTCCCCACGACCTCGAAAAATTAGATCCTCAGTCTCAAGATTTATAGCGAACCGCGGCGAACCGGGCACGACGGCTCGGTTCGGGAGAAAACCGCCGTTGCTTTTTCTCTGGCCAAAGGTAAACGACGCTCCTTTCTTCGAGCCCGAACCGGTCGGCTTTCTGATGGAATCAATGCGGCCGGATCGGGCCGATGATCCACCGGCGGTCGAAGCTCTCGTCGTTCGTCGAAAACGTAGGGAGAGAGATGGAGATCGGCGCTCGATCTTTCTGAATAACCACTTCCATGTAGCTCTCCCTTTCTCTCTCTAACTCTCTCTCTCTAAGGCCATGAAGTGCCGATCCGTGGCGTGCATATGGTCGGCGGCGCCTCCTTCCCTCCACCGCGTCACCGCCGCCGCCGTCCTCGACCAGCCCCCGACGCTCTACACCGGCGGCGCCGATGGCTCCGTTTTCTGGTGGTGCCTCTCCGGCTCCGAAGCCAATCCGGTAAGTCGACTCAACTTCTCTTCGTTCGGCCCTCGCTTCATCCGTGCGATCTGTATTCTCTTCGAAAATGCTGTCTTCCAGGTGTTCTACCGTCTGGCGATCTCTGTTCGAAGTTTCCTTGCCTGTGGTGTTAATATGATCACGTATCTTCCGTTGATTTCATTCCGTCGCGTTGTGTTCTCCGTGTGGTTTCTGTTGAACCTATGCCGAGTCAAGAACTGCGTAGAATCGAAGCAAATGATGTCTCCTTGTGCTTTGATGTGTAGGAGATTAAGCCGGTTGCTATGTTGTGTGGCCATGCTGCATCGATAGCTGACCTAGCTATCTGTCATCCTTCTGCGGTGCTCGGAGATGGAAAGACGGAGAGCTCAGGCTGCGGAGCTCTATTAAGTGCGTGTAAAGACGGTGTTATGTGTGTCTGGAGCAGGGCCAGTGGACACTGCAGGCGCCGGAGACAACTGCCACCTTGGGCTGGGAGTCCATCAAATCTGTGCACGTTACCATCTAATCGGAGATATGTATGTGTCGGTTGTTCATTCGTCGATGCTAGCCAATTGGTCGAGCATCAGGCTGTTGGATCCACGCAGGAAGTTGAGCTTTTGTTGGACTCGGAGTATCATCATAGGAGGCCTCCCAAGTGCACTGTAGTTATTGTAGATACTTATACCCTCACCATTGTACAGACGATTTTACATGGAAATTTATCAACTGGGTTACCAAGGTATATGACTTTATTTTCATCTGCCGAGGATGGGGAGAAGTATTCTGCAGTCCTTGTTAATTCACATGGCGGGATGCAACAGGTTCCAATATCAAAAGACTCTCATCCAGATGGGGAGAATAGGGGTGGCTTGCCCAGAAATGGTTCTGAGCCTAGGATAATTGATTGTACAAATGGTTTTATGGAGGATGGGGTAGTATTGTCATGTGCCACCACAGGAAACATTATTGCTCTTCTGTTATCTAATCGCTGCATCTTCAGGGTAGTGGACACTGCTGTCACTATTGGAGAGGTTTCTTTGACAAATGATCTTTGTCCTCAGGGTGTTACTGGTCACTTTCATGGTGCTGCAGGATGCATGTTTCTGGAAAGTGGTCACCATGAGATTCTGCCTGGGCAATCCAACAGAATGTGCACAGTAAATTTTATTATTTGGAACGTTGACGGTTCCGCAACTCTGTATCTTGTTTCATATTCAGATAGCTTATTTGATTGTAGGCCTCTCTCTTCAATATCTGCTGCTTCTCATCCAGAGCATTTAAGATTATCAGTTCATTTCATTCAATTGAAAAATTATCTTCTCCGCATTGAGTCAGTTTGCTTTGGTTTAAAAGAACTTTTGCAGTGGAAACCCCACATCTCAATTTGGTCACTATTAAGGAATCATGACCAATCAAAGCTCTTTCAACAGTGTGAATTTGTTGGGGAAGGTGTTTCTTGTTTCGACTTGATTTCAGAGTCTTCTCTATTCCATGAATCCAAGGATTGGGATGGTCTGGAGCAGGGTGATATACTTAATTCCAAATACGCAAATAGACTACATGCAGGAAACAATAGCCCTTCATTTAATGGTCGTATTGTATCTTCTTCCATGGTTATTTCTGGTGATTCATGTGCACCTTATGCTGTTGTTTATGGCTACTGCAATGGCGACATTGAAATTGTGCAATTTGATTTGATTCATGTGCCGGGTTATCATGGTGAAAGTGCTTCTCTCGAAGTAAATTCAGATGTATGTAGGAGATATTTCACAGGGCACACGAGTGCTGTACTTTGTTTGGCCGCTCACCACATGGCAGGCAACGCAAAAGGATGGGATTTCTGTAAGGTCTTGGTGTCTGGAAGCAAGGACTGCACCGTTCGAATATGGGATCTTGACAATGGCAATCTCATCACTGTAATGCACCATCATGTGGCTCCTGTCCGCCAAATTATTCTCCCTCCTAATAAGACCGAGCGTCCTTGGTGTGATTGCTTTCTCTCTGTTGGAGAGGATTCATGTGTGGCTCTTGCTTCACTTGAAACTCTAAGGGTGGAGAGGATTTTTCCTGGACATCCCTCTTATCCTGATAGGGTTGTTTGGGATGGTGTAAGAGGTTATCTTGCATGTCTTTGCCGAAGCTATTTAGGAACATCTGATACTAGTGATGTGTTATTCTTATGGGACATCAAGAGTGGAGCCAGAGAGCGGATCCTCAGGGGAGTAGCTTCTCATTCGATGTTTGATCATTTCTGTAAGGGCATTAACATGAAATCAGCCTCTGGATCTGTGAGGGATGGAAGTACTTCTGTTTCCTCCCTGCTTCTTCCCATCGTTGAGGATATTGGTTTTTCTAAACCTCATATAGAAAACTCAGAAAAGGGATTTTCTTCTGCTGGTGCAATGGCAACGTCAACTAAAAGAGTTGAGTCCTCCACTCATAAAGCTCTCCTGAGTAAGGAGAGCTCTACGGTTCAGGGCGGCTCATCTATTGTCGAAAGCATCAAGCACTCCATTAAGTGCTCTTGTCCATTCCCTGGGGTAGCAACTCTTTGTTTTGATCTCACTTCACTGATGCTTCTTCCTCAGGGGGACGAGTTATGTGGAATTCAAATTAAGAAAGTTGGCTCTCCCGCGAAGAGAGATGGTATTGCTGAGTTTGCAGATAATGGAGCTGGTCCAAACACATCAAACAGTCACATGGAGTCCAACTGCATTAGGTCGCTTGAAGAGAGCATTGTACGGTTTAGCTTGTCGGTTTTGCATTCATGGGGGGTAGACGATGGGCTTGATCAATTGCTAATTACTGACATGAAGTTGATAAGACCTGAGAACTTTATTGTTGGACCAGGTTTGGCAGGGGATAAAGGGTCCTTTACAGTGACTTTTCCTTGTACGAGTGCTGTCCTTGAGGTACTTGATGAACTGTATTTACCCCCAGGGCATGTTTTCTCTTTGCACCTTTTATATATTTTCTGAGACACTGAATGAACACATTTCAGTTATGGAAACTGTCCTCCGAGTTTTGTGCAATGAGGTCATTGACCATGGTATCACTTGCCCAACGCATGGTTAGCCTGTGCCATTCCTGTTCAGTTGCCAGCAGGTATTGATTATTAAACATTCCCACCTCATAGTACATCCTGAGTTTGGTTGCATTTCAATAGCAACATTCTATTTGAATGACTGACATTCGTGATTTTTTTTTGGGTTTAAGCATCCAAAAATTCAAGCTTTGGTGTTCAATTGAAGTCTGTGTGATTTTTTTTACTAGTCCGGTCAATTGACCAACGGATTTCTTTAGAACTTTTTGTCATTGGAGTGCTCTGTGAACCTTTACTGTAGTCTGATACTGAAGCTCATACAAGATGTTTTCATCTAATTAGATGAATTTAACAGTAGTTAACTACCTGGTTTTAAAAGCAAAAGCTAGCTTCCAGTTATACTGATAAATTTTGTGTTGCAAGTCCATATATAAATAATAAAAAGTGGTAGCATTGTGAGAGATCCATAGGTTATCTATAAAGATCGATCTAGACCAGTGTCCATTGTCATTGTTTGTCTACAAAGATTGATCTACTGCGATAGTTTATTTTTCTCAGTTATACAAATCAATAAGGATTTACTGGTGGATGCACCATTATATTTGCAGCATGGGAATACAGTTTCTCAAACGACTCTTTAAAGTTGGGTGCAATCATGCTACTAGTAGCAAATTTTTTTTGTAAATTTTGTTGATCTACTTTTCAAGGATTTTTCATAATGCATTCAGTATTTCTCTTGAAGCATCTGGCATCAAATCATCTTTTTTCTTGAATTGTCGATTCTGTCCACTTTTCCATCTTAAAAATGAACGGTCTACCTCTTCTTTAATTTGCAGTACCCTGGCGGCATTCTATACTCGGAACTTTGCAGAGAAAGTCCCAGAGATTAAGCCACCTTCCCTCCAGGTCAGACTCTGTTCCACTGTTGCAATTATGTTTTGCGTCTATCTATAGCAATTTCTGGGATTCCTTGATGCCCGTTTTTTGTATCTTTTCCGGCAGTCCAGCATAATTGAACTCTGGACTTGTATAAGAACATTTAACAGAGGCAAGATCGCGTAAACTCACTTCATCTTCTGTTATTGCCCTACCAGCCTCTGACTAGTTTGGGATCTTTTTTTTTTTCCTTTGGGGTTCTGTCCGCGGGAAAAAGAAAAGGGGGTGGGGTGGGTTTGGTGTGAGGATGAGAATCTAATTACGTGTAAATTACAAGAAGACAAGGTGAGTTGCCTTATGGTGGAAGCCCGCACAAGCACTCATATAAACAATGTCGTTTGTTTGGTTTTATCATCTTGGTGTACAATCTAAGAGTAATGCTACTAAAGCAGCTTTATTAATTTGGTATATTAAGTAATGTGGTAGACTGCAAATTTTTTAGAAGAAGTGGTTCATATTTGAAATGTAATAAAATTGTACCACATGACTTAGTGCATGAATCTAGTAAACCATCTCAGTATATATTTCATTATCCAATCTAACTGATAAAAAAAAAAAAAAACATATAAACTATGTCAATTTGGGAAATTACATTGATAAATCCGGAAAGAAGCTGCTACTTACTATATCATTTATCTTGTTCCTCGAATTCTTGGCTATTTCTTGCAGTTTAGTATTGCAATGTTTTTCTGCTTGGTAATGCATTATCCCCAAGAAGGATTGAAGCTGCTCGGTTAGCGTTTTGACTGTCAATATTTAGAATCAAACTTTCAATGAGTAAGCTCATGAAGGTTGAAAATAAAAACTCAACTGATTATACAGAGGAGACTTAAGAGGCTTTAAGCGAGAGTGACTTATCAATATTTAATGTTTCGTCCAGTATATGGTCTTGCAAACATTAGTCTTTTCCTAGGCTTCTGGAACTCTCCCCTAAATGTTACATAGCATAAGTGTTTGTCCATCAGATTGACATTGTCTCTGTTTATGCAGTTGTTGGTAAGCTTCTGGCAAGATGATAGTGAACATGTAAGGATGGCTGCACGATCTTTGTTCCATTGTGCTGCTTCCCGGGCAATACCTCTCCCTTTGTCTAGTCAAGAGGTGACTAATCACATAAAGTTTGTGAGTTCTATGGCTGGGAAAAATGAAGATGAACATGAAAATCCAAAGGAACAGATGGTATCTGATATAGCAGTTATGGAAGAACAGCAAACAGAAGAGATCTTGCAGGTTGAGGAATCCAATATTCTGATATGGCTAGAATCTTATGAAGTGCAGGATTGGATTTCATGTGTTGGAGGAACAGGGCAAGATGCAATGACATCTCATATTATTGTTGCAGCTGCATTAGCCATTTGGTACCCCAGTCTTGTAAAACCAAGTCTGGCCCCGCTGGTTGTCCATCATCTAGTGAAACTGGTCATGGCTATGACTGAAAAATATAGTTCCACTGCGGCAGAGCTGTTGGCTGAAGGTATGGTAGGCATATGGAAGGCATGCATTGGATCTGAAATCCCCCGTTTGATTGGAGATATCTTTTTCCAAATTGAGTGCGTAAGTGGTACATCTACAAGTCCAGCCATACCCACTAAAATTCGGGAGACTTTGATTGAGATTCTTCTTCCAAGTCTTGCAATGGCCGACATTCATGGGTTTCTTAATTCAATAGAAAGCCAAATCTGGTCTACTGCATCTGATTCACCAGTTCACTTAGTATCCCTTACTACACTTATTAGAGTTGTGCGAGGAGCTCCCAAGAATCTGGCTCAGTTCCTTGATAAGGTTAGTAAAATGTTCCTTTAAGTTTTGTATCACAAAAGCAATTCTTTAAGAGTTTAAAATGGAGTTGGATCATGTATACATATGTCGGCAGACTAGTATCTCATTTCACGCTTTTTTCTTATTTTCAATGTTTTTTTCCTCTGTCCTCTGGGGCGTTTGAACTATGACATTATGGGTGCTTGGCTGATTCAGCCTACTGGTTTTATAAGTAATTCCCATTTTTACAGTTTACTTTGAAAATTTTTCTGCTTCTGCTTATCTATGTCCAAAAATAGTGGTGCATGTAAGCCACATATGGTGAGTGTGCGCTGTTGTGATTCTTTTTCCTTGTTTCCTCCAAGTGTCCAATTGCTTCTTTTTTATGCCTTTGCCTTCTGGTCTTTTCAGTAGTATTTCTCATTTATGGATTCAAACCATGTGATTCTCTTATTAGGTTCTGTATGCTAATTTATGAAATGTGCCATGCTCTTGCAAATGTGCTGTCCTGGACTTGATGAAAATATGAAATCCTGTTTTGGGAATGCCCTTTAAGCTTTGTCCTGAATTGCAGGCAATTAACTTTATCTTACAAACCATGGACCCTGGCAACTCAATCATGCGGAAAACTTGCCTCCAGACTTCAATGACAACTTTGAAGGAAGTTGTTCGCGTATTTCCCATGGTAGCACTGAATGACAATTTGACCAGATTAGCCGTTGGTGATGCCATTGGAGAGACTAGCAATGCTAGCATTCGTGTGTATGACATGCCAAGGTATGAAGCAACATAATCAAGGCACTTCAGATGAAGGTTTTTTCCTCCCTTTAATTGTGATTACTGGATATCCAGAAAAAAGTGATGAAAACAATGAGTAACAGTATATAAGAGAATTTGTCTGTCAACAATGACATCTCTGTTGCAAATGAAGGGATGGGATGGCATTTTTCTCTTGGACTTCATTACCGTTCATATGTGATCTTCACTCTCCATGTTTATGATTGAATGCACTTTTCCTCTGAATAATATATTTGTGTAGTGTGCCAACTAGATCATTAGATAATTATCGCTGACAATGGTTGTTCCCAATCAGGTGTTGTTTCTTTCTGTAGCAATCTTATTTTAATGAACCAATTAACATTGATGCTTTTTGATAGAGTAACATACGTCAGTTAGTTGCTAGTCTCTATTATGGAAGTTCACAAAACATGCATGGAAGTGCAAAACAATATGTAAAGGTGCCTCTGAAATACTCTTAATGTTAATGATTATTTGCTGATTAGAATATTCATCATTTTTCTTTGCCCACTCCTTGTCTAAACAGTGTGACGAAAATCAAAGTTCTGGATGCAAGTGCACCTCTTGGACTACCGAGTTTTCTTGCAGGGTCTTCTGGGATGGCAGTAACGACTGTGATTTCAGCGTTGAGTTTTTCTCCAGATGGAGAGGTAATATAATTTTACATTTGAACCTTTTGATACTGTCACACTAAAGTATTCTTCCATCATGTCCTCCTCCTAGGTGGCCTGAATGAGTTTTCACTCTTATTCAACCATTTCTCTTGGGCTTTCAATTGCAGGGTTTAGTTGCTTTCTCTGAGCATGGGTTGATGATAAGATGGTGGTCATTAGGATCAGTTTGGTGGGAGAAACTTAGCCGCAACTATGTTCCTGTCCAATGCACCAAATTGATTTTCGTTCCTCCTTGGGAAGGTTTTTCACCTAAAACTGCTCAGAGAAGTGTGATGGCGAGCATAATGGGACCTGGTGGGCCATCCAGTCCACAGGTAATGTTGGTGATATGATCTCGTGCTTTCTTTTGGCCTTGCTTACATGCCTTCACTTTTGCTGCTGCTTGTAGTGTGCCCTGATTATGGTAGCATGTCGGTACTGGTGGCCTGGGCATGAATTGCATGGGTTTGGATGCATACGTGTTACTATTTTTCTATAAAAAGGTGAATTTCTGAGTGAAAAGCTTTCTTTGTCTTGAAAATGAACAAACTTAAAATGATATAGAAATCTAGAGGAGCGGCTAACTACTATTTGAAGTTCTAGGTTTCGATTACGATAATCTAGTTGGTAAGTTCTTGAACAAAAGAAAACTCTATATGACATGTGTTTTAGCAAAAGTCAAAATTACACTCTTGAGCTCATATTAATTTTCTTTTTGTTTTAAGGATTCTCTCATTAATTGACTCCACTAATAACAAGACTCTAGTTTGTAACGTTAAGAATTCTCTCTCTGTCTCTCACTAAGGACGCATTAGTAGTCAATTCATGCTATTTTTTCTTAACGGGGAAGTTTGAGGGGCCACCCTGAAATTGACAGACTTTGTACAACTTTATTAAATGGCCATGGTTAGCATAATTTTCATAGATATATGCTTTATAGATATGAGAGTAAGCTGACCTATACAAGACATCGGAGTGATTTTCATGTTAAACGAGGTGAATTGGAGTGCTTTTCACGTTAAACTAGACATTGACTTGTATGAGATTTATGAAGGTACTGAGGGTAGGAACAGTAGGAGTGTCAAAGCTTTCGTACGGGGCTTATTTGAGTGTCACATCGGAGTAAAATCAATCACTTGAGTACCAATTTTGGCAAATTATCCTACGTGGAATTTTTTTAATCTTTTTGAATTTTTATTTTGCTTTTTGCAATCTAGATCTGTATCTGCTATCTGCATCTAGCTCTGCTGTTGAGGCGGGAGGGAAGAAGAGATGGGCTTTCTTTCATTGAAAAATCAATGCTGGCAAATCATCCTACGTGGAATTTTAAATTTTTTTGAATTTTTATTTTGCTTTTTGCAACCTCACCAGCTGTGGGCAAGGCGGCCCTTGCCTTGATCTGGCTGTGAAGGCCCTAGGTGAGGGCCTTCGTGGCCTCGCTAGTGGCCGGTGAGGCTGCAATAGCCTTGCCCAAGGACTTTGCAGTCAAGGGTGAGGCAGCCCTTATCCAGATTGGTCGAGGATTTCGCGGCTGGCAAGGTTTGTGTCGGTGATTCTCGCTGGCTCTAAAGAAAATATTAGAAAAAAAAATTCGTCAATGCCGGCAAAGCCACATCGCACGATTGGTGTCCACGTTTGATTTTCTGGCAAGGCAAATTGGAATTGGCACTCAAGTAATTGATTTTTCAAATTTGTAGTACTCAAGTGAGTATTGTACGAAATTTTTGGTGCTCCTACCGTTCTTAACCCAAGGTATCGTCTACTGGTTTAGTTCCACGCGAGATGTAAAAGGAAATGTCAAGTTTAACGGCCTGAAACGATTTTCCAGTTCACACAGGTTACAAATGGGGTAAATGTAATTTAAAAAGAAAGGTCTCTCAAATTTTGGGTCATTTTAGTTTTACCGTTAATGTATGTTATTATTACCGTCGCTTAAGGATAATGTTTCTATTACCATATTTACAAGATAATCCGTCTATTTCACCAAAAAAAAAAAAAAAGATAATCCGTCTCCACTCTGTATTCTGCCCAAACTTTAAATGAAGTACGGTCTATCCTGCTCTCATGGCTTGGACTCAGCTTTTAAGTCCTAGCACATAGCAATCGAGCTAGTACAAGTGGCAGTTCATATGTTATGTGGCGTGGCTTTTGTCACGACATATGGAACTTGGAACCATATGGCATACCACATTTTGTAGAGGTTGAGCTTATGTCATGTGTCAAATGCACCTATACAATCACATCAGTTCATTGTTAGGATTCCATGCAACATAAAGTTGTTACTTGGATTTGCAAAGAATAGCAGTAACAACAACATATGTTACAATTTATGGATTGTTGATCCATTCTGACCTGAAACTTCTAATGTAGGAAAAGTTAAAGGGTGCAGGCGAGGACAGTTTGAACATTTTGATTCATAATCTCGACCTCTCCTATCGCTTAGAGTGGGCTGGTGAGAGAAAAGTTATTCTCTCAAGGCATGGCCATGAGCTGGGAACTTTTCCATTATGAAATTGCTATTACATCATATTGTTCCCAAGCTTGTGCGGTTAAGAAGCCCGCTCGTGCTGCTTTAGATGAAAATGCAATCTGAAAGGTTCTAGCATCGTCATCGGGCAGTGTTGCGATGGGTTTCTTGAATCGGGTGTACAGAACTTCCCCTCCATCAGTATGGCATCATCAGTTAAATGCTCAAGGTTTTTTTGAAGTTGGGCTGAACAGGATCTCTGTACAGGCGGTCAAAGGTGATATACATCCAATTTACCTTTTTTTGGGCATATGAAAATAGGGTTGAGGAGGAACGATATCGACTACTTCTTTGGAGCTGGGGACTTGGCAGGCTGATAGATGCCATTGATCAGAAGATACCTGAACATAAGCAAGTTCTGCACAAATTTTGTTTCTTTACTTATCCATTGTTGTCTGTTACTTCAGTAAAATTGTTGTCGTTAATGGCACATTGCCGACTTGATAAAGTTTACAGGTATTTTGTGAGACTAATATGGTCTTTTGCAATTGTAAATTTCAGTTTCTTTCCAATTTCAATCTTCAACTTTGACGGTGTACCTGCTCTGACATTCTGTAAGATCTACAAATGTTGTGCTATAAGCTGAGATAATAACATTCTTTTCACATGCCCACCAGTTGAGTGGTATTACATTGCCCGGAAAGGCAGATTGGCTTGCCAGCTTATTCTATTCTTTACCGATAATTACAAAAGGTTTTTTTCCTGCATCTTGTCAGTCTTCATCTTAGGACATCCGATCCACACAATTTCTCCCCAGATTCTGCTATTTCTGTTGCCCTCTGGATACCAACGAACTGGAACTAGAAACCAGAGAGCAGTTGCAGTTGCCGCAGAAGAGGAGTCAAGGTCTCCATCAATTTTTCGCAAGGATGGTTGTGAATGCCTTCGTACGTTGTGACGACGATGCTTGAGTCTGTTGAGAGTCGCTGGATTTGCTTCTTCACAGTGCATGTGTGGTGTGTACAGCGGTAGTAGCTCCTAGTTCATATCGAGTGAAAATAAACTGTCAGAAGCTTGAGTTGAAAGCGTGGCTAACTTCAGACTTCAACAAGCCCATAATTCCGAAATAGTTTGGGATGATATTGATGGACTATGCAGTTAAAGATCCTAAAATTGCTACGAATCACGTACAAATGATGGAATGCGACCTGGTTATATGCCCCTGGTATTGGTCTACCGGATGCGCTAAATTCTCAAATGAGAGCTACATCTCAGGGACATTTTCCAGGTCCAAAAGATAAGCAGCATTCACATCGTTCTAGTTGACATGGTTAGTGCTAGAAGTATCATGTTGAGGCTCTTTAGAAACTCTACGAATCAAGCAGAAGTTTTCGAATAGGGCAAGGTTGGTCTTACCTTGGATGGCCGCTGTTCTTCACCGCTTTCTGGCCGTACTTGCGCCACCTGTAACCATCGTCGAGAATGTCGTCGGCGCTCTTCGTGTGGAATGCGACCCTCGGTGGAATCGCTTTCCTGGTCTTACCGACTTTCTTATGACAGCTCCTACCTCCATTCTTCACATCTTCACCCCGATTATTATCCCCTCTTGCGCTTGAGAACGCATTTGTTGGTGAAGGGTGGTGCTCCGCAAATTTACTGGAGCCAGATAGGAGGCTAAACCAGTCCACTTCCATGGCAAATTGTTGAGGGTCTAATGCCTGCGGCGGCATTAGCGCAGGAGAGTGTAACAACGGGGTCGATGGAAGCAAGTGCGGATTGATGCATGGGAACATATTTTCAGCCGGAGCTAGCGGCAGCTGTGGGGGCGGCGGTAGCGGCCCAGTCGGAACTCTTCCGTCCATCCGGCTCTCCTAAGAAACGGAAAGGCAAAGGGAAGATCTCGCTGAGCAGATGATGGATTTTAGAGGTGTTGGGATGCCAGTAAAAACAGGTTGGAATAAAACTCCCCCCTTCATGCAACCCTACTCGAGCTTTAAGGGCGGCTCCAGTTACCCTTAAATCCACGAAAGAGACAAGTTGCATTCAACTACTTCAACCGTCCCCCATGGCAAGACACTTGGCACAAGGAACACTCTTCCTCCCTCCTTGAGAATATTCTAAGCTCTCCTGATGAAAGAGGGGAACGAGATGTCATTGGGCGTTGGATGACTTGAAGTACGCAAAGCTTACGTTTTGTTAAACAACTGATCCGATGGGAATTAAACTACGAGAGACACCAATGTAATGCGGTTGCGGTGGGTTAGAATAAGGGCGGTGTCGATCTCCAAGTATCGAGATAAAGACTGACCGCGGTCGTGCCCGGACGTCTTCCGCACGTGGACATTTTCATATCTGTGGTCGGATAACAAGGATGTGGGGGTGGACGTTTGATGGTCTGGAGATGAAATGATAGCATGCATGGGGTCAATTGACGGTATGTTTTATCTTCACGCACCAGACCTGCAAACCAGATAATTTTCTAAAGTTTTTTGTCACGCTCGATGATAGTTTGCTATATCATTTGCAAACCTTATGAATTTACAGCTTCCTACCCCCCCGAGTTAGGAATATTAATACGTTTTTATCCTGTCTGTTGAGCTATATTTTTGGGTAGTCTTTTCGCCTTCAGGAAACTCGATTTGGTGGTTATCAATTGTTGTTTTGCCTCACCTTGAGTGATGTTTATAATACAAATGAAACGAGATATAGGGACGCAAGTTGTCCATTGTAAAACCACGTGAATGGAAGCGTGTTTGTGTGGAGGGGAAACGTAGTCCTCAACTTGCACCGGAATTTAATTAATGGTGCGTTATGTGACAAAAAAATTAATTATTCTAGCCTAATTATCCGAAGAAGCTACCTGCTCAGTTACAAGCTAGCGTGTACCAAATAACCAAGCTAGGGCTACTTGATAATCACGTCTCTCTCTCTCTCTCTCTCTCTCTATGTTCTTAAAGTGGTAAAGAAATTACAAAGGATTGCGTGGTCATATACGATTCCTTTAAGCCATGAAGAGACAAAGTTCATAGTTTAGAGCACAAACACAGACATTTGGATATTAAAAAATGCATGAAACATTCTATAAGTCTTATGAATTGATTAAATTCGGACTTTTAACCTATGCACGTAATTTTGATCGAGAGCAGTTTGTTCATAATTTGTGGAATTTGAATATGTGACGTCTAATCCTCGAACTAAATTTCCTATAGTTAAACCAACCCGGGATTGACAAAGTCAAGTTTGTGTTTACACATCCCATTTTTTGGGAAGCATTTCATATATGCGAAACTAATTATAGCCGAAACTTGAATGACACTGATGAAAGGAAGAGAAGGTTCCAAATAATTTGATTTAAACATCCGCAAGTTGTCTATATTGATTTCACGCAAGAACATTATCCAATGTAACACCGGCATAAACTCGTCCTCGTCCTCTCCGCACCTATTCTCTTCGTCTGATGCGACTCTACAAGCATAGAAAGCTTCAAAAACAATAACTCATCCCTCAAGGGCAAGAAGTGACCCGCACGTTGTACCTTGTTGAATCGACAACACAGAGGGGGAGACCAACTAATGACCTAGTTACTAGGTTTGCTTTGATTGATCATGTCTCTTCTACTGATTGGATTTGCAAATGTGGTTGGTTGAAGAGGATAGTGAGAGACGGTCGATATGGGAGAAATTGGGGAAAAGTGCCAAAAAAGTCCTAAACCTTTTGTCATTGTGCCGATTTAGTCCTAAACCTTTTTTTGGTGCCGATTTAGTCCTAAACCTTTTAAGTTGTGCCAATTCAGTCCATTTGACCGGCCGGAGCGACGTGGACGCCGGCGGGAGACAGTGGCCGGCGAACAATTTTTAATATTTTTTCGAATTTTTTTTTCTTTTTTTCTACTTTCTTCTTCCTCGGCGGCGCGCGCCGGCCGGCCGAGGCGAGGACCGGCGAGGCTCGCCCCCGCCGCCCCGGCGGAGGCGAGGCTCGGGCGGGCGACGGCGGCCTCGCCACGGCCGGGCGACGGCGGCCTCGCCGTCGCCGGGCGAGGCTCGTCCCCGCCGGCTCGGCGAAGGCGAGCCTCGCCCGGCGACGGCGAGGCCGCCGTCGCCAGATCCGGCGAGGCTCGACCTCGCCACGGCCGGGCGAGGCCGAGCCTCGCCTCGGCCGGGCGACGGCGGCCTCGCCGTCGGCCGGGCGAGGCTCGCCCCGCCGGCGGCGAAGGCGAGCCTCGCCGGATCCGGCGACGGCGGCCTCGCCCGCCGACGGCGAGGCCTCCGTCGCCTAGCCGAGGCGAGGCTCGGCCTCGCCCGGCCGTGGCGAGGTCGAGCCTCGCCGGATCCGGGCGACGGCGGCCTCGCCGTCGGGCCGGGCGAGGCTCGCCTTCGCCGGGCCGGCGGGGACGAGCCTCGCCCGGCCGACGGCGAGGCCGCCGTCGCCCGGCCGTGGCGAGGCCGCCGTCGCCCGCCCGAGCCTCGCCTCCGCCGGTGGCGGCGGGGGCGAGCCTCGCCGCCCTCGCCCGGCCGGCCGGCGCCGGCGCCGAGGAAGAAGAAAGTAGAAAAAAAAAAAAAAAAAAATTCGAAAAAAATTCGAAAAAGATTAAAAAATTCGAAAAAATATTAAAAAATTGTTCGCCGACCATTTGTCTCCGGCCGGCGTCCACGTCAGCTCCGGCCGGCCAAATGGACTGAATTGGCACAACTTAAAAAGGTTTAGGACTAAATCGGCACCAAAAAAAGGTTTAGGACTAAATCGGCACAATGACAAAAGGTTTAGGACTTTTTTGGCACTTTTCCCGGAGAAATTGCATATGATTTAAAATGAACGAACCAAAAATATCTTCATTGGTCATGAAGATGCTTAGACATGAAAGACATGAATCGTTGTTCAAAATCAAATATTTTCAATTGGCCACTTATTTCAAGCAATATGAGTAACCATTTTTAGGCAAGTAATTTTTCAAATTATTAATTTTTCACGAAACAAATGGAGTCTAAATATGCAATAGGGAGAACAATAGTGACACATATTTACGTGATTGGGCAATGTGCCTGCAGTTGTTTCACTGGACGTTTGATTTTCCAGTAAAAGGAGAGATCACAGCAAAGAAACCAAGATATTGAGAGGAAACGGAGGGGGCTTTCAAGGATTTTGTAGGATAAAATTTTTGAACGCCCTCACCAAGAACAAGAATTCTCTCTCTCTCTCTCTCTCTCTCTCTCTCTCCCCCCTCCCCCCTCTTCTCTTTCTTCTTCTTCTTCTACGTCGCAATCTGATATTTCCCATTGCTATGATCTCTCCTTTCACAGAGGTTCTCCTGCAACTTACCTTTGCTTGCTCTAACGCTTTGTTCATATAACAGCACACGTTCTTCATGTTCAAGGGAATGGAGCAGGAAGAACACTGTAGTAGACACTATTGCAAGTCAAATTATTCTCCTATTGTTCCACAGAAACAAGCCAAGTGTTTGGTATGAAATTAGTGTCCGTTATATATTTTAAATTTTCGTGTAGAAAATCCTTTCGCCCTCTTAAAACTTGTATCTTTCCCTCTGGCTCTAAGTCCCGTCACTAGGATTTGGAGAGATTTTTAGGTCACACTACAGAGGCTGACAATTTCATATATTAATTGGTAGAATAAGGCCGTTGATTTCGAAAAGATAAAAAAAAAGGGTTTCTTGTTGTAGGAGATAAGAGAAGTTTGTGACTGGATAAAAATCAAATAACCATTGGTAGCTAACTAAAATAAGAGTTGATAACACAAATCTATTATAAAGCTGGTAATCACTCTAATTGAGGATGGCTTATTTTAACAATAGTTGGGTGTATTTGAATAGTTGGAATGTAAGTCAAATAAAAGTGACAATTCAATAGAAAAATTTGGTAAATTAATAAAAAAACAAATTAGCATTAGTATGTAAGTCAAATGAGAGTTGGTACCTCAAAGTTAATTAGTAACTTAATTGGAAAAAAAATTAGTAACTCACACAAATAAAAATTGATATATATCTATATATATTTATATTACATGGTGAAATTTAATCCTTGATAAGGAGTGTAAATAAAAGGTGATAAACAATAGGAAATTTTTTTTGTTTGTGTGAAGTAAGGGAAGTCGGTATGTCAAAAACAATTGAAATAGATATTAAGAAAATAAGAATTTGTAATGCAAAACTATTTGATAACTTAATCTGAGAAATTTTTTTAATCACTCTAAGTGTTATTGATAATTTTAAAAAGAAGCTGGTAAATTAAAAGAAAAAATTTAAGTAAGGCAAATAAAAGTGGTAAGTAGTAGAAAAGTTGGTAAATGAAAAAAAACCTAAATAACATTGGTAAACAACTCGAATGAGACTTGGTGAAGTAGACTAATAAGAGAAAAGCTAGTAAGTTACACAGATAAAGACCAGGAGGTTTGCATAAAAGTTGATATATTTCAAGTGTCTGCAAGACAGACAAAAAAAATAAAATTTGTAAGCAACAAAAGTTGATAATTGGAAAAATTAAATAAAAATTGATAAGTAACTCATATGAGAATTGGTAACCTCAAGCAAGATGGTAAATTGATCGGTAAAGCGTGGGTAATCATTCAAACGAATGATTAGGGAATTAGATTACCATTTGGAGAAGCATAAGTTTTGCGTAGGAAACTGGCTTTTTCCTTGTTCTTTTTCCATTCTATCCTCCTTCTATGTAAAAGCACAGCAGCATTGAATGCGATGAGTTCAAAAATATGGATTAGAATCTTTCGGATAAGTTGATAAGTCTAACTAAAAGCTTTCGAGTTGACAACTAAAGCACGACACCAAGGAGTGAATTCGTAGAAGTTTGCTAGAAAATGGTAAAAAATGTGCATGTTACTTGGCCAAAAAGCAGAGAAATTATGGGAAGCTCGATGCTCTTGCCCACGTTGAGGGATGGGAGATCGGATTTTATCTTCTACACAATCCCTTCCTGAGACACTTCACGCAACGTCCACTCTGCTACATCATTCCCACAATTAATACGCCTGCGAATTCCGGTCCGGACCTATCACATGTTAATCTCAGTTTCCTGAGAAGTTAGGCAAATTTTGTTTCTGACATGTTACAAATTTCATCCATTTTTGGTAATGCGCTTCTTCTATATATGGAGCCAGAACTGTGCACATTCCTTCCAGTTGATCGAACTTCTGTAGCCGGAGAGAAAATCATGGGTCAGCGGCATTGCGGGGTGATGTTGTTGTTCTTGACATTGTTCTTTTGGTGTGTGATGGTGACTCGTGAAGAAATGCCTCGAGCCGAGGCAGACCAAGGGTTGTTCCTCGGGGATTTTGACTATGGCAACGTGCTCGGCAAGGCCATTCTGTTCTTCGAAGGCCAACGCTCGGGGAAGTTGCCGACAGGCCAGCGAGTCAAATGGAGGGGAGACTCTGCACTATTGGACGGCAGGCCTGAGAATGTGATGCTTCCTGAATCATTGTTTATATCCGACACGTCAATTACTCTTCATCTGCACGAAAGATCCTCAGTTCCTGTCTTATAGTTCATTATTGTTGAGATAGAGCATCGTCCTACGTTGCTGACAATCATAATAGATATAAAAATTTCCTTATCATTAACTCAAAAAACTTGTCCTTCAAATTAGAGACATGATGGTGCTTTTTTGGCAGGTTAACTTGGTTGGAGGATACTACGATGCGGGCGACAACGTCAAGTTTGGTTGGCCGATGGCATTTGCTGTCACCCTGTTGAGTTGGACTGCTACAGAGTACCAAAGGGAGATCTCGGCGACCAACCAGCTTCAGTATTTGCGAAGTGCGATCAAATGGGGGACCGACTTCCTATTACGAGCTCACACTTCGCCTACCACACTATATACGCAGGTCCGGTGCTTCTCCGTTCTACAACATCAAATATATATAGCATACTAAATTGGTTTACCGTCTGAATTAGGACTTGTCCATCTATTCTCACCGATCTCGATCATTGTGAGAGTCATTGTAACGTGGTCTAATGTTGCACGTCACTTTCACAGGTGGGAAATGGGAACTCGGATCATCAATGCTGGGAACGTCCCGAAGACATGGACACGGCAAGGACGCTCTATAAGATCACCTCTAGTTCGCCAGGAACCGAAGCGGCAGCTGAAGCTGCTGCTGCTCTTTCTGCAGCTTCAATTGTTTTTAAATCGGTCAACTCCAGCTACTCCAGACTGCTTCTGAGTAAATCGAAATCTGTGAGGGCCGAAAATCCATGTTCATCCATTGAGAAATATAGATACCTCTTACCTCATAAGTCATAATGTCACTCTAAGGCGGGAACACTGTCACTGTTTCAGCTGTTTGAATTGGCAGACAAGTACAGAGGATCTTACCAGGGCTCGTGCCCTTTCTACTGCTCTTACTCAGGCTACCAGGTAAATCCTGCAAAATCTTTCTTTTCCTGAAATTATCGAGTAAGATTGAATTCTTGCAGGATGAGCTTCTATGGGCTAGTGTTTGGTTATACAAGGCAAGTGGAGACAGCAACTACTTGAACTATGTATTGAGCAACCAGGGATGGAGCCAGGCGGTTTCCGAATTCAGCTGGGACAACAAATTCGCTGGTGCACAAATGCTCTTGGCCGAGGTAACATCCTTCATCAGTCAATTGAAAACATTATTACCTTCTCCCGGAGTGGAAATTATCCACTTATCGAGCTACTCTGATCAGGAGTTCCACCGTGGCAAGAGCAATTTGGCCAAGTTCAACAATGACGCCATATCGTTTGTGTGTGCCTTGATGCCTGGAAGTAGCTCTGTCCAGATCAAGACGACGCCCGGTACACTCTTTTGGATTCCTAGTCTGTCGAAATTTTCAAATTTTCATTCTGGTGACGGTTAGCCTCTCAGGGAAAGAGAGTGAATAGTGCGGATATATCTTGTTTGTAGGTGGTCTGCTGTATACTCGGGACAGTTCGAATCTGCAGTATGCGACGAGCGCATCGATGGTGCTCCTGATACACTCGAAGACGTTGAGTGAGGCTAACGTCGATGGAGTCCAATGCGGGTCTGCACATTTCTCTGCCTCCCAAATCAGAGAATTCGCGAAATCACAGGTTAAACGCAATGATACCTCCTTGGACAAAGACAGAGATCCTAAGTCATTTTACACCTAACGAGATTATTTGAACAGAAGATACCATCGAATCGGGAAACCAAGCAGGAGATGCATCAATGCGTTTTGTGAACTTCGAAATACAAATCTAGTTTAATCCTATAGTTGGAGACAAAATGAGAATACACTCAGTCACCGCAAATTAAGAACATAGGAAACACTTTTGTGATCACGGTATGTGAATGTTTTCTCAGGTGGACTACATCTTGGGGAAGAATCCTATGAACATGTCATACATGGTGGGGTGGGGCTCCAGATACCCGAGGCGGCTGCACCACCGCGGTGCGTCAATCCCGTCCATTCACGTCCACCCTGCCAAGGTGGGCTGCAATGACGGTCTCGCCACGTACTATTCATCGGCCAATCCGAACCCGAACACCCATGTGGGGGCGATCGTGGGCGGGCCCGATTCGAACGACCGGTTTGGTGATTTAAGATCGGACTACTCACACTCGGAGCCTGCGACGTACATGAACGCGGCCTTTGTGGGGGCGGCGGCTGCTTTGGTTCCTAGAGCCTAAGAAGAGTTCATTGTAATAAAGATAGAAACATGCATTCTCTCAAAAATCGAGTGCTAAGTGAGAATGACTCCAAAAGAACAGCGGGATCATCCCGAATGAAATTTACCTTAAAATCATAGATATTATTACTGCTAAGACTTTGGTACCGTTGAATAAAAGCACAGAAATCATGTGACATAATTCACTGAAACAAAGGCATTTTCACGTTATCTTTAAATTTGTGTAGACTATAGAGTAATCTTCACGTTCGTAATTGATTCGCAGAAATCATCCACCCGCTTGCGGATGGTTCATACACCGTCGTTGCATGAAATATTTTCTCAAAAATATAGGTTAACATAAATTGAATCCTAGCCAAAAGAGCTTGTTGAATAAACTATAATGTCTCTTTTAAAAGATTGATTTTGTTTATATGTATAGACTACCGGGGGGGACCTTGGAATACTGGCCGGTTGATTTGGCCGAAGGTGGTAGCCAAGAGGGTGTTTCCACCCGATGGGGGTTGTCCCTAGTAATCCCCTAGCGGGGCGCCCAACAGTATTGTGTTCCTTATTTTTACTTGCTGGTACCCGCAAGCCTCACCCTCCTTTGTTGGAAGTGAATATTTTTCTTCTCCAGGGAATATCAACGATTTTACATTAAAGAGGAGCAAATGTTGGCAACTCCTCACTTCAAGTCATTCCAAATAAGGTTTGTGTGAGATATATTGCTTAGTCACATTAGGTTATTTCTGGAGTGTCATTGAATGTGTGAAATAATCCCTTATATGTTGCGTTCAACAAAATTGCCGCATGAAAACTCCATTCGTTAACGTCATAAAAGAAAGAGGACAAACGACTTTTTAGGAATGGGGGAAAAGGAAAAGAAATCTGGAAAAGAACCCTCTTGAACTATTGGTCCATTTTGACTTTATCGTTGCTTATCCTACTTTTATACTCTTTTTTTTTCTTTGCCATCCTTTTCCTATTTATTCAGTAGGGAAGAGGATGGGGGCGGTGCTTTGGTCATCCGGTTGACAAAAACGCTTCGAAACGTGCACAAGTTGATCGCATAATGCATAAAAAAATAAAATTTATGTCTAGGTCTCTCTCAATTATTGTAACACATGTATGGGCATGACGTTGCGTGATCCTTGTAGACATTAAACTGCGAAATACATCTGTCAATCTTGATTATTTCTCAGGGAACTCGGACATATTCATGTTAAGATTAAGTTCCCATTGAGAATTTGCGAAAAAAGACCAGGTTTAAGTAGCATTCGACATTATCTATGCTCGTCACTTTGTAATTTGGGTAATTAGCTGATGCTTCGCTGATCAAGACCTAACCGATCCTTTGCTTAAACTCCCTAATTAGAGCAGTCTTTTCCGGTAAGCCAAAATTGATAATGCTATCGAACGTTATCTTCCATGCACGTCATCTTTACAATTGAGAAGCAAACTCGAAAAAACTATAAGCAAACTCGAAAAAACTATCATCATTTAGACAAAAAGTACTACAAGATGTCATCGATTAATCTCGCTCTGTCAAGCGAGTTCTTGGTTTAGTGCTTCTTTCGATGGTGATTTTAGCTGTAGCCAGCGACGCCAGGATCCATAACCATGTCGTTCAATTCCTCAAACCCCAAGAACATTTCATCGCTGAAGAACATCGTTGGGACGGTGTTATTCTCGTCACTCCCGCTCGATAACCCACTCTCGTTGCTGGACAGTTGCCGCTTGTCTTCTTCTGAATGAGTCACGACGAGCGGAGGAGTCATTGGAGACCGAGTAGCGGTCGAGCTCGGAGAGTCGCACGGGCCGTTGGCTATAGGCGCGTGCCGGTTGCCTTTAGCTATGGCAGGTTGCTTTGCTTTAGGGGAAGCGAACTTGCTCCTGGTGCTGCCGGCGAGCGCGTTCCGGCGAGTCGGGTGGGTGTGGCTGTGCTCGCCGGTGTAGGTCACGACAAAGACCCTGGGATCAGAGCTGCTCCGCTCGACTAGTTTCCTTGCCAAACAACCCTTTGAGCTGCTGCACCTGTAGTAGCTCCTGGATGCACAATTTTTCCAACCCAAGCAACACATTCGGTTAGGTCAACTGAAATCATGTGTGCCCGAGAGAAACAAATGAATATGTAGCCTAAAAAATTAGTGAAACTGAGATTAATTTAAACACAGCCATTCAGTCTGCGGATCTAACAAGATCCGCTTATGACCGTACACTCGAGCCGCTGCAAATTCGGTTTCAGCATAAAGAGAGAACGAAATTATGACATAATCTGTCAAGTTTTAATCATGTAACTACGACATGCCATGCCTACAAGAATTAAACTATCCGTATGGTGTACACAAGCACTCGAGTCGCCTTTTTCTTCGCAAAACATATGCACACGAGCATGCTGCTGATACTGGGTGCTAAATCATGAAACTTGATACCAAGAACCAGCTTCTATCTGATGAATGAGTTCATTCGTAATTCTTCAGCAAAAGATAAGCAGATTTTTATTTTTGTATTGCAGTGCAAATCGAAGCTCAAGTGGTATCTTTTTCAAGTGTCTGCAAAAATAAAATATAAAAAATCCAGGAATAACTTCATCGATCAAGGGAGGGGGAGAGAGAGAGGACCGACCTAGGATGGGGGGAACCCTTGATCGGTTTCTGGCCGTACTTGCGCCAAGCCCACATGTCCGACGACACCCCATCGGCCGCCGTCACATGGTGCACCTCCCTCTTCTGCTGATTCTTCCTAATCGTTCAATTAAACCAAATCAATCTCATTGATAAACATCAATTCACAAACCAATCCTCATAATCAAGAACTACTTCTCTTAATTGATAAACATCAATTAAACCAAATCAATCTCATTGATAAACATCAATTCACAAACCAATCCTCATAATCAAGAACTACTTCTCTTACCTCCTCCTTTGTTTAGTTTCTTCAAAGTGAACCGCCTGGCTTGTTGTCGAAGCATCCATCAAGGGCTCTTCTTCCTTCAGCTTATTCTCAGCCTCTTCAATCACCTCTTCGGATATCAACGCCGCATCGCGAACGGCCTCTGGTTCTGGGTAGAATGGCTTGTAGAGCTGCTCCAAATCATCCAAGAGCGCTGACGTCTCGGCAAAGTCGGAAAACCCGCCGAAGAGAATCTCTTCTTGTCGCAGGTCGGCATCAGACTGCCACGACATCCAGTCCATGATGTCGTAAGAACTCTCGCCAACACCGCACCCCCGGACAACGGCCTGCAGATCCCAATCATCGACGCGCAGGGAATTCATCTCTCTGTAGGAGATTAATTTTCTCCCGAAAAGAATGAAAGTATCAAAGGGTGATAAAAAAGGTGAGGCAGGAGGTAGTTTATATATTGGGAGAGATTCGGATCACGAGTTCAAAAGTTGCGAGCTTGAAGTCTTCAGTTTCGCCTCAAATCCATTTCTTGGATCCATATTCTGGGTTTGACTTTGTTCAAAAAGTCAGACGACCTTTAGACAATGGGACTGTGCAAACATGATAGAAGAGGTATTGAACGAAGGAACGCGTGAATCAGCAGATGATGCAGCAGTCGTTCTTATATACAAGTTGCACAAGACAACAGGACCTTCTTTTGGATCCATTGCAGCTAAAGTTTTATTCTATCTTTTCATTGCATTTCACTTTCGCGGACGACTTTGAACTTTTTGCATTTAAGAAATGCTCCAGTTTTTTGCCTTTCGTGGACTATTTTACAAGTCGGTTGTGGACTCGGGAAATCGGGAAGATCTTGTTTGAAAACTTCTCTGCCTTTCTTTTCGGGTCAGTCCACAATAGAGGAAGAAAAAAAGAAGAAATGAAAAATCTTGGAAATTTCCAGCTTAAAGTCATACAATTTTTCATAAATTAAGAATCACAACACCATATTCTTAAATATTTAACGGGATATAAGAGTGGTTTCATTAGATATGTCAAACTTAATGGTTGTCATATGGAGATAGTCAAAGGGAAAAATAAACAAATAAAAGAAAATAAACACACATGCAGAGTTACTAGTGGGATTGCTGCGAATTTTAATTGGAATTCTTGCATGCGACGCGACCGTATCCATAAATAAATAATTTGTTTATCCAGCGGTGTGGTTGCAAACGCGATTTGCGATGTGGATCCAAAAAGGCTTAGCTTGAGACAGTCCGACACCTTTGACATCACGCACACGTAAATGCTGAGGTTTCTTCCTTATAATTCTCTAACGTTTGCGACGCGGCGGAACTGACTGGCAAAAATTTCACAATTTGCAAAAGCTTGCACACAAGCGCAAAGGATCGTCTGAAAGGCCAACCCTCAAGAGAAATCTTTTTTACTCAATGTTTTGGATAATGGGTCGAAAGTTGTCTGCATATTTTGAACATAACAAGTAAATACTAAGACAGACCTAAGAATTTAGGGAATCAATTCTAAGCGTAAGGACAGAAATCTGAAAACGATAATAAATAGCAAGAGGTGGAACAAAATGCAGCAACTTGGAGTTAAAATAGAAAAAAGTGATTCTAAACCTACGAAAACGGAGGATTTTGAGGCCCCAAAAAGAAAACCCTAAAGGGTATACCAACTCTGAAAAGACCTCAAATGACTCGGGATGGGGATGGCCAAAGTCAATAGATAGAGAGGGAGGTCGGGCTTGTGGGGATAACGATGGAGGCTTGGCTAGTTGCGGCATTGTTGCGTTGAATGAGCATAGAATTGACACTGAAATTACTACAAATACCATTGAAATTGGTGACGGAGTATTTATTCATTAAAACTTCAAAATTTAGAATTAGATCGGAGAGAAAAGCTTCCAAATATAAAATCGAGAGGACAAAACTCCCGGATGTAAAACTAAATTGGGAGAGTAAGGGAAAAAACTTTAAGAAATAAATGGGAAAACAATTAGGAGGGGAGGAAGAGATCTAGGTCAAGTCCCTCTCGACCAAAGTGGGAGAGACTAAGAAAGGTTCCGAGGGAAGGAGAGAGGGGGTTGGGACGTATCCAATCGATCCTTTGAAAATGCATTACTTTGCAAATTATTTACCATACACCAAGTGATGGAGGGAAGGGGGAATCCCACCCCCTCCCCCACGTCGGAATAGTAAGCTTCATGTCAATTGTTCTATGGGGTTTGACCATTCCAGTTTCAAGAATAGATAAAGAAATGGTACCAATAAAATTTTATATTTTTGTAATTCTCCTTTCTTTCTTTTTGGCATACTAAGTAGTAATTAAAATACTCCTTCATAAATACAAACCAAAGGTAGACGCGAAGAGACTTTTTTATTTTTGATTTCCGCCCCCACGTTGGTCTTATATAACGTTTCCTATCACATTTTGATTGATTCTAATCTTGTGAATATATAACCTCATTTTTTTAATTATCAGTTAATTAATTAAGCCATTCCTAGTTGATCCAATTATTGATAACAAAAGTACAATTAAAAGTCAATTGTGCTAAAATTTCTCGCCTTAAATTGAATTTCTAACTCCATGATTGCATTCTCTAGCCACAACCTAAAAACGAGTTCCTCGTGGATTAGTCTCTATGTTACTTGAGCAGATTTGTTACCTAAGTTTTTTGACAGCGTGATGTGGCAACAGAACTAAAAGGGAAAAGCACCAAAAAAATCATAAACCTATTATATTGGTACCAATTCAGTCCTAAACTTTTCAATTGGACTAATTCAGTTCTAAACATTCTTAAATCGGTACCAATTCAGTCCATCCGGCCAATTTTGGCTTGTCGGCATTGATGCAGACATCGGCCGGTGACCGGACGCTCGTCGGCCACCGTCAAACAGTCCAAGGAGGAAGAAGGAAGAAAAGAAAAGGAAAAATAAAAGAAAAAGAAAAAAGAAAAGAAAAAGGAAAAAAATTCAAAAAAAAATTTAAAAATTGCCACGTCAGCGTCCAGTCACCGGCCGATGTCCACGTTAGCACCGGCGGGCTAAAATTGGCCGGATGGACCGGTGCTAAAATTGGCCGGATGGACTAAATTGGTACCAATGTAATAAAGGTTTAGGACTGAATTGGTTTAATTGAAAAGTTTAGGACTGAATTGGTTTAATTGAAAAGTTTAGGACTGAATTGATACTAATGCAATAGATTTAGGATTTTTTTGGTACTTTTCCCAAACTAAAATCCTTGCAGGACAGGCGCGACCATTTCAAATGAAAAAGCCAGAGATTATATTGTCTTTGTGCTTATTTCAGTTCACCCCGAAAAAGAAGAAAGTGGGTTGATTTCTTTGAACATCAATAACAAGTCGAAACCTTAAAAGGAAAAACAAATGATTGAAGAGGGCTGAAGATTGTCTCTGTCGATGGTTGGCGAAGCCATTTCTGGTTGCGAACCAACTATGTGCTGAAAAGATTGACCACACAATCCGTATTAAAAGTCTAGTGGATAGAGGCAGTGTCTTTTCAGATTTGAGTTCACACTAAAGTTTATGATCTTGAAATTAATTAAATCACAAGTTATGTCGTCCCCATAAAGTGAGACACCGCCTATGTTCTTGCACCGGCACCGTGTTGCCCTATAGGCCTAGATTTCCAGGCCATGCCCGGAGATATATCTTGCGTCAACCTTCACCATTTTCTTGATCCAATCGTGAGAAACAAGACCATACAAACGGACGTTAGAAGATTTAACCAGGCCCTCGAAAGATTCTGATGAGCTAATTCGCTGTCACGATGGAATGCGACCGGTGTTAATGATCGAACGAGGGAACTTCAGCTCAGATTGAACCGCGTATGGTTGAAGGAAACAGAGAGGATCTTACCTATGCCCACCTATGCATGAGCAATGACCCAACAAGTTCTTTAAAAGGCTAAGAAAATCACAATTTTTCTTTTCAGAGCGGCGGTCATTCAATGGGCGGTCCCCGTCTTCTCCCTTTCCCACGCGCAACTTGGCCGTAGCTTTTAGCTTCGAGGCTCGTCCGACTCCTCCAAAGTCACGATAGGTTCAAAAGCCAAGTTGTCTTCATCTTACGTAGGATAAAGATTAAACAAAGGGAACCGGAGAAAAAGTCCACCGCAAGCGTGTATGGAGGGGATAGTTGAACCGCCTCCGCGGGGACGCTGGAATCTCGCCCGGATTCAAGAAAAGCGGCTCGGAATTATTCCCCAGCTTCAACCCTAAATGAGCACCTTTGCGTAAGGAAAGAAGAAAGTAATAAAAAAAAAAGATATTGCCCATGTCCACAGTTTAGGTAACGAGAGAGATTGGCCCTGGCACGCATGAGGTATAGAGTGCCAATCTTTACTATATTTCACCTATTCAGGTGCGCAAGCGACAAGGTGATCAGCATGTTTCACCAACCCCAGTGCCGGCCTGAACATCCTCTTCAGTGATGGAGAGAATGAGAAGGAATTGCTGGAATTTATTTCGACGAATAAGATCCTATAGTATTTGAGTAACAGCAAAGAAGATCAATATCATAACGTCCATAGTTTTTGCACCGTGATTAGTCGGACAAGGCATAGAAGATGGGGCTTATTGACCCGCCAACTAACAGGTCCATCGAAACTCTGCGGTTTTGTCGATGTGAGCCGGTTAACAAAGTCAACGATCCAATGAACCATCCACCGCACTATCTCCATCCGGCGTACAACAGCATGCGCGAACATCATCCAAGAACGTCTTTTCAGCCGTTACAAATAGATTCACGAATCCTCCATACGGTTGAGGGGCACGAAGGAAAAAACAAGGGGAAGTAATGGGTGCACATGACCCTAAACCCAAGGGAAAGTAAATTGAGAAGGGATATAGCTGGGTCCAGTATGGGGCACTATCCCATCTCTTTCATGATCTTTGCGCAATATCTATACATACTCCTCTCTTTTCCTATTAGCCATCATGATGTAGATAGTGATTTTAGATCTTTGGGCCATGTGTTAGGGAATAATATTAGAGTGGAGACTGCTATTCCTAGCTAGAGTGAGATTTTAGAAAGATCTACTCATAAAAATAGTGAATGCTGGAAAGATATTGACTGTGAAATTGGATTGGTGGTGGAGTGGGGGGGTTGCATGGCATGGACCCAAAACTCTAGTTTTGTAGGTTAGTCAACAACTTGCAGGATTGGGGGAAGCTTCTCTAGTTTGTTTAGTTATGTGGGAAAAGCAAATATTGTTCGTGAACTTTGTTAGGTCCTCTCTCCAAGAGAGAATTGATATGAAAACCGCCTGATGAAAAGATCCAATTATACAACCCAATGACCCGATGATGTGCACTTACCACATCTATTCACCCTCTGCGACTTGGGTTGCAAGGATCTCAAACACTACTAAAAGCGGGTAAATATTGTCAGGGATATCACTGATCAAATGGCGATTAAGTATGGACAGTCTATGTCAAAAGACGTAAGATTAGATGCGATGGCTTATGAGGTCAGATGAACATATTCTAAATGGAAATATATTAACAATCAATCTCAGGGCATCTCTAAGTTCACTTGAGTATATTCCTCATTAATTTGCGGTTGTGTTGTGTGGACACTTCATTCACCGTTTGAATCAAACGGATTCCAATATTAGGAGCTCCCACATATATCATCCTCTCAAACCCCGGATGAACCTAATGAGTTGGGAATGAGTTCTATATGAGAGTAGAATTTACTCTCTCTCTCTCTCTCTCTCTCTCTCTCTCTTCCACATGCAAACAAGGGGGGCTCCATCGCCCTCTGTCGACAAAAGCTCGTTTGGACAAAGGATGTCGACAGCATCACAAAAGAGAGGAGCTCTGGTACGACGCAAATGGGTTAATGGGAGAGTCGGAAAAGAGTGGAGAGATCACTCCCCCTTGAAAAAACTGAAAAGATTCATTCCCATTCCAGTAGTCATTTTCACCTGAAAAGAAAATAAGTTGCTAGTTCCAGTTTTGCATTGTATCAGCTGCCACTGAGGACTAGCGGAAGCAGAAGCAGAGTATGACATCCTCGTTTGGCATTCCCAAGAATCAGTCACCGTATCAATAATGCTAGTGTCAAATTACAATGATAGGAGTCTTCCAAAATGTGCCAAAACAAACAAATCCTCCTCTCAAAAAACTACAACACCCAACTCTTTCCAAACTCTTACTACTCAATGATCGCCTCTGGTGCATCATCAATCCGAGCATCTCAACGCCACAGCTCTAAAAGAGAAACACTAGAAAATATATATTTTGTTTATATTTTAGCATGATAAGGAAAGAGAGAACAGTATATCTTGTACCAGCTGACCAGGCAAAAAAGCTAGTGATTGTACAGCCGCCTGGAAACCCTTTCTCTCCTCTAAAACTCAGCTGCAATGTACAAATCGGTGCACGCAACTAAATCTCTACGAAAACTTTTTAGCGTTTCCTGGACACAAGGCTCACCCTCTTCCCCTCCACAGAGAATTTCCCACTGCTTCCCAGCTGCAGCAACAAACCGACACTTGTTCAAACTTGCTCAAAGACCAACTCACAAGTTGTGGCAAAGCAGTAGTCCCATAAGAAATCAGACACAAGCAGCACCAAGAAAAGTTTTAAATTTATCATGAGGGTGACGAGTTTACTCTCATGGCATAATCAAGTAATCAATGTTGGACTACTTTTAGGAATTCCTGCAAGAATAGGTTAGAAGGGTTGCTAGAAAGCCCATGTTACAAAATCTCCAAGAGGTAATAAGTACCTTTTCTTTCAAGTGAGCAATGGCATCTTTCTTGGAAGAAAAGTTGGAAAAAGCAGAAGATGACTGTTCCTCGACAAGGACTTTCAGCTTCTTTAACTTGAGTGAATTCCCAGGGACCTGGACCACATCAACGTGATAATTAATAAACCATATATTGTGACCTTAAAAGTTAAAAACCTATCCTAATTTGGGAAGACTTGCCTGATGAAGAAGTTGCTTACACAACTTTTTCAGATTCAATTTTTGCTTGCTGGCCTTACCCCTCTCTAGCATATCATCACATTTTCGCTTTAATGAACCTGTATTTGAGGTATCATCATCACTACTGTCATCAAATGACGTCTTTTTCCCTTGAAAATAGCAGCCAGCCACTTTCTTGGGCCTGTCCTTAATCCCAAGTCCTTGCTTTCCAGAAGTTGCCTTGTCCTGAGACAATCATATATTAATGATGATAAATTAATGATTAGCTCCACCCAACAAAACCCATGCCAAAATTTGTTGACATTAACTTAAGATCCATATTTCTACTCTGCACTACTCAAATATAACATTCTTCACTCATATAGTACAGATGATAAAACAAAGTATCACTTTAAGTATCAGGGGTACACTAACAATCCAGGACCCAGAAAAGGTATCAAATGCGCTGCATCTTCTACAAATAACACCAATCCCAATTTTCATGATGAAACAAGTAGGAATCAATTTTTATGTATATATGAAGTATTGGACTATGTAAATTTAATGGACTAAATTCATCTAGAAAAACAAAAAATATGGCCAAAAAACCATACAGCCAGGAGCTTGGCAAGATACAAAATCATGTACCTGGACTAGCTTGTAGAGATTCTCTTGATCCTCTTCAAAAAAAGCAGTTCTTTCATAACTTTTCCCAGCGTCCTTGCTGTCAACTATTTTCTTTCTAGTAGATCGTGCTCCAAGAAAACCTCCAGAGACAAAACCGTATTTGGAGCCCCACCACTCTGGCAAATTCTCATCTGGCTTTCCTGTAAAAAGAAGCTAATGTCATAACCATGGAAGCAAGTTCAGGCCACAATATGGAATCACTTTCCTTTCTCTAAAGCAAAACCACCATGTGCATATTTTAAAAAAATAAAAAAAGGCAGGAAAGCTGTTACAACTATTCAAAGGCTAGAGAGCATTAACATTTGGGGGGCATAAGTTAGGGACTGATCATCCAACAGTTAAGATTGATGACAAAGTAGATATTCTCATCAGAAATGAGTCTGATAAATACAAGACAGAAGTACCAATAACTAGTTGGCTAAGGAACAGATATGCTAGACAAGTGCCAGGCAATTAGCATAACTAATGCAGGATGCTATGTCCCAAAAATATCACCAAAAAATCAGGGTCAAAAGTTAATTCTAATAACACCATCGATTATTTTTAGTTGATACAGTTTCTTCTATTCTCTAGGCCAAACATTATAGTAATGAAGAACTGCAACAGAAAAGAGTGAGATGCAGGTGGTCATTTTGCATTTGGTGGTTTAGTGCTTGCATGCACTGAAGACAAATGCCACAGCCATAACTGTAACTTAAGCCTTTTAATCAAATTGGGCAGTCCTAACATGCTTTGAACAGTAATAAGATGATGCCTCTCAAGCCTAGCCTTTTCAAGATTTTATTTGGTCTTCTACATCAAAAAAAGACCATTAATTGTTCCAAGAAAATTACCTTCAGTGGTAAGGACAGGGCTTTCGGATGCATCAATGAGATAACCTTCCTCGATGGGATCCAGATCTTCTTGTGGCAACTCCTCTACCTTTTTCACCTGTGTAAATATTACTGAGTAGATGAGGAAATAGAGAACTCATATAACAAGTACAGCTACATCCAACCGGGAACCAAAAAATACTGAAGGAAGGGTTTCTAAGAAAATGTTCTTGAATCTGAGGCACCACATGTAGATCCCTCCTCTAAGAAAAGTACCATTATGAACATCAAAATAGGGGTAATAAACAGACAACCAAATCTTAAATAGAACACATTGACTGTGTCAATATTTTTATTGACTAAAAGACTTAAGTAATTCCCCACCCGGTAAGTATTTTCCATTTATTATAGCCATACTTGTAATTATTTGTAAGTCGACTAAAAAAACTAACATTCACTGACAGGATTGGAAAGACGACATGTTACATCTCACAGTCTTTGTCCAAAATAAAATGATAAAAAGTTTGTTCTTGATTAGAAGGAGCCTCCTCCTAAAAGGTGCTTGTCCTTGGTTGCACACAGGGACTCAAACGCATGGCAATTAATCGTACCTCATGAACAATTCATGATAACAAATCAAGAAACATTAGATAAAAGGGATAGCTTTGGCTTTCGACATACAAGAATTCCCTCAAGATCTTGTGATGAATAAGCATGGACAAGCTTCCCCCTTTCTCTCTTCTTATACCTATTTATCAAGATACAGCAGAATAGCCGAAATTACTAAAAAGAGAGTTCACTTCATATGCACAAAAAGATACAGACACTGCAGAGCAATTCTGCAGTATTGTAAATGCTACACACCTTCCCCTTGCTCGAGTAGCCTTAGGCTCTGGGGCCTGAGCATCATTAGAGTCATTTTTATCATCTTCCACTTCAGTTCTCTTCTCAGTAGCTGCCAGGAAAAAGTTAACACACAACTTTTACTAACTTGCATTGCTTCTCAAATCGAGTCCCAAAAAACAATCCAGCAAAACAAACGCAACACAAATTTATGCCATATATTTATAAAGCATAGTTATTGAGCATAAATTCATACATTAAGGTCGTCTTATCTTACCTTCATCACTGGGTTTCGCTGCTTGCTGCAAACCATCATGCAAGAGCATGAAATCCAATTAGAAACATCAAAAACAAATACTAAACACCGCAAGAAGCAGGACATAAATGGCACACATGAAAAAGCAGGAAAATTGCATTACCACTTTCAATCTCTGGAGAATGCTATCGAACTGAGCCGTGTCGAACGCCCATTCATTCGGCTTCTCAAGACCAACCCCTATCAAGGTCAACCAACGAGCACACCACCCACCACACACACACACACACACACAAAATAAGAACAACAACAAGAAAAAACCCCGATCGCCATCAACCAAAAGCGAAATGGAACGAGGAAAATCAGGCCCAAACCTATAGTGTCCTGCTTGTTCTTGACCTTGACGTAGCCTTTGATCCCTTGCTTGTCCTTGCCGAGACCTTCTCCCTCTTCCCACCCCTATCAACACCGCGCCGAACAATCAAAAACCCACCACGGAAAACACCCCAAAACAACCAAAAAATCCCTCCTTTACGACTCCCCAATCCTCAAATCCATTCATACGCAACGAAAAGATCACAAAAAACCGCGCTTTCGCGCGCGCACACAAACACAGGGCGTACCATTTGCTTCATGAGGCGAAAGGCGGGGGACTGGCGGGCAACGCCGACGTAGCAGAGAGGAGCTTCCGGCGCCGCCATGGTTTCTCCTCCGCCTCCCTGCTTCGGCGGATGATCCAGAGCCGTCTCTCTGCCGGCGGGGATGGATGCTCACGATTCCGCAGGATGTTTGGAGACAGAGTTCCCTCCACCTAACCTAGGAGAAGGAGGGTGATTTTCGCATGCGGTGGAGCGTATCGCTGCTCGGTGGGCGTGCGGTCACGACCGTTCGAGATTGGATCCGGGAAATTTATATTGGCACCGAAACTCGGTCCGAGGGTACACGTGTTTCCGGCAGATTTAGTTGACGTTGTTGCGCGTTCATTAGAAATTCCGAGTTCCCACTTTTTCTTTTTGATGTTTTTCTTTTGTCGCTGTATTTGAGTTAAGACTTTTTCAACATAACAATTTTTGAGTACTATAACAACTTCTAATTCTTAAAGAAGTTCAAAATTATTTGTAATTTGATTTTTTGTAGTTCAAAATTGATTTTTTTTATTCTTATAGTAAATCACATATTGTCACTCAATAAATTACCTTTTTTTCAATATGCTTACGATTATTACATTCATACCAAATTAATTTTCATTTTATAAAAACTTCAAATAATTTATCCATGACACATTTTTTTGAAGCTAATTTTCGAGTGCAAGCTTTGATATATTTAGTCTATGGAAATTGTTTTCAAGTAAATCAATTAGTTTTTCATCATTTAAATATCAAAAAGTTGAAAAACAATTTCCCGAAACAAATTACAAGCAAGCAGATCCTTCATCTCACAAAAATTCTCAAATCGGTATGTTTGATTGAAATCTATTGTTCTTTAGCATTTGACCTAATATCCCATTAAAATCTATCCATGGCAACACCCATGATAGACCACTACAAGAATGATATGACATGAAAAATCCGTGTTTGTTGACATGCATGCATTATAAGGAAGGAGAGATTTGGGTTAGGGGTATTAGTTGGGATTTTTTTGTGAGACGTAAAATTAATTTAGAGTGGACGTGTCATAATGTACTGGTTTGAGATTTTCTATAAAATGATAATTAGGTTGTGGTAAATGTTTCATGTTTTATTAATTTTAAATTTTTTGTGAGATGAATATTGTTTTTAGGCGAATGTGTCATGAGATACTAATTTGAGATTTTTAATAGTATTAAGATTTTTATTTATATAAAGAAAAATGTTATATATGTTGAGTTTTCTTTTTCCTTCTTCCATTTTACAAATAACCATTAGGTGATTTCATAAAAGTAGCAACTCACAAACATTTAGGGAAATGTTTCATGAGATACTAATTTGAGATTTTTAATAATATTAAGATTTTTACTTAAAGAAAGAAAAATGTGAAATATCTTGAGTTTTCTTTTCCCTTCTTCCATTTTACTTATAACCGTTGGGATATTGCCATGGATTAAGGAAGATTACAACGCACAAAGACAATTACTCGTATGATCATGAAGAGGAATGATTAATACAAGTAATTTTTTCATGGAAAGTTACCGATGCTCAGGATATTCAACCTTACAAGACTTTAAGGCACATTACTTTATGATATTGATGTGGAGTATCGTTACTAATTATCATTCCAATGACTTATGGAATAACTACAATTATCAAGAACAATTATTAAGTATAGCTACCGTCACTTGCTACGATTTGAGGTATTTTAGTATGCTACCGGTTAATTAGTAAATGAACATTGCATGTTACCAACATTAAAGATAAGTAATTATACATAAAGATAAATTATTAATTACAAGTTACGACAATTACAAGTGAGTTACATCCATATTGTTAACAATATTTCACATCAAATTTTTTTTTTTAGATATCTTCTTAACCAAACTCAACATAGTTACTTGTAATTTATGTGGCATAGAAATATCCGTTTCAACCGCTAAACGTAATGAATTATTTAGCAGTCACCTGTAAATTATATTTATTTTTTTGGCAAGGGAGACTTGATGGGATGTAGGGAATTTGGTGGTCGAGCTGGGCCTGCCGAAGAGGTTTGAGGTTTTGGCAGCATGGGACAAGGTTGTCGTTGAAATGGATGAAGCCGCACTTCGTGGAGGACATTACTGTCTCGTCTGGACAGCAGAACTGGGGACATCAGAGGACCCTACTGCAAGCCATTATAAATGAACAGTAGCATGTCCAAGACCCACAATTTAAGTTCTAATCCGTTTTCTTTTTCCGCTTATTGCTCATTTCAGTTGTTGAAAAACCCTCCTTGAACTTGTATGGCTTTTGTTATTATTGAAGCCTATGAACCAGGGGTACAAAGTGAGCAGCCGGCTCATAGGCTTGAGGCTTGCTCACTTTGTAGTGACCTCACCATCACTCTACCCCAACCCAAATGCAGAGAACTACTATACTCCCCTACTCAGTGCCAATATATACTGATGCGATGTCTACCTTCATCACCAACAGGTCCCTCGATTCTCACTCAAGCTTTTCTTCTTGAGTGAGTGGGAATACAGGACGTGACATTACAAGATCTCCCACTTCAGAACAAATCTCCCGCCTGTTTCTTTCCTTTTAAGGACCTACTCAGGTCCAAAAGATCTTTGATCTTGAGTTGGCCAAAAAGAAAGAACTTAACTCGGAGCAGGGCTAGATAAATTATAACAAATTCGAGAAATTTACGGCTTGAAAACGGATTTTGGTTCCAGGTCTGCAGAAGTATCCATTCCTATGAGATCACCATCGATGGTTCTGACATAGCGGTCCTAGTCTACGAGCTGCTATTTTCTACAGCAATGTCATGAATTTGAACCTGCTTGTCATCTCGATGCATGCATCTCGCTTTGATATAAGAAATTTTGAGCGAATTTTTGAGCCCGTATTTTATTTTCTTGACGAGCTACGGTGACGGGTGCACTCACCTTAACCAGCAAGTTACGAGCAGTATGAAGGGTCTTAACCTCCCTGCCATTTTAAACCCAAATATAATATAAAACGATGTGAAACCTCCATGTCGGCAGCTTTATGACATTGCATTCGCCCGTTCCAGAGCTCCTTCAGTTCTATCTCAAACCTTTCATTGTGTATGTGTCCAGGAGAATCCTAAATGCTCCAAGAAAACAACGTCATCTACTTAATGATCACAGAGATGAAATGTAATCATACTACAGACATGATCCTCAAAGAACTGAAAATTTCTCCAGGTTATGGTTAGGCTACAGTCCTAGGCTTGCACCTTTCCAAAATCTCAGAAACTAACGTTTCGTAGAGAATGTTAATAAGAAGTTACCGAGCTGATCACTAAACCAAAAGAAAAAAAACAAAAGGCATAAATGATATAAGAATTTGTTTACTTCCCCTATCCGTTGCATTGCTAGAAAGAAACTCGAACTAAATAATTTCCATTTCCTAACATAGATTTCGCACAAGTTGGTGAAATAGGCAACTTGAGATAAACCGTTCATGGACAAGCTAATCTGAAATGCTTGTTTAGCGGATGAGCAAAGTTGAGACTTGAAAAATAGCAGCATTTATGAACTGGAAGGAGATGACATAAAGCCATCAGTCAAGCACACCTTTCATGCAAACACTAATCCATAATCTAATTGGCAGATTAGACACGGTAACATGAAAGCTATTCCTTTATCTTTTATTTAGCCATGGAAAAAGAAAATGGATTTCTTTTTTCTACTGGAAAGACAGTATGAATGTACGAATATGACTACTTTTGTAATAATGACTTTACCCTTGGATTTTGTGCCACTCGAAGGGTACTTGTAACGTATTTATTGAGATAGTGAAAATCAAGGATTGATTATTTCCAATGTACACGGTGGGAGAGGCTGTGCATCCCCCAAAAGGCCCTTTCTTCACAGAAACCAACCAGCATCAGCAAATAACAGACACAAGGTCAGCAACCACATACCATTAAAATAGGCAGATGCCAAGCCTACAGACCAGTCTGATATTACAGCAGTATATATACACTCAATGAGTGCAGACTGCTGAACTTCTCATGTCGCAAACCCCGATGCAGAAGCTCATTATGGGGTATCTGAGGTGGTCATGGAAGCCCTTGGTTGCTTGCATCCTGGTTCTTGTGCAAGAAATTCAGAGGCAGCTCGTTTTGGTCTCATCTGATATTGACAAAAACTAATCAGCAATGGAAAGCATCTGTGTGTTTGTGTGTGTGTAAGACAGACATCCACCAACGAAGAGTGCAAATGCATGTGAACAGTCATCCACGGAGCATGCGTAGTCTATGGATGCGAAATGCAAAGGATGCATGAGAGAGGCACATGCCGATATGAATGACTAACCTTTTCTTCAGCACGCCGATAGAAATTTCTTATCAGAATATTTTTGGATTCAGTAGTTATCACTGGAAGGAGTTGCAACCAAGTCAGGGTCATCGCAATAAGAGGATGAGAACCACATCTCCAAAAACTGAAATGGAAAAAATGCTTATCTTCCACATAAAAGTGACATTCTCTTCTCAATCAGCTAAAGAGCTCAACATCGACATTAACTCAATGAGCAAAAAGTGCTGGAGATGCATATCTAATCCGTTATTACCTTGATCAGGTGGTGGAATAGTCCTGCTGTGGGTGGGATGATAGGTTGTTGGCATCATTTTCTACACATAACATTTGAAAATTGTAAGTAAAGCTATGTTCAAATCATCTTATCTCAGGTCCATGCTATTTCTTGTTCCAATCGAAAAGTAACAAGACAGCGTTCCTGCAATAGACATCGGTTATAAAGCAAAGAGTTCCTTGTCATCCATAAGGCGATTTAACCAAATCTAGCTTCCTTGACCTAGAAGGAATTGAAGAGAGCTCACTTTATTCACCAATCACCAGACATAAGCTGTGTCATTTGTTGGACAGCTGAATTGCCAACAGCAAACTGCACATGAGGTGTTATTTCTTGGTTCCGTCTGGTCATTAATAACTTAAAATTAAATTCGAACACAATGTATGGCCCTTTAATTTTGATAGGTGTAGCTTAGATCAGTTGATGTCCTGATATAACCTCCTAATCTTGAAAAAAACTACCATAAGAATTCTCTAAACCAAGAAGGAAACTTATTCAAAAGACCAGAAACTTGTTATGCGATTATAGTTTCTTAAAGTACTTCAGCAATTCTGCACAAGTACAACTAATTTGCCGGAATTTCAAAGGAGAAGTTACTCTACATCTCCTCAAGATCAATATCATCCCTACAAACTATAAAACACCATGTTCCAAACCAGTCACAAAGATGCAGCGCTGTGTGCCCATCTGGCCAAACTACAATGGCTCGTTGGTTTAAAGCTTATGGCTCTGTTACAAAGGACATGACATAAGCAGCAAAATTTGTGCTAAAGACTTCTAGTGACCGCCCTAATTCCCAGTGTTTCTCAGGTTTTAGAATTAGCACTTGAGCAGGGCGGAGCCAAGAAGACCAGAAAAATCTCATCACAAGATAGATAAGATGTGGTAAGCCATGGCAAGGCAACATATTCTCAATGCGTCGAAAAAGTATAAAAAAACACTTTTTTAAGAACAAGCATCGCTGTCCCAACTGGTCCCCAGCGAGAATTGACTAGAAGAATCAAGACATAAGCTAAGAACTCATTCAGATGGAATAAACTTGTGATTTTGCCCCATTCAAGCCACAAAACGCGCAGAAGCCAACTCTATCAAATGACCTCTACTGATAAAAACCCCTCAGTTTGGACATGGAAGCTGAGGACACTTCACTTCTCCTATGCAATTCTTCATCATCTTTGGCCACTAAAAATAGACTAAGAACAGAGACAAGGAAAGAATCGCATGCATCAATAGCAGAAATTGAGGAACTCAATGTGTCGAAAATGTATAAAGACACTTCTCTAAGAACAAGCATTGCTGTCCCAACCAGTCCGAATCCTAGCCCTGGCTGAAATCAACTAGAAGAATTAAGATATCAGCTAAGAACTCATTCAGCTGGAATAAAGTTGTGATTTTGCCCCATTTAAGCCACAAAACATGCAGAACCCAACTCTATCAAACGATCTCTACTGATAAATACCCTCAGTTCAGACATGGAAGCTGAGGACACTTCACTTTCCTATGCAATTCCTCATCATCTTCACCACCAAAAAAATGACTAACAACAGAGACAAGAAAAGAATCATTCTCATCGGTAGCAGAAATTGAGGAACTCAATGCGTCCAAAATGTATAAAAACACATCTCTAAGAACAAGCATTACCATCCCAATCAGTCCGAATCCTAGACCCGGCTAAAATCAACTGGAAGAATTAAGATATAAGCCAAGAACTCATTCAGCCGGAAGAAAGTTGTGATTTTGCCCCAGCTAAGCCGCAAAACGGCAGAACCCAGCTCCATCAAACGATATCTACTGCTAAAAACCCCTCAGTTCGGACATGGAAGCTGAGGAAACCTCACTTCTCCTATGCAAATTCTTCATCATCTTCCACCACCAAAAATTAGACAAAGGACGGCGACAAGAAAAAGAATCACGCGCATCGATAGCAGCAGCAGAAATTGAGGAAACTAAACGTAGCACACGCCACCCAAAAAATAAAAACGGAACAAGGCGAAGGGCCAAGAGAAAGACGGGGAACTCACGGAAGGGTTGGAGGGATCGGAGGGCCTGAAATGGCTGAAGTTGTGAGGATCGAACGACGGCAAGTCGCCGAGGATAGAACCCATGAAAGAGTGAATGCAGAAACTCTGCACAGTGCTCCCCCCCCTCGAATCCAGAGAGAGAGAGAGAAAGAGAGACGATGGCCTTGAATTCTAGAATCAGCCTCGCTGCTGGTGCTGGAGTTGCCTGTAAACAGGACGGTCAGGAATGACCTTACGACGAAAGCTCATTAATATGCCCCCGACACGAGACGCTCCGAAGTATATAGACACAAATCTATGGGCGAAGAAATAATCCGTCGTGAAAACATGAAGCTTTAATGCCACCGAAAACTCCAAATCTGTGTTCCTCAACTTCCTTTGGATCCTCTGTATTTGGTTAAGAAGTAACCTCACCGCGTTTGATATTGAAGATATGCTCGGTCTGTCCATTTGCTCAAACGATTTATTTTTTTACTTGTCCTATCATTTTTTTTTATTTTAACTCATATTCTCAGATTTTTACCTTATTTTATTATAGATGTGGGAGTTGAAACTCACATTAAAAACTAAATCGTCCCCCTTCTCACATGAGAAAAGGGAGGTGGAGAATTCAACACCCCTTGCCCTGTGAGTTGGAGACCCCATAAGGGGGTTTGTCCCTCAAATTCACACATTCACCCTTTCTTCATAGGGAAAGGAATTAATTGGCCTGTTAAAGGTAGAAGTCATGGAAGCCGACGACTGATGTGCCGACCATGGAGGAATGAGATTAGTCTCTATATTAACGTGGTCTCGGCCGGAGCCTGGTCCGGCCGAGGACAATGTCACCGCTCGACCAGGCAAATGGCTGGCCTTCGTTGTGCCGGCTATTTGACAAAGTAGAAGGTTGGGTCGGGGGCTTGTAGGGCTGGACTTCGGGTCGGTTTTGGGCTGGTCCGAAACAAAGAAACAAGAGGGCTTTTAGGGGAATTGGGCTTTGAGTGAACTAGGCTCAACATAAGAGCCCGTCCCATTTCTATTAAAAAAAAAAGTAAAAAATTATAATTTTTTAAATTGAAATTAAAAAAAAATAGAAATATGGTTAGGAAAGTAAGCCTTATTTAGGATGTTAGATTTTAGTCCCAGAATTAGTCTACTTTTTTTTTTAATTAAATACGTACTTGATTTTGGAAAAAAAAGAGGGGAGGTTGCCCTTAGTGGCTAACCACTTGTTTTCTTGATTCCGAAGGTCAATTGGCCTAATTGCATGTTTAACTGGCCTGCATGTGTTTCATTAGATAAATTTTTGGTCTTAACACGTATGGCAGGTATATTGTGGGTTTGATTAGCTTTAATTAGTGATTAGCTAGTTACTCTTCCGCTTTGGGAACACAAGTGGGGGCTTATTATCACTAATCTTAATCAACGAATGCCCAGTGGATCAGGAGATGGCTTGGGATAATCGAATTGCATGATTAATTCCAAAGCCGACCCCAAGGCAAATTGAATTTTGAATTGCAATGAACTTTGCTGATCTCTTGTTCTGATTGATGGCATGCTTTGATTGACGGTGAATGGAAGGACGAGAGCTGACACCTAGAGAGGCAACTGAGCTTAGTGGATTTCAACGTTGCATTGCGTTTTCTTTTCTCGCTCTTAGATAATTACTTTCAAGTTTATTTACCACATTTTTTTAGTAGCTTGAGTGTTTACTTTTTTGCATCGCTTTTCAATAAAATGTGCGTTAATTTCTTTTCTAGATTAGGCTCGGTCTAGTTTAGACTATGATGAGAATAACCCTGCAAAAATAATTGCATGAACACTTGGGGACTTTGAAAGATCTTTGTGATTGTTATCGCCATAATCAAGAGTACATGACCGTTTTAATTGAACAACGAATATGTTAGTTACCGAAAGGATGCTAATAGAAATATTAGTGCAATCAAACTCTTATTCTTAGAATCTCTGGTTTCGTAGAAACTAAAACAAATTTTTTTTTTCGATTGGTTTCTAGTTGACTCTAAATATAGCTTGTGATGACTGCTTGAAATACTTAGGTTTATAAGAACTCAAAAGAAATCTCATGTGACGTAAGATATGGACTCGGGAGAGTTCATGCTCTTGATCAACAATCCTTCTTTCGGGCAATGAAAAATATGACGTGTTCGAATTGTCTTTTCAAATGAGTCACTAGGGCTGTTTTTTGAGTAGATACCTCTAAACCTATTTGTCTAGGGTGGCCCTTTGAAGGGTAGGTGATTAATATGTTGAAGAGGATAGCAAAGACATCCAGTCAAATTAGGATGTAGGTTGCTGGTTCCTTAGGACTTTTTTGGGACGAAAAAGGCTCCAAACAAATGGTATGTTGCTTCTTCTTTGTGGCTATCTTTACATCTATGTGAACAACGCATGACTTAGTTCTTTCGGCCATGTTCGTTCCTCAGGTCTTCTCGTTCATTCTAGTCTTGGTTCATTTGCTTTAACTTCGTTGTAGCGCGCTTTGGCGCCTTGATAACCTGCTATGCAAAGGTCATGGCCTACGGTGGTGCGTCCACCGCAAGAGGGCGAGCATCCGGAGGCCACCACTCTCTTTGCACAGGATCTTAAAGTAAAAAGAGCCCACCAAAAATCAAGATTCTAGGGATAAGTACACTAATAGTGCCATAAGTTGTGTACGACACTTACTTTGGTGCCAAAAGTTTCTGCCGGATCACTTAAGTGCCAAATCGGAGAAAAAACGATCACTTTGGTGCCACCGGCGAGAAATTTCGGCCAAAATGATTACGTGGCATTTATATTTTAAAAAAAATTCGACAACTCTTAATATTATCCACAGTGGATGGCATAAAATGACGCCGTTTCATTTTCTTCGTAAGAAACGACGTCGTTTTACCATTCCACGTGGATTACCTATAAAACGATCGTCGTATAGTGGATTCAATATGGTAAAAAATGACGTGGGCAAAAAACGGTGTTCATATAGGGTTCTCGCTTGACGCTGCCAGCCGTAGCTCGCTGACCCACCATCGTTCACTCGCCCGCCGTCGCTCGGCCATCGTTGTAGTTGCGCCGTCGTTCATGTTCGTTCACTGATTGCATCCTCAACTCTCGCTCACTCAGGTTTGTCATGTTCTCTACGTGGGTTAATTTACTGAAAAATTTAGGGTTTCGACGGGCAAGTTAGGGCGTGGAGGGCAAATTGAGGGTTCGGCTCAGGGGGAAAGTGATGGGGAAAGTCGTGGGGAAAGTCGTGGGGACCGAATAGAAAATTTGAGGGTTTCGTCGTTCGTTCCCTTTATTTTGTGGGGACTGAATAGAAAAATAGGGCACAGAGGGGAAAATGGAGCTCGACTCGAGAGGAAACAGTGGTGGGACCGAATTTATTTAATTAATTGGACTGCTTCTGTGGGGGAAACATGGGGACCGAATGTGATTGAATTAAAAAATGGGTGGTGGGACCTCACTTTGTTTATTCAATTCGGTTTCTTTTGTTTTTGTAAAAGTACTGAATTGGGGAGATTAGTTGCATTTGTTTCTTGACAACAAAATGACAAGGGCCTCCATGTGAAGTTGCTGATTCTGTCATGTGGTCCCAACAAGTAATGACATTTGTTTTTTTTCATTGGGTGCAGTATCGACATTGACGTGAATCAGGTAGCCATCATTGTTTGCTATGGTGGAGAGTCTCTTATTGGCACCGATGATTGGGAATATACTAGTGGAAATGAAGGTACTATTTATGTCAATATTCGAAAGCCATCATATATTGATATTCTAAGGGATTTGGTGTATTTTTTACGATGCAAAGTGCAAAAACTACATTACTGTGTTCCTGGGAAGGAATTGAAGGATGGCTTGAGATTTTTTAATGACGATAATGGTATTAAGGATATCATTTACTATTATCTTCATGGCGAAGAAGTTAAGGTATATGTTGAGTATTATAGTGATGGTGAGGATAAGGATGATGATGAGGATGGTGAGGATGAGGATGAGGATGGTAATGAGCAAACCACCACTGAAAGAGGAGAAGTGAGGGATCCTATTCAAGCGAGTAATCAGGTCGGGGATGAAAAGGAGAGAACTCACATTGATAGAGATGAACAAACAGTGACATGTCCTGAAAGCTTGGGTGAAGATTTGGGCGAAGATTTGGGTGATGAGGACTTCATTGAATTAGAATGGGAAATTGTTTTATTCAGTGAATCGGAAGATGAATATTTTGCTTTAGTAAATTTCCCAAATGACGAAGATGATAATGAACTCGCACAATCAAGACAAAAGCAAAGGGAATTTCTAAGAAAAAAACTTGCACCTTCAGCAAAGAGGCCCGAGCAAGTAAATGAGGATGGAGTTCCAGCTGAAGGTAATAGAAGTGAAGATGAAGAAAGCTGCGGCGATGAAGTTGCTGGTTCGGAGAATGAGCTTGATAATGATGATAAAGAACCTGCTCGTCGAAGAAAAAGTAAGTACCCTTGCTATGATTTGACTGTTGATAAGCCTATTTTGTCTGTGGGCATGAGATTTGACGATGCCAAATAGTTCAAGGAAGCTGTTGTGAAGAACTCCATTGGTAAACAGAGGAGTGTTAAATTCTTTAGAAACACGAAGGAATTTATGAGAGCTAAGTGCTCACAATTCAATTGTCCATCGAAGCTCTATGGCGCACTGAGTAAGAATGGGTCATTCCAGATTAGGTCATTGCAGGAGGAACATACTTGTCTAATTATTTTTAATAATAAAAGGATAACGAGTGTGTGATTATTGAAGCATTTTTTCAACACTATTAAAGCAATGCCCGGGATCAAGAGTCCTCAATTTCAACAGTTAATGAAGGAGCAAGTAGGGGTTAATGTGTTAAAGAATCAATGCAAGAGAGCTAAGATGAGGGTGATGAAAATACTGATGGGTGGGTATAAGGAAGAATATGCGTAGGTATGGGACTATGCTGGCGAATGCATGTTTCAAAACCTATCTAGTAGGGAATATGTAGAGGTTGTGGAGAGGCCACTCCTTGATCTTGGGCCTAGATTTGATAAATTTTATATCTGTTTTGATGCATGCAAGCGGGGCTTCTTGACTGGTTGTAGAAGAGTTATATGATTGGATGGATGCTTTCTAAAGGGTTTGTGTAAGGGGGAGTTGTTAGTTGCTGTGGGGAGAGATGCCAATAATCAAATGTTTCCAATAGCTTGGGCGGTGGTGAAGATAGAGAACAAGGATATTTGGTCATGGATCTCAAAAATTTAATGGCTGACCTTGAGATAACCGATGGGGGAGGATGGGCATTCATGAGTGACTAACAGAAGGTAATTTCATTGTCAATTAATTCACTCCCTTTTAATATTAATCATTTGCATATTTTTCCTGACTTGTATTTATTGGTTTGAATTTTTGTAGGGACTTATTCCTGCATTGGCTGAGTTGATGCCACATGCTGAGCATAGAATGTGTGCGAGGCACATATATGCAAACTGGTTAAGGAACTTCAAAGGAGATAGGCTCTAGAAGCAGTTCTGGCAGATAGCAAAGATGTCACGCCCCGAACCTCGAGCGCGCCAACATCCCACCATGGTCATTCAAATGCGACGTTCCCAGGTTAAGTCGCCGACCCAATCAAATCTTTAATGCACATGCGGAAGCATATTATAAAACCTCTGACAATAAAATACGTGATAGAAAAGCAGGAAATAAAATCACAACATAACACTTTCATAACTCAACAGAATTACAAACAGAGGTCTACGGCCAACAGTCTACAAAAGACCGGCTCTTAAAAAGGAATTGTCCTACGATCTACAAGTCGGACACATTCTCCAATCCTCATGACTTCACCTCTGTAACTTCTCAAGGTCAACCAAGGCTATCTAGTCGCTCCGTCCACCAAGGACCTGAAATTGTAATCCCCAAATCGGGATGAGACAATGTCTCAGCAAGTTCAACCCCCTAAACCCCTATTAGAAAGAAAATACGCACTGGGTGGCCTAGCCACATCACACAAAGACTTACCTTGCATTGGTCTTCATCTGCAGGTTAGCACAGTTTATATAATTCAACCACGTGCAATTATAATAACTAAACGACTGCAGCACAATCACATCATCATAACAATTCAATCACTTGGATTGTCTCAGCGATCAATCGACTCGACCGATTACATGTCATTCTAGCAAATCAATCATTGCTCTCAATCACGGCCCTATAGGAAGGTTTGACAACCAGTGGCAATCACGGCCCCACTCGGCACAACCTTTAAAAGGTGGTAGATCCCGGCCCGATGGGCACGACCTCTAGTAGGTGGTAATTCACGGCCCCACTGGGCGCGACCTTTATCAGGTGGCAATTCACGGCCCCACTGGGCGCGACCTTTATCAGGTGGCAACTCACGGCCCCACTGGGCGCGACCTTTATCAGGTGGCAATTTACGGCCCCACTGGGCACGACCTCTAATAGGTGGTTAATCACGGTCAATCTCCCATAAATTTCGACACTTGGGACTTTATAAAAAGAATCCCTATTTATCCAATCATCAATTTCAAAATCTGATTACACAGCAGCGATCGGCATGAAATTCTGAGCAATCAGGGTCAAAAATAATTTTTCCATTTTTTAAAATATAAATAATAATATTTTAATAATTTCGGAATATAATATAATATTATAAATTCCAGAATTCGAAATCATTAAATAATTCAAAAATAAAACCCTATTATGTCACATCAAGGCTTTATATTAAAATAAACATACTTAACTTTAAACTAAACACACTTTAACTTAATTAAACATCCTAATCTAATCCTCAACCAAATAAATTAATCCAACCACCTAAACTTACTTAACTTAGACTAAGCACACTTAGGGCATCATTAACAGTCTAATCGAGATTTAGTGAGCTAAACTCACCGGATTAACGAGCCGAGCGGACCAAAACGACGAGGACGACGCGAGGATCGACTTTCCTCAAGGCGGGCCGAGCATCCGGGCTTGGGAAGGCGGCCAAAACGGGCCAAGAAGGGGTTGAGAAACCCATTTTCTGCAGCTGCTAGTTGAGGCCGACGGAGGCTGCTCGGCAGCGATTTGGGCACGGGGAACGGCGGAGAAGAGGCGGCTGCAGCTTGGCGGGCGAGGCAGCGGCTCCGGCGGGACTCCCGGCGAAGTGCAGCGGCGTCGAGCAGTAGCTGGGACGCCGGACGACGAGCTGGAGGCTCGGGCAGACAAAGGCGCGGCCGAGGCAGCAGCGTGAGCAGGCGAGCGGTCGAACGGCGGCAAGCTGCGACGGTGAGGAGCTCCGGCTGGCGGCGTGCGACGGCCATGGCTGCAGCTTCTTTGGTTGCTGGGTTTTGAACAGCAAGAAGAAATCGGGGAGAGAGGAAGCCGACGGGAGGGAGGAAGAAGAGAGGGAGGAGAGAGAAGGAGGAGCCATTTCTTTTTCTTTTTCTTTTTCTTTAATCCACAAAAATGGCCCACCATGACCTCATGCATGACATCACACTCCACTATCTCCCACAACCTTATTCCAATGGGTCCATTTTATTTTTCCGCCGGGGCATGAAACTTTGTACATCAATTCCTTCAATTCCAATCAATTATCTCCCAATTGAATTAAATTGAAGTCTATAAAATTAATCCAATGTCACCACACTTCAATTCACATCTTCACTTATCCGCAGAACCAACTTAAGTCCCAAAAGCGCGACCAAAGGCGGGCCTACTAATTTCTCGAGCCAAATTAGCCATTCTCTGATTTAATTGCTAAAAAAAATTCTGATTACATGAAAACTCTTCTGAAGATGAGTCGATGATCCTGAAATGATTTGTGACACACCCAGACTTCCAATTTCTGAATTCGATCTCAATTTCACGGTTAATTTCACTTTGGCACGATACTAGCGCGGCCCAACCTACCGGGTAGCCTTTAGAAATTTTCATACATTTAACCTGTGGTTGATCATCTCAAGCCACAATGTACATCTTTGAAACATTGGTGACTTTCGGTTGTCAGGGTAATCCCAAGGTTTCAAATACAGACACAGGGTACCCAATCGACGAAAAATCGTCCAAAGTGCCGATCGACCCATTGTGCGATCTGGTGGAATCACCCACACCTGATCACATGCCTCTATCGAGTCGACCTACCTCCGATCTCTAATCGATTTTTAATTGTGCCGTAATGACCCTTGCAGATTAGCTCGGTCGAAAGATCGCTTCATGGTCAAATTCTCGAGTCTGATGCATTAGAATTTTTTAATGGCTTCACCTGATAGACTAGTTTTCACATGAGTGGCCGACTTAAGGAAAAGAACTATATGCGTGCCAACGAAATGCCCGTCTCAATTTATTGAAAATAGAACTGAAAAATCGGGATGTCACAAAAGAATACCAACATGGCTGATTTCAGATTAGCCAAACAAGGATTATTGCAGCTGACAAAGGAAGGTTTTGATGCACTCTTCCAGACATAAGCTAAGCACTGGTGTCGAGCCTTCTTTAACGAAGAGTTCAAATGCGATATCATTGATAACAACCTCAGTGAAACTTTCAATGACAGAATTTTAGAGGCCAGGTGCAAACCAATCATCAGCACGCTTGATGATATTCGAGTGATGGTGATGACTAGATTGCATAGGCAAAGAGATGAGGCTACGAAATGGAATAGAGACTGTGGCCCTAGGATTATGAAGAGATTGGATGCAAACATTGCTACTAGTAGGTTCTGTCATCCAGTTTGGAATGGAGATAATGGATATGAGATTATTCAAAATCAGGATAAGTATGTTGTCAACATGGATAGAAGAAAGTGTTTATGCCGAGCCTGGCAACTAAATGGAATTCCCTGTGCCCATACAATTTGTGCTATTCAGATGAAGCAAGAAAACCGAGATGATTACCTACATGATTGGTACAAAAAAAACTCATACCTTACTTTATACCAATTCATGATGCAGCCTATCAGAAGTAGCAAATTTTGGGAGCCAACAAATCATGAAAGCCCTCTACCTTTGCCACTGAAGAAGCAAATTGGAATGCCAAAAAAGAAAAGAAGAATGCAGTAGGAAGATGCATCAAGTCAGAGGATGAGTAGGACTGGCTCAAAGATGAAATGCTCATATTGTCGCAAGGAAGGGCACAATAAGAAAGGTTGTGAGCTGAAAAGGCAGCATCAACAGCAAGATGTAATGGCTGAAGGTAGGACAGAAGGCCCTGCAGTAGTGCCTACTGAAGGGCAAACAGAAAGCCCTGCTGTAAGGTAAGTATCATCTTTACCTCAGTAACTTTACATTTCCTATTTGATAGAGTTTGATAGTTGACCATGTATACTGGCTTCTCTTGTGCTTTTCCTCTATCATGCAATTGTAATTTGATAAGTTTTCTCCATTTGTTTCCACCATGAAAATGAGCAGATGTTTAATTATTCATTGTAGTTGGTCATGATCCTGATATAGTACATTATTGTAAGGCCTTCTAAAGGGCCTTCTAAAGGCCTTGTTATAGGCTCAAATGTAGGGATAGGGACTGGAATAGGCAGGACAACAACAACAACTGAGTCCACCGTTGAGCAAACAAGAAGAAAAAAAGTTCATGTAAGTTGTACATCGCTGTATTTGTCTTTTATGGGCTGAATTTTAAATTTGTTATGTGTTTCTCAGGTGAGAAGACGAGCAACTGCACAAGTTGCAGATGTTGCTCCCCCATCTATTGTTGTTGAAAATGATGCACTACAGCGAACAAGAGGGGCTATTGGAAAAAGATTAAGGCAATATGGTTATGGGATTTACACAGATGAATGAATTGGAATGACTATTTTGAATGTAAGATTTATAGACCTCATGCATTTAATTTGTTGTACTTCCATTCATTTGGTTGATAATATCGCTATGTTTTTGTAGCTTGGGAGAACTTCAAAGGTACTTCTCTCTCAAGGTGGGCCAACTCAAGAATCAAGGGCGCAACCAAAGAAGAGTGCTCTAAAGAAGAAGATAGTGGGTATAGTTGCAAAACAGCCATCCAAACAGAACCCAGCACTAGTTCCATCTCAACTAATGATTGGGCGCGATAGTGATGATATGGACCAACACATGACATGTGCTAGAACAAGAATAGCCATCGTCAAAAACAAGGAAAATGAGGTGACAGAACGGTCAGTTAAAGAACCTGCACATTCAGTTCGAAAGAGTGCTCGGATTATGAATCAATTTAAAAGCCCCAATACGAAAAGGAGATCATGGTGTTGTCCATATTAACTGATAGGAGGGTGCTGGACTTGGTCTCTTTTTATGTGGTACTACTTATGGGAGGGTGCTGGACATAGTTTATGTTTATTTTTACGTGGTGCTGGACATGGTCGCATCTTTTTATGTTTTCTTTTTTTAGGAAGGTGCTGGATATTATATCACTGGTGGTAGTTGCTGCCTCCATATTGCCATTGGTTTTTTTTAAGAGGGTGCTGAACCTTCAGTGATTGGGGAGTGAAGTTCAAGTTTTTCTTTTCTTTTGTAAACAATCAATCAATATCAATGACAATAGCTGTTTTTGTATATTTTGCTGTTGGTGTAATGTTCTTATGAGGTTGCTATTATTTTTAGATCTAAATGTGTGCATATAGTGTTGCTGGTTGAAGTCGTTGATGCGTTGATGCTATCTGTGGGGTTCTGGTTGTATGTGCTGGAATAAGATGCAGTTTTGGGTGCTGGTGCATCTTGTTGCAGGGTTGTTGTGTTGCAAGAAGATGCACCAGTAAGCCAATTGGTGCAAGAACAAGATGCAGGATGCACCACGACTGGTGCAAGTTTGAAATTGACACTCAAGCGATCACTATTTACAACTTGTGTAATAGAAGTGATCACTTTGTAATCGCGACTGGCACTTAAATGATCACTTTTATAAAAACTTAGCACTCAAGCGATCATTATTTACAACTTTTGGTACTGAAATGGTCAATTGTTAATTTGCCACCATCCCTTAATTTTACCATGGTTTGCAGTTGCAGCAAACCAGCAAACCAACAAACCATTACAACGATAAAAATGCAGCAACCATTTTATTTGAAGTAAAAACTAACCAAAACAAACATTGCCAATACACAACTAAACAATAAAAAGTGCTCAGAACTAATGCATTCCAACTCCAACCTTCCATTTTGCCATGGTTTGCAGTTGCAGCAAACCAACAAACCAGCAAATCATGAGGGCAAATAAAAAATGCAGTAAGCAAACATTGCATTTCTGAAGTGCTCACAATTAATGTATTGCAACTCCAACCTTGCATTTCTACCATGGATTACAACAAAACTTTCTGCTTCATACAAAAATGGTAGACATATAAACTTCGACTATGGTAGACATACAAACTTCTTCTCATTACTTACTTCACATTTGAATAAACTACACAAGAGAATAAGAACACAATCAACGCTCGATAAAAGTTTCTTTCAATTTTCAACCTTGAAACCTCCCTCTTCAAATGGTCGACCAGAGATGTTAAATCCTTCATTTGAGTTTGCATTGAGTCGACATCCTCCAACTTGTCCATTAACATAGGCGGAGGTTGATTTCGGCTTTCAAGTAACTTCAGGATTACTTCTGTCGCTCGATCAGAGAATTTCCTATCAACCCATTTGAAATATTTACACTTCGAGCCTTCTCTATATTTGCCGTACCCATGGAATCTTCTCCCGGGATTCAACCGAGTCCTAGATGTTCTTCTCGGACTCGGTAACCCACAATAACAGTAACACTCACAATCTAATTCGCTTTTTTTTTTTTTATAAGAATGTGAGCCGCTGCTGAAACTTCTGCCCTCTATTCGCAAGAGCGAGTTGATAACTTTGAGAGAAAATCGAAGTATGCACTCAAATTGGTCGAATTGGGGATTTAGGGTTTTCAATTTCTGATTCTACTCGAATTTGGGGATTTAGGGTTTCTTATTTGGGGGAAAAAGACGCTAAACGGCGTCGTTTTGTTGTTTGCATGCTAATTGTATTCTCCGCCGATCTATGTCGGCTTCAAATATTAATAAAAAAATGCCACGTCAGATTTCTGGCCAACCAGATCGGAGTTGGCACCAAAATGAGCATTTTTCAAAATTTTTGGCACTTAAGTGATCCGACAGAAACTTTTGGCACCAAAGTGAGCGCCGTACACAACTTATGGCACCATTAGTGTACTTATCCCAAGATTCTATCTCTCTAGTTAGATTGGGCTTGCTCTTCTCTAGTCCCTTTCTCTTTGATGTGCATTTATTTTTATTTTTTTGGGTAAAATATAAGAATATATTGAGCTTTAAACCAAATTTACAAAAGTTTGGCGTCAAAAACTTACACTCAAAGAGACAACATGTCGAAATGAGTAAAATGAAGCCAAAGTAAAACAGAAGAACGCAAACAAAGTGGACCCAAACAAGCACAGAACAGCCTAAACAATAGGCAAAAGGAAAATACAAAAAAGACAAAATGTGTTGGTGCAACAAAAAAGACAAACTTTACCTCGTTTTTTCTTGGTACGTTTACCTCTTCACTAGTAAAATACATTCTCTTATCTAAAAATAACGTATAGTGATCCATCTCTTTAATTAGTTCAGCATACGTCAAACAATCCACTGGAAAGCTGCTCACTTCTCGCCCCTCTCCCTTAAATTTTTCCTCTCTCTCTTTTCTTCGAGCCAACGAGAAGGAAAAGAAGCTTAGGGGTGTAAGTTAGCGTCTTTCTCTTCTTCCCCTCTTAGCCAAAAGATCTGCACACTTTTGCCTGAGAAGCATCTGCATTCCCCTCCCCCCACCCCCCAAAAAATAGAAAGGTTAAGCCCTCTCATAGCTTCTCTTTTCTTTTTGTAACTTTTCTCCTTTTCCAGTAGCATCAAGAACCATAAGCAAAACATCCGGAGCGTAGTGGCCGGTGATGACCTCCATGAGGTCATTCTGATTTCTGATGGTGAGCGTAATTGGTTCTTTCATAAAGGTAAAAACATTGTCATTGCCAATGATGTCGGCAGTGACTCTAATGAAGAGGAGAGCAAAGTGTATAAAAATATTGTATGGACACTTACCAAATAAGAACTTTAGAACTCATAATTGGATAAGAAAAGTGTGGACATTTTAGTTAACAAAATATTCAAGTTTATATATTGAAAGGCCACTAGTTAAATATTAGTATAATTAAGTTCTTGACCCTAAATTTGTAGTTGTAGGAGAAGTGAAATATTTGGTTTCTAACCGACCCTAGTAAATTATGGACTTCTTCTCATATAGAATTCCCATAGGTTAATCGAATTGAAATGTAAATTTCTATGTCGCGCAAGATTTAGGAGAATTTACGCCAATTGAGAATCATTGATTTCCAACTTGACATTACTTCCAAACCCATCATTTCCTCGAAGGGTCATGATAAAAGTTACATAAGTCCAAGGGACGGTACCAGTGTCTCAGGGTTTGGAGCTTTTGGGACCAAGGTACTTGGGGTCATGTTCAATTCTGTTTCACACAAAACAAATGGAGAAAAAAATACGTCAGCACATACTTCATCCTTCCTGTCGGTGACGTGGAAAGTACTTCCCATTAAATCCGTCTGGACCCGGTACACTCAATGGATGCGCCTAATTTTTTTTTTTTTTTGGTCGTAACAATGCGGCTAATTTGGAAAACAGCACTTTCAACGTCTTCCGTGGCCACCTCATCTATTTAGTACTATTTCATTTCATCAGGTGCCAAGCTGGGAATTTTATCTAATACCGGAAGGAAGTCCCCGGGCCCTAAAATTTGATTTAGGCTCTTAAAAAAATCTGTAGTCATCTGGTGCAATAGCCCTTCATCTCGGACCCGAGATCCATCTTCAGTTTTTAGCATTAAAATTTTATTTATATGTAAATAAGCTTTTTCCGGATGAGAGCTCAAGATGAAACAAAAAATTTAATAAAAAGATGACCCAAATCGGATTTGGTGTATATTTCGTTTGCAAGTTGAGGCAAAATCCAATCTTACACTTGGTTCGACCCAAGCTCATGTATGCGAGCCTGATATCTTTTCCTTATCGTGACCAAGCTAGTATAGTGAACCCATTAATAAAATGAGTAAGATAGCTCAAGTGATATGAAATATGAGAAAGCATAAAAACAAGTTTTTTTTAAAATGCTTTTCTACCAACAAAGCTGGAGACTACTTAGAGAGAAATGAAATTATCACCCGCAGTTTATCAAATGGTATTGTCGTAGAAATCGTAGTGTGAATTGTTGCAGCAAATATTCACGATTTTGATTCTCGTTTGGGCGGAGAGAGTTCGTGTAGGATCCGAACTTCTCATCCCTCCACGGGTACGAGTCCTCCTTCTACACCTGACTTTGACGAAAAATCGTAACTTAAAGAACAGAACTGAACCGGTCAAAAGGGAGACCAAGAATGATCCGACCACCTCACCTAGGAAATAAATGTTGTTTAGATGACTATTGTCGTGTTTTTTCCCTTTCGCGTGGTCCAACGTTTCCTTCCTTCGTAAGCAGACATGTTAGGTTTGTTGGGTCGAAGAATTTCCTCTGCCATCGCAACTAGACCAGTCTAGAAATGTACGATTCAACCGCTTATAACACGAGGTGGCGAGGGATGGACTTCCGAAATCCTGGTCTGCCATCATTTTGTTTATGTTTACTTTGATTTTGCGCGCACATTTCATGTGTGCAAGTGCTAAAAGAATGATATACATTTGTCAAGTCTTTAAAGGAGGTGGGCATTCCACCAAAAAAAAAAAAAAAAAAAAGAGGAGGTGGGCTTGCGCTTGGGTGTTAGATGAAGAGATAATATCATGAAAGATTCTTATGTTTTTTTGTCAGAATTTTAAAATTATCCATTTATCTTTTTTTTTTAATTAAAATAGTTATTATACTTCTTAAAGATATCTGTCCATCGTTCTCGAGTAAGGATTTTGATGAGTTGGACATGACAACCCTTTTGATTTCACCTAGAATTTTTTTTTTTTTAAATATGATTTTTTGGTTATGCCAACTTGATGTGGAATTTTTCAAGACCATACTCGTTGACCACCTCAAAGCCATCGTCAGAACAACCACATGGAACCACATGGCTTGTGACTACAGCTGGAGGTGATAGCGACCGCTACTCTCTCTTTAGTCACACATCTTAAATCTTATGTTTCAAGATTTGGTTATATTATTTGAAATTTCAAGGGTGGTAAATTTTTGGGAACTTTTACGTTCTTATGAAAAAGAAAAAAAAGAATGGAAATTGCCATGATCCCATAGACATAAGGACAGAATATAGTTCACTTTAAGTCACAGGAAGGGCGGTGAACATTCAATCTTTTGCCACGTAGATTTCCACAGGTGATCGTGGCCTTTTCTGCCGAAAGCGTGGTGCATATGAATCAGAAGTTTCTCTTCCAACGCGAAAATCTCCGAGTGCACCGTGGTACATAAGAACAATGTGACAATTCGTTCCCCACCGAGCAAAGGGATCGGGGGAGGCCAAATTTGATACGATCCCCAAACATGCATCTTCATCGCTAGGAAAAACACTCGCACAAAATTATATCATAAGGACTTATTCGTATAACACGAAGCATTATATACAAGCATCGGGGAAATTGCTCAATTGGTCCTAAACCTCTATAGTACGAATACTATTTCAATCAGGCTTTCTAATATTACCAATTTAATCCTACACATTTGTGTAAATGCAAATGTGGTTCTTTTAATCAATTTTTTGCCGAAAACTGCTGACATAGTGACGTGCCACGTATGATGACCATCACTTGTAGTAAAAATTAGTCGAAATGATTATATTGGAATTTCTTGCAAAGATTTATTACTAAATTAACAAAATTAAAAATTTATGATTGAATTGACATCCGCATAGTAAGTTTATTGTTGATTAGAGACCATGCAAATTTTCAAAAGGATCCACTTGTTAGACAAAAGAAAAATTACTCAAAAATATTTTTTCATTTATTATTTTTTATCTCTTAAAAATAAATGAATTGAAAAATATTTTCACTGAACCATATGCTTAAGTGTCGTAAAGCTTCATGATAATTGGAATTCGTTTTCCAAATTCAACTACATCTTCACCACTATTCTTGACTTCTAGTTGCCTAGAACCAAGACCCGATATGTTAGGGCCCATTCATTAGGGTCCTAGGTGCTCACACCGGGTTCTCGAGCTCTTTCGTCAAGGTCTCCAATTTAGGCATACGGTCCGAGACTAGACTGTAAGGTCCAAGGTTTGTCCCTCAAGGTCCCGGTGCAAGGTCCCTAGATGGGGCGTCGTGGTCTTGGGGTTTTGTGTTAGAGCTGGATTTGTTTGTTGGAAGGTACGTCTTAAGTTTTTCAATAGCAATTTCCTAGCCAATAAAAAAAAAGTTTTTCAATAGCAACAATTAAAAATTAATTCTCTCTCATTTGAAACTGAAGGTCTCTCCAAATTATAGGAGAATGAACCATCATTTACAAAATTACTTTAATTAAAAAAAAATGGGAACATTCCCTGGTAATATACTATTTTCCGGAAGTAAATGCATCCTAAATCGGAAAAAAGACAAACAGCTAAGTATTGTTGTCATCATGTCGCCCAGTGTCCTCGGGCTACTTGGCAACCTTATGCACAATGCAGTAACCTAATTCACAAAGCATTGATTACACGTGATACAATAACCCGCGATGGACAAAAAACTGTAGAGTTTTCTTCATTGATTTTCCTTGGAAGACACTTCAAAACAATCTTCATAATGGACCGCGTCCAAGGCCGTATTTCAAAGTACTCGCTCGCGCGTTGAAAATTCGCGGTCGGAGCAACCATCCAACTCAAGTTATCAACCCTTCAAACCGGCCTCGTGGGCCAGAGGATTATTACCAAACTCGGAGTGTTCTTAATTTCCAAGAACCTTCCCTTACACTCACTGCTCAGGTCAAGCCCAACGCTCTCGTGTGTGTGCATATCTAATATATAACTCCATCTCCGGAGGCAGGGATCACTCAACTTCCTCTCTTGCTCCTCTCTACGACAATCTCGTGCTCCTTTCCGGCAAACTCCTCCTTCGTCTTTGTCCATCTTTCTTGCTATATTATAAGTTACCAAGTCAAAAACCCGAGTCAAAAACCCGACCAGCCTTTTTTCTTTGAAGACGATGAGTTACGTTTCAAGCAATAGAAAGCCACTGTTGTCTCGGAAAGCAACCAACGACGGCCATGCCGAGAAGTCTCCCTATTTCGATGGGTGGAAGGCCTACGACAAGGACCCATTTCATCCTACGCAGAATCCCGGTGGTGTCATCCAAATGGGTCTTGCAGAACATCAGGTAAAAGAAAAGGAATAAAAAAAAGAAATTGCTTGTAGTTCCTCTTTTTCGACCTGTGGGTCTTGTGCCGAAAGCTCGGAAAGTGAACTTTCTTTTTTCTGCAATATCCAGCTCTGTTTCGACTTGGTTCAAGAATGGCTCGTCAACAACCCAGAAGCCTCCATCTGCACTAAGAAAGGAGTGGACAAGTTCAGGGACATTGCCCTCTTTCAGGACTATCATGGCTTGCCCGAGTTCAGAAACGTACGTTTGGGTGAATCAAATTCATTGTCCCGCTCCTCTTTTTCAGTAACCAAATCTATGCATTACATCATTAATCGATGTGCGAAAGTAATATGAGAGCTTGACGACGGATAGGATTTTAAAGCCATGATCTTTTGCAGGCTGTGGCGAAGTTCATGGGGAGAGTGAGGGGGGACAAGGTCAAGTTTGATCCCGACCGGATTGTCATGAGCGGGGGAGCCACAGGAGCTCACGAAATGATCACATTCTGCCTGGCTGATCCTGGCGATGCGTTCTTGGTGCCAACCCCTTACTATGCAGGGTAAGATCTCGCATCATTTTCTGCTTTCCAAGCTAATACATCACGGGCTTAGTTAATATGATAACTGCAAAACTGATGGGATTAGGTGCGCTTCAACTGTTCACATTATTGGAGATTCGACTAGAGGGCAGCACCTTCCACCTTAGGCATGGAAAAGATTAAAATAATGCTTGGCTACCACTGGGAAGAAAAATTATATTATCCATATGATGCGGCTTCTCGGTGTTCTTTATTAATCACAACACAAAACTGATCTTATTAATAAGAAAATGATTGGGTTGCCTCATTATGCTTGCCATGTGACTGTTCTTCTGGGAATTTTACACCAAATTTAGCCCGTGTCCATCTTCAAAGACGGATGTCGGCAATCCTAATAACATATATTAGATCATTTTCCAGCTGTTTTGCTTCGCTCCATCTCTTTCACGGTATCCATAATACTTCCGCAAGGTCAACGACCGGCAAGCATTATTGGTCAATATCGCCCGCACTTGATTTAGTCAATGAAAACTAGGGTAGCTGAATTAAGACACAGGGCAAGTTGCCTCGAAATTTCATTGTCACCATCCAAACGCTATGGCCGAAAGGACCTGCCTTTTTCCTGTGTATTGTCACCTCTGGCTCTTGACAATAATTGAAATCGGGTACCGTTTTGGGAGAATTCTTTACAATGTTGGGACAAAACAGATGAGGCCATTTTTAGAGGCTAAATCTTCCCTGAACAGTGAAAGTCCTTTTCTTCAATATAGTTCTTGGATACATCTTCCAGGGGACAGATTAGGGCCCTTAGCTATCTCTACTCCTGCAAAAAAACATGCTTAATTTAACTGCTTTTTGAGGGTTGTCTAAAGACTGATTATGACTTTTTGTTCATCTCAAAGTCAATCTGACCTGTCCAAAAATGACCTGGTGAGTGAATCGGGTAAATTCAAAGAACGAAAGCATTGAATAAGGTTTGGTTTTCACGCTAGAGAGTGTTGGGCACGTTTAATACTCAATATGGCATCTCTGTTAATAAGCTTTTGGGATAAAGACTTAAAAGTTTCACATAACTCTGTCATGTTTCTCCAAAAAGAACAAAGAAGAGTTTTCATGGCCGAGTTTGAGCATGAATGGTGAAACAGAACCTATATTTTTATGAATGACAACTTGTTTCTTCTCAAGTTAATTGAAAAATAAAACAAAATTATCTTTTTGCAGATTTGATCGAGATTTGTGTTGGAGGACCGAAGCACGACTTCTCCCCGTGGTCTGTCACAGCTCTAACAATTTCAAGGTCACCAGGAAGGCTTTGGAAGAAGCATACGCAAAAGCTGTTGAGGCCAACATCAGCATAAAAGGGTTGCTCATAACCAATCCATCAAACCCGCTAGGGACCATCCTAGACCGAGACACGTTGAGAGAAGCCATGAGCTTCATCAACGAGAAGAACATCCACCTCATTTGCGATGAGATATATGCTGCTACAGTCTTTCGTCAGCCTGATTTCATAAGCATCGCAGAGATAATCGAGGAAGATCAAGAATACAATCGCAACCTTGTGCATATAATTTATAGCCTCTCAAAAGATATGGGTTTCCCTGGCTTCAGGGTTGGGATTGTGTATTCATACAATGATGCCGTGGTGGAGTGCGGCCGGAAGATGTCCAGCTTCGGTCTAGTATCCTCCCAAACTCAGTACCTGATTGCATCCATGTTATCGGACGATCAGTTCATCGGGAAATTCCTGTTGGAGAGTGCGGGGAGGTTAGCCACGAGGCATAAGGATTTCACTGACGGACTTCGTCAAGTAGGCATCAAGTGCTTGAACGGCAATGCGGGTCTCTTCTTATGGATGGATTTGACGGGGCTCCTGATGGAGAGCACCGTAGAGGCAGAGACGGCTCTGTGGTGGGTCATAATCAACGATGTCAAGCTCAATGTCTCGCCGGGTTCTTCCTTTCACTGCTCAGAGCCAGGATGGTTCAGAGTTTGCATTGCCAACATGAATGAGGAGACCACGAAGGTTGCTTTAGCACGAATCCGAGAGTTTGTGCTGAGGAATGGCAATAAGCCGAACAAGAAGGAGAAGTGCTGGCAGAGCAACCTAAGGCTCTCGTTCCGAAGAATGGACGATGTGTTGAGGCCGCCCTGCATTATGTCCCCTCACTCGCCCATCCCTCAATCACCACTGGTTCGAACCAGAACTTGAAGTTGACAATCACGTGATTCTACAAATGGGCATTTTTCCCATTAAATTGAAAGCTTTCCAAATGTCAAATAGGGAATTGGATTCCTTATTTGCTTAGTAGACAGGATCAAAGATTCTTTTGGTAAGGAAAAAAAAACTAGAAAAGCTGAAAAATAGGTCAGGACTATTACCTTGTAAGCGGGTGCAGTGCAGAATGCATCCTAATTTTTCTGCACCCCAGTTTGTTCATTCTTTCATCAGGCACGGTATTTTAATTCTTTCCTTCTGTATCATCCCTAAGATGGCCCTAAGTTGCTCAATAGAGTATAAGCAGGAACCCATCAGGATTTACTTTTTCAACAATATTCAGACTGTCCTGTTGTTTTCTGGAGAAGGATGTCTGAGTTCCTGTGCATCACAGAGTTTGGCGTTCCCTGTGGCCTTTCTCGGCTTATCCTTTCTCAAATGAGTTTGTGCCTTGTTTAATGTTCTCCTCTTCTCGATAGATGTTAGCTGAAAAAAGGAAAGGGAAGGATACAGAAGGGAGGCGACCAAAAAGTACTTAGGCTTTCAAGCTGCTATTGTTATTCAACGTTAAGAGGCATTAAACTTGTTTATCTACCCCTTGTTCTCTTTCTGGAAGCTGCAACTACCAAAAATGAGAACTGAGACCGATCTTTGTCAATATACTAAATTAATTCAGTAGGGAAGGAATCAGTGTCGTGCCATCTTTCTAGTCAAATATGGTAAGCAATCTGATTTTCTTGTTTCTTTTGTAGCCGTCATCAAAGAGTTGAAGATTGATGTTTGAATTGAATTTGGCTGCTCATCTTAAACAATCCAAAATTAGATGTGGAACTGGTAGACAAAATTCACTTTTAGGATAAAGCTGATAATGTCGCATTGTATTCCATTACGGCAACCCGAACATATCGATTGGTCACAGCACAAGTCGGGATCCAACAAAAAAAGGCTAAGCCCTCGGGGTTTGGCCTCTTGAGACTAATCCTATAAGTTGCATTTGGTTGTCAGGACAAGGACTGGGATAAGGTGGGATAAAATGAGATAATAAATCCCCCGTATAGTTTATATGTACATATTTGATCCTTTCGAGTGTTTGGTAAACTTCAAATTAAGACTGTAAAATAATTAAATAAAGAAAGTTCAATTTTATTAAAGAAATGAAAATTAAACAATTTAATTAGATTAAAAGAGTGAAATGGAAAACTCTAGGTCTAAGAACTTTGGCCTAAAGTGATCTACAAATGAGTAGAGTGTCGATACTATATGGCTTCATTGCCCCACTGAGAGCAGCTTGGAGCCTCGTGCTTCAACAAGAAAAACAAAAGAATTGATGCTTATGACTTGACTTTTTTTTTTATATATAAAAATTCTTATGGGAACATAAGTTGATGCTTTGCGAAATGCAAGTCCTCTCTACATTATTGTCCCCCCGATTTCCTCCACATTCAAGGCATGTTAATTTGCTCAGATGGTGACATTGTCATCAACCACATGTCACCTTTTGTAGCTACTCTATCAAGTATTGTTTTGAAGTCGCCAAGATATTGTTACACTGATGTTGGCCAAATTGCAGTTCTATTTACATGAGAAATGCTAACAATGGGACAACAAGCATAGATATTACAGGACGGCGCCAAATTTGCCCAAGATGTTTCTTCGTCGCATGGGCTATGCTACTTCAAACTTTCAAATTTGACCGAACAAATTTTTATAGAAGGTATTTATAGGCCAGTTTGGTTTCGAAAGATCCGTGATTGATTAGTGATTATAGATGAAATAAATGACGATTCTCAATTTGTTAAGTGTTTTTCAATAATCTATTCTAATTTAGTTAGACTTTATCCCATCCCCCTTTTGGATTTCTTATTTGGTAATTTATCCAGACATATCTAGATTTATCCGATCCAAAGGACGTTCCCAAATACCGTATAGAATATATTACCTTGTCTGGTCTCAAATTTGGATTATCATATGTAGCCATAGTGCCAAGAATTGGCCAAATTGGTGGTTTTGTGATGGAAGTACATTTTTCGGACTTTTCCGCGGACCACGGTAACATAACAGACTCACAGCTGCTGGGAATTCTGACTCTGACCGTGCTTGGTCGAGATTTGAATTTTAACCGTGACTTTGACTCACTCGAGTCTAGAAGTCATAGTCCAAAATTGTTAAAACTTTCAAGCATGTTGAAATGTAAAATCTTCAACTTCATTTCCATTTCCTTATTCGCCACCCCACTTCGGAACTTGATCTTGACTGTTGAACGATAGAAGCTTCTGCACTACTTAATCGTCGTTCGGCTCCGCCCTCGCTCGATCGCCGTTACTATCCTTCGATGGAATGTTAATCTCCAAGGTAAGGATAAGAACATTGATGATTGTCGTCTTCTTTTCATCCTGTGGTCCAGCAAAGCATAAATTAAACTGGGACATGGTTTCGTTTCGTTTCTTAACTGTCAGTGCCCACCAATTAGAACCACTGGCTGTGGAAAGAAAAAAATGATATCGACAGGAGGCTGACAGTGTTGGCTGGGACTTGGGATGTGGACATTTGCAAATTATCCTTGGCACAACAGTGACGAAGAGGAACATTAATGTAGATTTGAGATGGGTATACTTTTCCATCACTCGAGGCATTGCTTCGAACCATTAAATGGGGCTACTATTTAGTTTCTAAATATCATTAATTTCCACTTTAAAGTTCTCTGATCTCGAAAAAACATTATGATTGGTAGGATATCAAGAGGAGAGCATATTTACGGAACTAGTTCATCTTGTCATATCGAATTTTTTACTCTAACCTTCAAATATCAAGGTCGAAAGGAGAAGTGTTTAGAAGAACATTTAAAAGAAGGTAGTGGAATTTTGGGAGATCTTCTCTTCTCCCACTCTACTTTAAAAAAAAAAAAAAAATTCAAACATCACAATGCCTTATATGACTGAGGTTGAAGGGTAATACAGACTTTGTCCATAGAGGGTTTAAAAATCTTTGGGAAAAATTCTCTGTGAGATCTAGCACACCCATTAAATTTAAACAACCAGGTATAATCGATTTGGTTGGATCAAGTAGAATTTTCGAATGTCCACTAATGGTGAATTGTCCTTGGCACCATCAGAGCAGCCAAGGTTGCTAGTTTTTATTTTTTATTTTTTATTTTTTAAGTGCTTAAATGACACATCTCAGCGAATAAAGTTGTGGAGGGGGTGCAGTCTTGTTGGCGGGTATCTCTACGCAACTGATGCATCATTGCCTCATTGGTATAGAACTATAACATTGACCTGATGATAATGTACAAAAAGGCTCTGATTCCATCAGGTGATCAAAAGCAAGACTAATGGAGATTAGATTGGTGTGCAGACAGACCACGGCCATATATTCCGGAGGGTCTACAAATATAAACCCAGAAGTAGGAACAAGGAATCCGACTTCATTCAAGAGAGTTGACTAATCGTGATTGATCTACTGCCGTTTAGAGCAGTACGTACAAATGCGAGTAAATCGTGCATTTGTCATACAATCCAAGAAGCTAACCGTGGCCAATGCTCAGTACATTGACTGACCCAGCTAAGTGCAAGTGCAAGGGAAAGAGATCACTTCAACGAGCTGTTCACAAATGTCTGTCCACTAGTGGTAGTCTTTAAACATGCAGTTTTTTCTCGTACATATACCCCTTCACTAGTAAAATACATTATTTTCTCTTAAAATAACCTATAATGATCCGTCTCTTTAATTAGTTCAGCACACGTTAAATAATCCACCGAGAAGATATTTACTCATCACTTCTCATAACTTGGCCGGTGATGTCCTCCATGAGGTCATTGTGTTTTTTGACTGTGAAGCGTAATCATTTTTTTTTTTTTTTTCCATAAAGGTAAGAACATTATCATTGCTAATGGTGTTGGCGGTGACTCTTGATAATACTACTAAGATCATCAGAGGGTGAATAGGTGTTTAAAAGAAATCTTAATAAATAATCACGGAATAGAATAAGTTGCAAGTAAAGTATGGATAAGAAACAAAATCAGATTCGTGAAACACCAGACTTCTGGTAGATGTTCAAAATCTGTTATGCGGTGGAACAAACTTTTACGATAACTTGTACTATTGTAACGGATTTAAGTAAAGAGAGTTAAGGAAAGAAAAGATTGCACATGCTTTTTATAGTGGTTCAGCTTGGATTAAGCCTACTCTCCCACGCTGACAGCTTATTTGCTGGATTTCACTATAGTATCAACAAAGAATTACAACTTGGGAGTACAAATACTAAGTGATAGAACCTTCTAACTTACTAAGTCACTCTTTTTGTGTTTTTTTTTTTTTTTTCTCTTGAACACAATTTGTAAGGCACATTGAAGAAAACAAGTAGTTGAGAGAAGTTTTAGACTTTGGAATTCCAATTTTCACGTCTCCTTTTCAACTTGACCGAATGACCTCCTTTACTCCTTCACACCACACTAGCCGTTGGCATTTTCTAGAGCAACCCATTGGGTAGAATCTATTAAAGAGATCTTATAGCCATTTTAAGATGGAGATAGAAATTCTATTGATTTTAGTCACCCATATAATTAGAATCTAAGTTTTCATAAGTAAAATTTTCTCATAAGTAACTTATCTTCAAGATTGATCTTGTCAAATTTGTGATTGAATTAATCAATGTGTGTGTATATATACACACACATATAAGGAAAGTGAAATCCTTGGCCATAAGATAGCTGTTGAAAGAATCTTTTGTTTCCAAATAAAGTTCATTTGTGTTGCACGACGACAAGTTTGGTTCTGATACGATCTCAATCTGGACTTCGTCAGAATAGGAAATGCTTCTGGGATGAAATATCGATAGAACCTTGATAAGTCCTTAGAAACAACTCACAAGCAATTTGTACTTAAAATAAGCATTAAAAATAGAAAGTTTTGTCAACTTCAAAATCTGAGTAGGAGTTTTTTCAACAACTCTAATGAAGAGGAGAGCAAAGACTTCACGTTTGATGAAAGTGTACATAAACACTTAGCAAACAAGAACTTTGAACTCATAATTAGATAAAACTTTAGGACTCATAATTGGATAAGAAGACTGCGTGGACATCTTAGTTGACAAAATAATCAAGTTTATATATTGAAAAGACACTAATTAGATAACTAGTGTAATTAAGTCCCCAACCTTAGATTTGTAGTTGTGTGGGAGGTTTCTAACCGATCCAAATAAGCTAGTGGCAACTCCCCATATGAAATTATTATAGGATTAATCGAATTAAAATATAAATTCCAACGTCGTGCAAAGCATGGATTTGAAGGAAATTTATGCCAATTGAGGATCATTGATCTCCAACTCGACGTTACCTCTAAACCTGTCATTTCCCCACAATGCCCGTGTCGGGAGGGTCATGACAAAAGTTACATAAGGTCCAAGGAACGGTATTTGTCCAGTGTCTCAGGGTTTGGACTTTGGGGACAATGGTTATGAGGGTCACGCTTGATACTGTTTTCAGACAGCACAAAAGGTTTAAAAAGATAAAAAAATCCTTCACGTCAGCTTATACTTCATCCTATAGTCCTGTCGGTGATGTGGAAAGCACTTCCCATTAAAGCCGTCTGGACCAGGGGCAACAGCATTTTGAACTTCTTCCATAGCCTCCTCACCGATTAAGTACTATTTCATTTCATCAGGTGCCAAGCTGGGAATTTTGTCTAATACCGGAAGAAAGTCCCCGAGCCCTAAAATTTGATATAGGATCTTGAAAAAAACTGTAGTCATTTGATGCAATAGCCCATCTTCTCGGTCCCCGGATCCATCTTAAGCTTTTAGCATCGAAATTTTATTTACACGCAAATAAGCTTTTTCAGATAAGGGCTCGAGCTGAAACGAAAAATTTAATAAAAAGGCGACTCAGATTGTGTCCGGCATGTATTTCACGTGCAAGTGGAGGCGAAATCCAATTTTACGCTTGCTTTGGCTCAAGCTCATGCATGAGAGCCTGATATCTTTTTCTTCTTATTACCAAGCTAGTATAGTGAACCTATTAATAAAGTGAATAAGAGAGCTCGTCAAGCAAAGATGAAATACGAGAAAGCATGAAAAACAGGTTTTCTAAAAAGCTTTTTTACTAACAAAGCCGAAGACTACTTAGAGAGAAATGCAACGAGCACCCGCATTTCATTAAATGGTATTGTCGTAGAAATCAAAGTGTGAATTGTCACAGCAAATCGTGATTTTGATTCTTGTTTGGGCGAGAGAATTCGTGTCTGATCCGAACTTCTCATCCCTCCATGGGCACGAATCCTCCTTCTACACCTCACTTTGACGAAAATCGTGACTTAAAATGTAACAACTCGGGCCCCACTGTGTGATATTGTCCACTTTGGACATTGAGTCCTCACGGTTTTAAAACGCGTCACACAGGTTAGAGGGGCCCAAGCCATTATAAACTGGCCCAAGACTCTCTCCCTAGGCGATGTGGGACAGGGACCCCTTCCTTGCGCACGTCCGGAACCGAGGCGTGGACGCACCGCCATCCCTCCTCCTCGTGCACCGCCGCTCGGGCCGTCACTCTCCCCCCCTTGGGAGCACAACGCCCTCGCTGTGGCTCCACAAGCGGTCGGGAGTCGGCTCTGATACCGTTTGTAACAACCCGGGCTCCACTGTGTGATATTGTCCGCTTTGGACACTGAGTTCTCACGGCTTTAAAACGCGTCACACAGGTTAGAGGGGCTCAAGCCATTATAAACTGGCCCAAGACTCTCTCTCTAGGCGATGTGGGATAGGGACCCCTTCCTTGCCCACGTTCGAGAATCGAGACGCGGACGCACTGCCATCCCTCCTCCCTGCGCACCGCCGCTTGGGCCGTCACATAAAGAATAGAACTCAACTGGTCAAAGGGAGACCAAGAATGATCCGACCGCCAGATGAGAGCTGACCTAGAATATCGATGTTGTTTAGATGACCCTTGTTATGCTTTTGTCCTTTGTGTGGTCCAAAGTGTTGAGAAAACTTCTAACATGTTTTGAAGTTGACAAAACTTTCTTATTCTTATTCTTATTCTGAAGAATAGTAGACTTCTAAAGTCATATCGCAAACTTTTGTCAAACTCTATTCACTCCAGAAGTCTTTCCCACTTTGATACAATCTAGACTAAAACCAAGTCCAGAACGAAGATATTATCAAACTCAGATTTATTGATCTTATGACAAGGTTTCAATATGAATAAAATAGAGATTTATTCATTAATATCTGGCTTTCTGGCGAAGAATCTCACTTATATTTTATAAATACATTAATGGAATCAATCACGAATTGATGAAATCAATCCTGAACACAAGTTTCTTTTTGAGACTCATCTACTAATGGAAATCTAAATTCTAATTGTATGGGTGACAATTGACGGATTTTCATCTCAATCTTCAAACGGCTATAAGAATTCCTTAATCGATTCTGTCCAATGGATTGATTGGAAGAAATTCCTTTGGAGAATGCCAATGGCTAGTAAGACGTGGAGGAGTATTTAAGGAGGTCATTCAGTCTATTTGACGAGTGTGTGTGAAAATTGAAATTCCAAAGTTTGAAACTTTTCCAACCACTTGTTCTTCAACAACAGCTCTCATAAATTGCACTCAAGAGAAAATCACAAGAAGAGTGACTTAGTGTGAGAAAAAGAAATCTTCTACTGAGTGTTTGCACTCGAAATATTGTACTTCTTTGTTGATACTTTAATGAATTATAGTCAGAAGGCTGTTAGCGTGGGAGAATGGATGTAGACTTGATCTAAGCCAAACTACTATAAATCTTGTGTGCAATTTTCTCTTCCCTTAACTCTTTTCAACTTTATCAGTTGCGATTTTCTTTTAAGTTTCTCAAAAATCTATTCCATATCTTATTTGATTATGAATTTTCTTCAGAAGTCTGGTGACGCTTTTAATCAGACTCCAACTCTTTTTCAGATTTTGCTCGCAACATATTTTATCTGCATTTATTTGTCAATATTTATTTTAACACCTATTCACCCCCTCTAAGTGGTAGTACTAGCATTTTCACAAAGTTTACCTTTTTCGTATGCAAACATGTTAGATTTGTTCGATCAAAGAATTCCTCTGCCATTGCAGCTAGACCAATCTAGAAATCTACGATTGGACCGGTTATAACACGAGGTGATGGGGGATGGACTTTTGAATTCCTGGTCTGCCATCTTTTTTATTATGTTTACTTTGATTTCATGCACACATTCGTCAAATTAACTTAAATCCGTAAAACTTTTTATACTAACTACTAGCTAGTAAAGGAGGTGGGCATTCCCCAAAAAATAAAATAAAAAAAGGAGGTGGGCTTGCACTTGGGTACTAGATGAAATAATAATATCATGAAAGATTCTTATATTTTTGTCTGAAATTTAAAAGTATCCATTTATCTTTTTTATTTTTATTTTAAATAATTATTATACTTCTTAAAGAGATCGTTCCATGGTCCTCGAGTATGGATTTTGCTGAGATGGACATGAGGATGCCACGAGATGGGAACTTTTTGGCTTTCACATCATCTAGATTTTTGTCTTTTTCAGGTTATGCCAACTTGACGTGGAATTTTTCAAAATCAAGTCCGTTGACCACCTTGAAGCCTTCATAGGTCGAGCTACCATGTGGAGGTGCTTGGGGTTGCAGCCTCGAGCGACTGTGGCCACGGTACCCTTTATAGCCTCGCATCTCAAATCTCATGTTTGAGGGTTTGGTTATACTATTTGAAATTTCAAGGATGAAAATTTTTCAAAAATTTTTATGTTCTTGTAAAAAAAAGGAGAATAAAATTTGCCATGATCCCAAAGACGTAAGGACAAAAAAATAGTTCGCTTTTAAGTTCCGGGAAGGGTGGTGAACCGTCAGTCAATCCTTTTCCACGCTGATTTCAACTAATGATCGTTGCCTTTTCTGCGGAAAGCGTGGTTAGCCGTTCCTCTTCGAACACGAAAATCTCCGAGTGCATCGTGGTACATAAGAGCAATGTGACGATTTGCTCCCAACCGAGTAAAGGAATAGGGGGAAGCCAAATTTGAAACGTTCACCAAACGATAATTTTCTGGCACTAGATAATTTTGTTGGGGTTTCATGAATCATGTATAAGAAAAATTAACGAAATAAACGCAGCGGAAACAAAAATATATTTTACACATGATTCTCCTAAGGCGTTGTTCGGGCGTTTTAATCAAAAATCTAAACATAAAAGGGAGTTAAACGAAATACCTCTCGAAGCGCGCTTTGAAACAAGTCGGTTCGGATGTTCTACAGTTCAAGTCCCACAAGCGTCGGACCTCTAGTTCGGACACACCAACAACGAATGTCGAACGGAAGAGAGAACTTTCGGATATTCACCACTTCGATCGTGCTAGCAATCACGTGAAACAATCCGTTGCATTCTTGATGTATAATAGTCACGGCACGAACGAGAGAATTGTTTTTCTTTCTTGCGTCTCAAAGACACAAGAACACGCACACACTTTTCTCTCTATTTTCAGCAAAGCATCTTCTCTCTAAAAACACAAATGCACACCCACCTTTTCTCTGTCTTTCAATCCCATGAAGTGTCGCAAAAAACAACTCTTTAAAATAAAAAATATAAACTGATCAGCAACGGTTGCTGATCGATGGACGATCAGCAACCGTTGCTGATCGTCCCCACTCATATACGGACAATCGTGCATGATGGTCAGCAACTGCTGACCGTTCATGCACGAATTCGTGGATGATGGTCAGCGGTTGCTGACCATCCAAGTTTCATGCATGTGCTTCGTGCACATGCAGGAAGCTTTATATATATAATTTCTGTTGGTTATTAAAAAGGTATTAATTAATTAATTAAATGAACCAATAATTAATTAATCAATTCCTTTTAAAAATAAAAGGAACATAATCTTTATATGTACAAATGAAATCCCTAATATGTAACTATTACATAACAGTTTTAGGGCATACATCTAACAATCTCCCACTTGCACTAAAGCCAACTTGTTTGGTATGTTAACATATATCCACTTTGGGCATGCGTGTGCATCATATGCAAGTAGGCTCGTGACTATAATACAAATTAAATTAAATCTCATTTAATTTAATTTCAAATCGACTCAATTCGATTGCAGTAATTGCAAACACATTTGCAATAATATTTCTCTCTTGTTCCACGTCATCCTAATTGTTTATGGTGTGTGACATCCTTAGGTTCATCACTAAGCTGGTAGTAAGACTTGTACTAACACATTAGTACTTCCAAAATAATTAATTGTCCCGATTAATCTTTTAGGTCCTACAAGCCACGATTGACATCTAGCAATATGTCATGGCTACCCAGATAGTGTGAATACTTTAAGAACATAATGAACCTGTCAGCTTTGGCTACAGTGTAATCCAATCCTTCTGTCTTACTATGTCCCGATCAAACAAAGACCATGGAATATTTGTCAAGTCATTAATTTGATCATACGCACAAATCTAATTGACATGCATTTTATTCGAGACATAAACAATTTATTCTCGGTTACAACCCCGGCCGAGGATTTCAATGCATTGTCACAATTAGATTGCATAGGACATCATTATCATACCTTGCATATAACAAGGAGACAGATTCCATATTGCGCACACGTGTAACTTCATATATGAACAAACTATGACCATCAGGTATAAAGACGGATCAACGACCCGGCATTATGTGCACCCGTGAACCATAGTTGTTCAATACACAAGTTAACACTGTGCCTCAGGTCTAAGGATTATTTACACAAGACCAAAGCATGAACAATTAGACATTGACCACGCTAAAAGCTTCCATGTCGCTAATCGTTCCATATGCGTCACGTTCGGTGAATTTGTCTAATACAAACACTGTGTTCTAACTCAGGCATCATAATACCCAATGACATGTTACTCATCATTCCCTTAAGTATCCAATACTTAATGGCGAAGTTAAGAACACACCGATCTCAACAGAATTATTAATATCCACTCAATAATCCATTGATCAGGAACGATTTAAAGATTCAGTCTAATTATGAACCCATCACATATATTCTCGACGTCTCAAGAATAGGTCTAGTTGCAACTGATCTTATGGAATCATTCATCAATATAAAATAATTGGACAAATGAATGAATACGTCATTGCCATTAATTAGATAATAATAATGAAAGTACAACCGAAATCCCTAATATGTAACAATTACATAGTAGCTTTAGGGCATACATCCAACAATCTCCCACTTGCACTAAAGCCAACTTGTCCGGTACCTCAAACCCATTTTGTCAATATGTCTTTCAAAAGAAGGCGAGGTAAGGCCTTAGTGAAGGGATCGCCACGTTTTTCGCCTGAGGCAATTTTCTGCAAGGCGATATCACCTCTCCCAACAATTTCTCTGATGAGATGGAAGCGTCTCTCAATATGCTTGGACTTCTGGTGAGACCTTGGTTCCTTAGCTTGAGCTATCGCCCCATTGTTGTCACAAAATAATGTAATCGGTTGCTCAATTGAAGGAACTACTCCAAGTTCAGAAATAAACTTCTTCATCCAAGCAGCTTCCTTTGCCGCTTCGTAAGCGGCCTACATACTCGCCTTACCGGTGGAATCGCAGTTATGCTTTGTTTGGAACTTTTCCAACTAACGCACCACCATTGAATGTAAAGACAAACCCGGACGTAGACTTATAATCATTAGGATCCGATTGAAAATCGGAATCGTATAAGCGACAACTTTAAATTCTCCTTCTCCATATATCAAGAATAAATCTTTAGTCCTTCGCAAGTACTTAAGAATATTCTTGACTGCTATCCAGTGCTCTTCTCCGGATCGACGATATCTCGCTAGTAATACTTACTGCATGCGCAATATCAGGTCTAGTACATAGCATAGCATACATTATGCTTCCAATAGCGGATGCATATGGTATCTTCGCCATCCGCTCTCTTTCTTCAGGAGTGTTGGGACACATCTCCTTAGAAAGACGGATCCCTTGCCTAAAAGGCAATAATCCTCTCTTGGAATATTGCATGTTAAACCGTGTTAACACTTTGTCTATGTACGTAAATTGTGAGAGGCCAATCAATCGTCTTGATCTATCTCTATAGATCTTGATACCTAAAATATAGGTTGCCTCTCCTAAATCTTTCATGGAGAATTTCTGTGAGAAGAATAGTTTTATCGATGATATCATTGGTACATCATTTCCAATCAAAAGTATATCATCGACATACAAAACTAGAAATGCAATTGCACTCCCACTGATCTTCTTGTATACACAAGGTTCATCCGGATTTTTGATGAAGCCAAACGATTTGACTACCTCATCAAAACGGATGTTCCAACTTCTGGAGGCTTGTTTGAGTCCATAAATGGATCTCTTAAGCTTACACACCTTCCGTTTTTCACTATTGGATTCAAAACCCCGTGGCTGTTCCATATAAATGTCCTCATCGAGAAAACCATTTAGAAAAGCCGTTTTGACATCCATCTGGAATATCTCATAATCAAGGTGTGCAGCTATAGCCAACATAATCCGAATGAATTTTAGCATGGCCACAGGTGAGAAAGTTTCGTCATAATCAATTCCTTCTTTTTGACGATATCCTTTCGCCACCAGCCGTGCTTTGTAAATTCCAATTTGACCTTCAACATTCATCTTCCTCTTGAAGATCCATTTACAGCCAATTGGTACAATACCATCGGGCGAGGTCGGTCAAGGTCCAAACCTCATTGGAATACATTGAATCCATTTCGGATTTCATGGCCTCTAGCCATTTACCAGAATCGATGTCCAACATCGCCTCCTCATAGGTTTTAGGATCACCGGGTTGATCACTATTATTCACAATGAATAATGGTTCGATATGATCAACCGAGTGTCTATAACGAGCAGGTGGGCGAGACGTTCTCGCACTTCTCCTAAGAGGTTGTGTATCAGAAGCTCCCACTGAATCAGAGGTTGGTATCTGAACTCGGTTATTTGGTACTTCATTATTTTCTTCTTGTAAGACTATTTTCTGCCCAGCACCACTTTCTTGGACGAACTGATTCTCCAAAAAAGAAGCGTGCTTGCATACCAAAATTCTTTGGTTTGAATGAAAATAGAAATAATATCCAAGAGTTTCCTTTGGATATCCAATGAAGCGACTTTGTTCAGATCTTGCCTCCAATTTTTCCATTTTCAGCTTTTTCACGAAAGTTGGACAACCCCAAATCTTAATATGAGTAAGACTAGGTTTCTTACTATGCCATATCTCATAGGGCGTAGTTGGAACAGATTTGGACGGCACTCTATTCAGTATATATACAGCTGTCTCAAGGGCATATCCCCAAAGGGATATTGGCAAATCGGTGTAACTCATCATAGATCGTACCATATCTAATAAAGTACGATTTCTTCGTTCGAATACACCATTATGTTCGGGAGTTCCAAGAGGTGTCCATTGTGATAAAATGCCATTCTCTTTAAGATAGTCCAGAATTCAAGACTAAGGAATTCACCTCCTCGATCCGATCGAAGAGCCTTAATACATTTTCGTCTCTGTTTCTCAACTTCAGCCTTGAATTCCTTGAACTTTTCAAAGGATTTAGATTTATACTTCATGAGGTATAAATAACCATACCGTGATCGATCATCGGTGAAGGTAATGAAGTAATTATAACCACCTCTAGCAGTTTCATTAATTGGTCCACATACATTTGTATGTATTAATTCTAATATGTCAGCAGCTTGCGCACTTTGTCCCACAAAAGGCGCTTTGGTCATTTTTCCTAGAAGACATGCCTCACAAGTCGAGTATGACTCAAAATTTGAAGGATCAATGTATCCATCATTACTCAACTTGTTAATTCTGTCTTCTCCAATATGACCTAATCGGAGATGCCAAACATACTTTTTATTTGGACCGTCTCTAGGGCGTTTATTAGTTATGGCATTTATATCAATTCTATTTTGCTTATTGACATTGGTAATCGCATTACCGGGCATTGTAATGGTATAAAGATTGTTGGTTAATAAGCTAGAACCAACACATATTCTATTATGATAAATAGAACATACATCATCAGCAAAAGAAAATTCATAATTCTCTTTACCCAAACGAGGTATAGAGATGATGTTCCTAACAACATTCTTATAATGCAAACAGTTCTTTAAAACCAATACATGTCCAGAAGGCAAACATAAACGAAAAGTCCCTATAGCTAATGCAGCAACTCTTGCTCCATTGGCAAATGTCAGGACAATCTCATTTCGCCCTAGCATCTTGCTTGTTTCCAGATTCTGCAAAGACATACAAATATGTGAAGTTGCAGCAGAATCTAGAACCCATGAGCTGGATTCAGCACTAACCATAAGATTAGTTTCAATAAGCATAGACACCATACCTTCATAAGGTCGGTTCTTGGGCTTGACCTTCAAGCTCGCGAGGTACCTCCTACAGTTCCTCCTCCAGTGCCCTTTGACACCACAGTAATGACATTTCTCTTTATCAATCATGGGTTTTGGTTGCACAACGAGGTTTGGCAGGCCTCTTCCATTTATTCTTCTTTAAAACAGTCTTACCCTTTGAAGAAGAAGCCTTAGCCATAGCCACTACATTTGGCCTCGTGTTATGCATTTCCTTCTCATAAACTACCAGCATGCTATGTAACTCAGCAAGAGTTTTCTCCATCTTATGCATGTGGAAGTTTTGGACAAAACCGGAGAATGAATCGGGTAAAGATTGGAGGATCAAATCCACAGCTAACTCATTGTCCATAACGAGATTCAGCCTAGCCAATTCTTCAATGTGCCAGATCATTTTCAAAGCATGATCATTAACAGATGATCCTTCAGCCATCCTCATACGGTACAATGCCTTAGATATCTCATATCTAGAGGTTCGACCATTCTCATCAAAGTATTCCTTTAAGTGCAAAATGATTGACCCAGCATCTTCCATAGATTCATACTTCTTCTGTAATTCATTATTCATAGAAGCAAGCATATATGACCTAACTTTTAAGTCATCGTCACGGTACTTATCATAAGTGAAACGCTCCTCTTGGGTCCCACCCTCAGGAAAGGAGGTTGGCATCTTTTCATCAAGCACATACCCAATTTTTTTTGAATTGAGAACAATTCTCAAATTCCTCACCCAGTCAGTGAAATTGGGTCCAGTCAAACAATTCTTGTCAAGTATAGAAGCGAGTGGGTTTGTGGTCACCATTTTTCAGAGTAATAATATATCTCGTTGCAGAAAATAAATTGTTAGCCATTGTACTTTTCATAATAACTATTTCATTTTGGTCTTTAAATGAAATAGATCCTCCCACTAAATTTATATTCGAATCCCATACTCCTTAAGATGGGAAGCGGTAATCTTCGTTGGGTAAAGATTACTAGTGGGGATTGGAGTCCCACTAGCCCAAAGTCCACCTCACCTAACAGTTATTGGTGTCCTATGAACTTAGTGAGTGAACCAGCTTGTTCAACGCATCATATGCGAGTACCAATCATAACTTCGCCCTCTAGACCATGAAAGCCTCACCTAACAGTTATTGGCATCATGATCATAGTTAAGTCTAGCCCATCGTCTCATGCAAGTATTGAAAACACAAACGATTCCCTCACCTGACAGTTATTAGAAATCATTTGGCTCCAACCCCACAGCATCATATGCATAATGGAGTGGTCCAATATTATAAATGGTAATTAACCCCTATGTATCCATAACCGGTTAGTTAACCACTATAATATTGGATCAAACCACGACGATGGAAGGCCACAAGTCCGAAACCCGTTTCGACTTAATATTCTTTGTAAGGAGATTTGGGTCGTTATTAACGGTCTCACTTTGCACATTAATCAGTTTAACATGCAAGATACCATAAACACAATAAATAAATAGATATCACATAAACATCTATCCTATGTGGTGATCATGGAATTATGGTTCAATGGGTCTCGAGACAAAGAGACCCATTTAGCCATTTTAATGTTTTAATAATATGGACCTGCTCTTCACTTTTTCTTCAATCTTTGAACTCTTCAAAGACCGGGCCCAAAGAGCTTACCAGTTTAATGGCTCCTCCAATGGCTCCTCCTCTTGTAGTATTTACATCAACAATTGAAATACTAAATTATACTAAAATTACATATTAAAATAAAATAAAAGGAAGGATGCAGCCTCCATTTAATAATTACATCCCCAAAAAGAATACCTGTAATCATCATACATTCATCCATACAACAATCACTTCAATTAGGGATTTTTCCATGATCACCACCATTCCGTACGAGCCATAAATTCAAAATTTAAAGCTTTGGAAGGCATGCATAAAATTCTGCATATCATTTGTAGAATATAAACACAAAGTATAACGAGTTATAGATTTTTTGATTCAAAATTGATTTAGTTCTAATTTTTGCTTAGTTGATTAAATTTATCACATAAATTAATCAACTTCTATAGGCTACATAAGAGTAAGAGAACCAATTCTCTTAACAAAAATAAATTGGCCATTAGAACGCAAAAATATATTTGAACTACAAATCAATTAAACGCACGAAAACGCCTAAGGTTGGCTCTGATACCACTGTTGGGGTTTCATGAATCATGTATAAGAAAAATTAACGAAATAAACGCAGCGGAAACAAAAATATATTTTACACATGATTCTCCTAAGACGTTGTTCGGGTGTTTTAATCAAAAATCTAAACATAAAAGGGAGTTAAACGAAATACCTCTCGAAGCGCGCTTTGAAACAAGTCGGTTCGGATGTTCTACAGTTCAAGTCCCACAAGCGTCGGACCTCTAGTTCAGACACACCAACAACGAATGTCGAACGGAAGAGAGAACTTTCGGATATTCACCACTTCGATCGTGCTAGCAATCACGTGGAAACAATCCGTTGTATTCTTGATGTATAATAGTCACGGCACGAACGAGAGAATTGTTTTTCTTTCTTGTGTCTCAAAGACACAAGAACACGCACACACTTTTCTCTCTATTTTCAGCAAAGCATCTTCTCTCTAAAAAAACAAATGCACACCCACCTTTTCTCTGTCTTTCAATCCCATGAAGTGTCACAAAAAACAACTCTTTAAAATAAAAATATAAACCGATCAGCAACGGTTGCTGATCGATGGACGATCAGCAACCGTTGCTGATCGTCCCCACTCATGCACGAACAATCGTGCATGATGGTCAGCAACTGCTGACCGTTCATGCACGAATTCGTGGATGATGGTCAGCGGTTGCTGACCATCCAAGTTTCATGCATGTGCTTCGTGCACATGCAGGAAGCTTTATATATATAATTTCTCTTGATTATTATAAAAAGGTATTAATTAATTAATTAAATGAACCAATAATTAATTAATCAATTCCTTTTAAAAAATAAAAGGAACATAATCTTTATATGTACAAATGAAATCCCTAATATGTAACTATTACATAACAGCTTTAGGGCATACATCTAACAAATTTCGCATTTCGCCAAATGAAAAGGATCCCTACTCCAAACAATGCATCTTTAGTGTTAGGAAATACTCGTGCAAAATTATGTGATAAGGAATTATTCGTATAACTAGTGCACTATATTCAAGCACTAGAGAAATTACCCGATTGGTCCTAAATCTCTATTGTACGGATTTTATTTCAATCATGGACTTTCCAATATTGTCAATTCAATCCTACACATTTGCGTGAAATTCAAATACAGTTCTTCCAATCAATTTTTGCTAAAGACAGTTGACATAGTAGTGTGTTTTGTCGAATGACCAGCGATGAGTGAATTGTCGTGTCATTCATTTCTAGCAAAAATTGGTTGGAAGTACTACACTAGAATTTCTTGCAAAGGTTTGTGAATAAATTAATAAAATTGAAAAGTTTAGAATTGAATTGACATTCATATAATAAGTTTATAATTGATTGGGTAATTTTCCCTTTAATTCATCAAAAAACCTCTGTTGGAAGATATGCGGCAATTGCTCGTGATATTTGACAGAAGATTTGATCCGATTACGATTGTACACAAATCAATTAAATATTAGATTTAGATTTGGATTGATTCATAGAATCCTTTACTTCCATTCATTATGTACATCTTGTATTATATCTACAGGGGACTGTACATTAGAAACTATTAAAGAGAGAATACAAAAAATCTTCCAAAATTCTCCGTCTTCAGTCACGATTCCTTTGTTTCCTTTAGTTTCTTTCATGGTATCAGAGCAGTGAAGCTCCTGATTTTGCTTCCGTTCTCCTCGTCTAGACTGCTACCAAGGATCTTCAATCCTACGTAGAAGAGTCAACACTTCGACAAAGGAATAAATTTTTGTTTCTTTTTAACCATGACCCAGAATTTACCTTCAGCTTCCGGTGAGCATCCACGAGAAACAAACCTAGCACAATCTCCAGAGAGCCAGGAAGCGCCTCTTGCTGTTAATGTCACCAGACCCCAAGAACAAATTACTCGGGCCCAAGATATCCAAACTTTTCTGGCTCAGACAAATCTGGGGCAACCTATCTTGGGTGTCACGTCCTGATCCTCCGAGCCCGTGCCCATCCCTGTTTGGTCGAAATAATAGCGATGTCCCAAGACGTATTGCCGACCCATTCATTTTAATTACACATGCAGAAACGAATAATAATCCCCAGACAACAATACAATGGGATAGGAAAGTAGGACCAATTTTTCACGAAAGACCTTTTTATAAACACACATGTACTGAAGCCGACAAAAAGGAATCGACTTTCGTCAAAATAGAATTGTCCTATGACTACCTAGTCAGACAAGAACGCCGATTCTTCGGGTTTCGCCTTCTAAACTTTGGGCTCGGGTTCTCCACCGCTGTCAACTAGGGACCTGCAAATGATATCCTACAATGAGGTGAGACTATGTCTCAGCTAGTTCAACCTCCTAAGACCCGATTAGGAAGAAAATACACCTTGAGGGCTGCCTAAGCACAATCATGAGTCAGAGGACTTACCTTGGTCTCAGTTTCTTCCTGCAAGTCGATTCAATTCATACAATCCATATATTCACCAAATCACTTCAATCAATCACTTCACAAATCAATTTACCCAACTAGATCGAATCATTGATCAATTGACTTAGTCGATTACATGTCATCGAGACCATTCCTCGGTCATCTCAATCAATACTATCCATAAAGTCCAATCATAATCCAGGATTGCTTACTTTAAGCCAATAATAGATAGTATAGCTCGCCAGAAGCTGCCTCAAATATTGAGATAATATACTATATATATGCTCGTCAGAAGCTGCCTCAAATACTGATATAGTATATTATATATGTTCGCCAGAAGCTGCCAGCCATACTTTCATAGTATGCTGAAAATTATATATGCTTGCCAAAAGCTGCCATATCCATTGATCTAATATATTTGTCAAATCTACTGATCTAATATATTTATTATGCTCATCAGAAGCTGCCAAATTTATTGATTTGATATTCTAAGGCCATTTCTCCATTCTTATCATACTTGATAAAATATTGTGTGCGGGTACATGGTCGGCCTTAACTAAAATACAATTTTCTGCCACTTGAAAATCCCACCAATTTATATGGTCCACTAAAATATTTTTGGTGTTGTAAACCGACGCTCGGTTATTTTCTACTTAATTATTGAAATTAATTAAATTTAAGAATAAATTTCTAAAATGCAAATCACCTCAATTCAACACAAATTAGAGCTCAATAAAATAAACAGATCACACCACAGCAATCAGCATAAAATTCCGGTCACCGACTATCCTGGTCTAATTTTCGAAAAATAAATGATTAATTAAATAATTACAAAAATTAATTATTAAATACTAAAATTGCAAACTTAGGCTCGTAAAGCCTAATTGAAAGTCGAGACGGACCCGGAAAATTTCCGAATCACTCTAGATAAATACTAGAGTTTGTTTAGGCCCTAATTGCACTAACTATCCGCCTAACATGCATCGATAATTAATTAAATTCACTAATAAAATCTAATTAACCACCTAATCCTAGCTTAGTGTAAACTAATCAATCCTTACATGTCATTAATTTACTAAGCAAGGATTAGTGAGTTAAACTCACCTGCTTAATGATCCGCTCAGATCAAAACGACGGGGACGCGGCGAGGAACGAAAAGCTCCAAAGCGGCGACGCCAACGGGGTAGGGACCGGGCCTGAAAATTGGCCCGCAAAGCCCACGGCCAAGGCTGAATTCGGCCGAGCTTCGCGCAGAGATTGACACTGCAGAGAGAGAGATGGGCCTCGGCAGGCTACAGGGTCGCACGGGGTCTTCTTTTGCTGATGGTTGACCGGTGGAGACACGGGCTTGGACAGCCACTGTAGCTTGCTTCGGTGGGACACGCGGACATCAAAGTAATTAGCAAACCGAAGCGGAGATGGAGAACGGACGAAGATGGGTCAACGATGAAGGCTTCTTCTGGTTTTATTGACCAAATGTGGCAGCGGCTGGGAAGAGGATTCGGTGAGTGGAGGGGCAAACTGTAGAGAAGAAATGATGGAGCAGATTCGGTGGTGGCCGGGTAGCTTCGAAGGGAAAAATAAAGAAAGATGAAAAACAAAGTAGGAAACAGGGGCCGAGAGAGAGACAGAGGGTGAGATTGGGGGCAGCTGGCACGGGAAAATAAAGAAAATGAAAGAGACGTCGAGAGAGGGAAAGAGAAATGAGAGGGGGAGGATAAGTATGACCAACAAAGTCAAAGAAGAGGGGAAAGAAGGTGGGATACGGCAAAGGCTATTGGTTTGGGGAGGGGAATCGCGCGCGAGAGAGAGAGAGAGAGAGAGAGAGAGAGACCAAAAAGAAAAGGGAAACGTGCGGTTACTAGAGAGAGGAAGAAAGAGATCAAAGGGGGGTGTGCGTGAAGGGCGTGGGGCCAAAGAAGAAGGAGAAAATAAAACTAAGATTATAATTTTGCTCAACTTCAAAATAACTTTGTCAATTGGTCATCCTAGGGCCAATTTCAACATCAACTTGCACACTTTGAAGTCCAATTGAGGATCGAAATAAACCAGTCCCTCAAACCTCCGAATTTCCCTCAAATCCGAATTCTATTTCCATGTTCTCGGAATCCAATTTATGAACAAACTTCTCCGATTGAAGTCCAATTTGTTGAGAAAAAAGCCCACAAAATTCCCTGTCACTAATTCACTCACATTAGATGCCAAAAATCCCTTCAAATTGGCTAATCCGAATTTCCGTTCGTTTTTCGAATCGTTCGAATCGATTTTCCGTAAAAAATCCCGAATTCACCAAAAATTCCTCGAAAGATGAGTCAACGTTCCTAAAATGACTCGTAACATGACAGGACCTTTAATTTCTGAAATCGAATTCAAATTCGCGATTAATTTCAATTAGACGCGATTTAGTGTGACCTAACCTATCAAGTAACTTTTACAAATTTTTGGTGCAATTGATCCGTTGTCAATTTTCTTCAAGCCACACGTACCTCTTCGACACATTGGCGACTCTCGGTTATTGTGAAAATCCCAAAGTTTCAAATATGGACCCAAGGCGCCAAATGACAGAAAAATCGGTCTAGTACCGATCGAGAGAATTTTGCAAATTAGTGGAATCACCCATGTTTAGTCACACATCTCAGTTGAATTGACCTATTTCCGATCTCTGATAGGTTTTCGACTGTGCTGTAATGACCCTTGCAGACTAACATGATCGAGCAGTCGATTCCTGGTCGAATTCCCAAGTCTATTGCGTTTATATTCCTTAACGGCTTCATCTGATAGGCTAGTTATTTCGTGAGTGGCAATTTCAGAGAAAAGCACTATAGTCACGCTGACGAAAGGCCCGACTTATCCGATCGAAATCAGAACCTAAGTTTTCAGGATGTCACGTTGGGCTAACCCATTTCGGGCCAACCCATGATGGGCCATCCTTACCAGTGGCTACCATTTCAAATGCAGCCAAACCCGTGGTTGTTTGGGCCAAGCCCAAGTGCATCATCGCTATGGATTTAGGCCAACGAGTTTCCCTCCAACTCGACGGTAGCCCATCAATCGTAAAAGGGGCAAGCATGACCATCAAGTCGGATCCAGCAAATACGGGGCAGGCAACTGGATCAGACGAATCGGGTATTGGAACGTATCCATATCTGGCCGTTTTCAATGCAGGTTATGGAACCGAGTCGCATAATCCGGGTATGGGAACGAATCCTTATTCGGGATTTTCACTCGGATTTCTGCCATATCCAGTGGCGGCTCTCAATGGATGACCAGAACCTGGCGATCTTCTGTTTGTTTCCATTGCCGATGGACTAGAGCTGTAGCTAATCAGCCGACAGCTGACCGGGCTAGAAAACTACTCCAGATGGTTGCAAGAGTTATGACGGGCATTGGTAATGAAGGATAAAGATGGGTTCCTCGACATAACTGTTCTAATCCCTCTCAATGAACGCCTAGCCTGACACTGGAGGAAGTGCAATCAACTCGTTCGTACCTAGATTAGAAATTGCATATCCCCAGAAGTCGCGGCCGGACTTCCACCAATAGAGAACACTCAATCATCGAGCAAAGATTTTTTCCCTAATGTAGGAACTCACTGAGCTCAAACAGGGGAACATGACGATCACGGCTTGCTTCAACAAGTTATCGTCACTGTGGAACAACTTAGAAACGGCCGAAGAAAAGCTCGAGGGACCATAATCAACGCTTAAACAGTATAGATCTATTAAAGAAAGGGAGAAAGCCACACGTTTCCTGTTGATTTTGAACGAGTCTTATCTTACCTTCCGTTTACAGATTCTCGCTATGGACCCAATACCGCCAATTGGGCGGATTTTCTAGCGGGCTGTATAGGAGGAGAGCTAGCGGCTCGCGTCGCCGGAACACGCGAAGAGCAGCGAAAGTATCACTCTTGCAGCTCACGGTGAACGGCAAGACGAAGCGACTATAACCCTAAATCGAGAAAGGGAGAAAAGAGGCACGCTAGGGTTTGGCAGAGGAGATACACAAACCCTTAAAATAAATGGGCGAACGGCTCAAATCGAGCGGAAGGATCGGATGGCTCACAGGGGTTCGAAATTATAAGTGGATTGGACGGCGGACAAGAGTTCACGATTAAAGGGATGGACGGCCAGATCTTCGCCATGTCATCAAGAAATTTTGGGCAAAATTTAAAAGGAAAAGGTAAAATGTTTTGCAAATATTGCAAACGTTCTAACCATATGATTGATAGCTGCTGTAAATTACAAGGAAAACCTAGAGAAAAAGGAAAATTTTTTTTGGCAGCTTGGCAAGTCACTGGATCCACTGGCCAGAATGTTGACCAACCTATTACATATGGACAATATCAACAACTGATGTAGGCATTGCAAAAATTGGATACTTCCAACAAAGGAGGGAGTTTTTTAGGTATCGCACATTGATTGATTAATTCCATTTTAAGAAAGGCATGGATTATTGATTTAGGGGCAAGCGATCATATTATATGTGACAAACGATTTTTCTCAAGTATAAATGAAGGATTGAATTTTCCTGTTTCTGTACAATTACCCAATGGAAATATCACTCATGTTAGTGTGACAAGAACAATCAATCTTAGTCCTCAGATTACTCTTCAAAATGTCCTTTATGTCCCAGGGTTCCAATTTAATCTCATTTCTGTGTCAAGAGTCTGCAAAGTGTTGGAGAAATCTTGCCAGAATATTTTGAAGCTGACAAAACGTTTCTTTCAGTCTAGTCTGGATTATTACAGACTTTCGGTTTAGAGTCTGAAGACAGTTGGACATCAAGACTCAAGACTCAAGACTCAAGACTCAAGACTTAAAGATATTCTCATTGACGGTTTTCTAATCCGGTGTCGAAAGGCTATCCGTAACCTAGGTGTTTGGTTAAAAAGATAGTCCTATTCTCTCGGAGAAGATATCTTTGGTTAAGTTAAGCTAACGGATTCTTTCTATTCAAAGATCCGATGATTGACGAAGTAATCTTGGAAAGTTCTATTCTTGGAAACCAAGATCCCGGTTGTATGGGCGAACAGATTGATGGGCTATCGTCAAGTCCCTTTAATAGCTCGAAAGATCTCCTTAATTGATTCTGTCCAACGGGTAGATTGGAGGAATTCCTTTGGTAAGTGCCAACGGGTATGATGGCATGAAGGAGTATAAAAGGAAGTCGTTCAAGTTATTTTAGTGCATGCTCAATAGACGAATTCCAGTCCGAAGTTCCTTGATATTCGTCGATTCATTCGAGCAAAATTGTATACACAAAAGAGTGTTTATACTTAGTGATATCTTGAGCAAGTGTGGTAGATCATCTACATCATGAATCAAGGAAGAACAACGCCGTAACACTTCTTTGTTCATAGTGGAATCCAGCCAATAGGTGTCGGTGCGTAAGAGTGGACATAGGCTTAAACAAAAGCCGAACCACTATAATCATTGTGTTCAATTCTCTTTTCCATTCTCTCGTCTTTCGATTGTCGTTTATTTACATCAATTGTCTAGTGTTGTGTGATTTAAGTGAAAAATCGTTTTTATACCTATTCACCCCCTCTAGGTACTCGTTCTAGCTATATCAATTGGTATCGAGCCTCGTGTACTCACTTTATTTGAAGTGTTTTACTTGAGTAAAAGATCCATGGCTAGTATGTTAGCACTGTGGGCTGGTGGAAGGGCAAAGCAATACCGCACCACCCTACTTTGATGGAAAGGATTACAACATCCGGAAGAACAAGATGAAAGCTTTTTACGATCAAAGGATCCTCGGAATGGGACGTTGTAGAAAAAGGAATCATTCCTAAAGTTGCAGCTGTCTCGTAAAAGAGGAAAAGAAGTGTGGAAGCTAGCGGAATGTCTCAGAAGAAATAATCAAGAGACAAACTCTTGATGCAAAAGCAATATATTCTTTATATTGTGCTTTATCACCTACCGAATATAACAGAATATCTTCTTGTGATACAGCAAAAGAAGTCGGGATAGGTTACATATCACATACGAAGGAACTGATCGAGTAAAAGAGACCGTAATCAATATTCTTCTCGGTCAATATGAAGCCTTCAAAATGAGATCCGGAGAATCAATAACCGACATGTTTAGTCGTTTTACGAAATTGTGAATGGTCTACAAAATCAAGGTCAACCAATTTCGATTCCATGAAGGTTAACAAGCTTCGCGTGGACTCTCCAAGGATTGGAATCACATAAAGACTTCAATAAGAGAGACACAAAGAATCATGCCACTATCTGTCGATGAGCTGGTTGGAACTCTTCGTCTTATGAAGTGGAACGAATAAACGAAGACGAAGATCCAAAAGGTAAGAAATCCATTGCATTAAAATCAAATGATGATTCGATGTTACATTCTCGAAGACGATATGAACGATGAGGAGCTTGCCCTAATGATAAGAAGATTCAGAAAGTTGAATAGAAAAGGAAGAAGATTCAACTCTAAGAGACAAGGCTTTCAAAGACAACAGACCAAGACTGTTGATGATGATGAAGCAAATAAAGATGTTGTTTGCTTTAAATGTAAGAAAAAGGGATACATCAGACCCAACTGTCCTCTTCTAAAGAAGAAGAAAGGAAAAGCTGAAAAATCTCGAAAGGCTCTCAAAGCTGAAACCTGGAGTGATACGAGTGTGAAGAAAGTGATGATGAATATGCCAACTTGTGTACGATGGCGCAATAGACTCGAGACTCAAACTCGAATCGACTCGGACAGCGAATTTGAAGTAAGTAATTTCAAAATTCCCGTCAAGGTTTCTAAGTATATTGATGAGCTGTGTTTAAGTCTTAAGACTTCTCTTAAAAGAATTTCTGAACTTAAAAGGGAAAACTCGTTTTAAAACAAAGCAGGAAAATATTTTGAAAGAAAAAGTTAAATGTCTAGACATGAATGTTTCTACTCTTAAAGAAAATGAAGAAAATCTTTTGAAAGAAAATTCTCGTTTAAAAATTAACTCATCGAATATCTCAAAGAAATTTTCAATAGGATCTCGAGAAACTTGAAAAATTCTTTCGGTTCGTAGACCTTATTTCAATAAGTCCGGTTTAGGTATGACAGAAGAAACTATTCCCTTAATTGATTTTCCTAAAGTAAAAGAAAGAATTAAGCAAAGACCTTCAAAAGAAGCTTATAAAAATCATTTCAAAAAGGTTTTTGTAAAGTCTGTAGGTCGAAATGCTCTCAGGTGTTCTAAGTGCAAAAGTCCAGATCATTTTGAAAAAGAATGTCCTATGGTTTGGAGACCTGTTAAGAAAACTTGGGCTAGTACTGTTTATCTTACTAACACAAAAGGACCCAAGAAAATGTGGGTACCAAAGAAAGCTTGAGATATTTCTTTGAATGCGGTATCTATCAAGAGAAAGGTAAAGTGGTATCTAGACAAAGTGGATGTTCAAGACATATGACGGGAGACTCAAAATGCTTTATAAAGCTTGTTCAAGTAAATGGTGGAAAAGTCTCATTTGGAGGAAATAGCAAAGGAAGAATTGTGGGTTTTGGAACCGTGAAAATTGGAAATCTCACAATAAGCAATGTTTCTCTAGTGGAAGGACTCAATTACAATCTTCTCAAAGATCAGTCAACTATGTGATACTTTTGGTTTTAAGATCTTCTTTCAAGAAGGAATATGTTCCGGAACCAAGTAAAGACTCTACTCGTCTTTCTTGGGTAGAAGGCATGGAAATATCTATCTCCCGGACGTGAAACCGTAAGAATCGCAATGCTTGATTTCAATACAAGACGAAGCAAGTCGTGGCACGTAAAGCTTGGGCATATTAATATGAAGCAATTAGCCAAAATCTCATCAAAGCAGCTTGTTCATGGTCTACCCAAATTGCCTTATCAAAAGATCGATCTGTGTACTCCATGTATTCGGGAAAGCAGGTAAGAAATTCATATAAGTCTATAAATCATGTCTCAACTAATCATGTACTCAATAGTTACTTCATATGGATCTCTTCGGACCAACCGTAACCCCAGTATTGGAGGTAAGAAATATTGCTTAGTAATCGTAGATGATTACTCTCGCTTTACTTGGGTATTTTTTCTATCAAGTAAATCCGAAACCTTTTCATATTTTGAAAAATTTGCTAAAAAGGTTCAAAATGAAAAGGGATGTGTTATTTCAAGCATAAGAATAGATCATGGTGGTGAATTTGAAAATCAAGATTTTACAAAATTCTGTGATGAATCGGCTTTAAGCATATGTTCTCTTCTCCATATACTCCTCAGCAAAATGGAGTTGTGGAAAGGAAGAATAGATCTCTTCAAGAAATGGCAAGAACTCTTTTAATTGAAAGCAAAATTTCTTCTCGATTTTGGGCTGAAGCTGTTTCAACAGCTTGCTATATCATTAACAGAGTCTTTTTAAGACCTATTTTAAAGAAAACCCCTATGAATTATTCAAAGGTAAGAAGCCTATTGTTTCATACTTTCATGTATTCGGTTGCAAATGCTTTATATTGAAAAATGCAAAAGATTATGTTGGTAAGTTTGAAGAAAGATCAGATGAAGGCATCTTCCTTGGATATTCTTCATCAAGCAAAGCCTACAGAGTCTATAACAAGAAGAGTCAAACTGTGGAGGAGTCAATGAATGTCAAATTTCAAGACTCGTTCAAGATGAATCCAATCGACTCATCATGAAGAGTCCGATCTTGCTCCAACCTCTCCAAAGTCTTCAACACAAGAGGCGTCACGATTCGGGAAGACCAAAGCATCAAGCCATTTGTGAAGATTCGGGCAAAGAAAGGGATCATCGCCCGAGATAAATCAACCAAAGAACTCGGAAGCATAAGTCCGGTCATCCCAAAGATCTAATTATTGGCGAACTTAATGAAGGAATTCGCACAGATCCAAAAGGCGTGAAGAGTCTAGTGCCGTAGCTCTCATTTCTGAAATTGAACCAAAAAGCATAGAAGAAGCTTTGTCGACGAAAGCTGGATTGAAGCCATGCAAGATGAGCTCGACAGTTTATCATTAATGATGTCCGGGAATTGACACCTAAACCAAAAGGTAAAACCGTTATTGGAGCCAAATGGGTGTTCGAAACAAGATGAATGAGAAAGGTAAAGTCGTACGAAACAAGGCCGACTCGTAGCCAAAGGATATACGCAAGAAGAAGGGATAGACTATGATGAGACTTACGCACCGGTAGCAAGGTTAGAGGCTATTCGATTATTGCTTGCTTTTGCTTGTTATAAAGATTTCAGGTTATTCCAAATGGACGTCAAAAGTGCTTTCCCGAATGGATTTATCCATGAGGAAGTCTATGTGGAACAACCACCGGGTTTGAAGACCCAAAGAAGCCGACTCGTCTTTGGTGAAAAAGGCCTTATATGGTTTAAAACAAGCACCTCGAGCGTGGTACGACAGACTCAGTAAGTTTCTAATACAGAATGGATTTGTTAAAGGTAAAGTTGATACTACTTTGTTTATCAAAAAGGAAAACAAAAGTTTTTTACTTGTTCAAATATATGTAGATGACATTATTTTTGGATCATCTAATGAAAGTCTCAGTGCAAGAAATTTTCTAAGTCTATGCGGGATGAGTTTGAAATGAGTATGATGGGAGAGTTAACATTCTTTCTTGGACTTCAAATTAAACAATTGAAGGAAGGAACTTTCATTTGTCAAGAAAAATATGCTAATGATCTTGTCAAAAGATTTGGGCTTGAAAAGTGCAAAAAGACAGACATACCAATGTCTTGTTCCTTGAAGATAGACAAAGATGAAGAAGGGAAGAAAGTTGATCAAAAATTATACGGGAGTATCATCGGTTCACTTCTTTATCTTACCGCTTCTAGACCTGATATTTTGTTAAGTGTTTGCATCGTGCTAGGTTTCAATCGACCCTAGAGAATCTCATCTCGGTCTGCTGCGAAACGTATTATCAAATACGTTGCTTCATCTTCAAGCATTGGTCTCGGTATCCTAAGAAGGGAGACTTTAATCTTCCGGGGATATTCGACGCGATCTAGCAAAGTTGCGAGTTGATAGAAAGAGTACTTCAGGTACGTGCCGTTACTTGGAAACGGGACAAGTATCTTGGTTTTCAAGGAAGCGAAAGTACGTGGCTCTTTCAACAAATGAAGCGAGTATGTAGCTCTTGGCAGCTGCTGTTCGCAAATTACGTGGATTAAGCAACAGCTTCAAGACTTCGGAATTGAAGACTCATGCACGAAATCGATGCGACAAAGCACTAGTGCAATCAATCTCACAAAAATCCAATTCTTCATTCAAGAGCAAAGCATATAGAGATTCGACATCACTTCATCGAGATCATGTTCAAAATGGAGAAATCTCGATTCAATTTGTTGATTCAAAGAGTCAACGGCGGATATATTCACAAAGCCTTTGGAGAAAAATCAATTTGATTTTATTCGCTCCGATCTCAACATTTTGAAGCTTGAGGAAGTTAAAGTCTAGAGACTCTCGGACTTTCGAGACTCGGACTCGAGACTCATGGGTATTAACCGTAAGTTGTTATTTTATTTGTCTCGAAAAGGTATGATTATTTAACCAATTTATAATTACCGAGAAAAAGAGAATCGTGTCTTTTCAAAAATATAACTTCTATTAAAAATGGCAGTTATTGATTTTAAAAGAATTCGTCGGTTCACTTTCCTTCGTACCGATTGGTTTTTCCATTTTGAAACAGAGTTATATATATACAGCTTTTTCTTCTCTCTATCTTCAAAACCCTCGAAAAGCATTCTTCTCTCAATCTCGTTTCCATTTTGTGTTCAAACTTGAGAAAGTTGTCAACTTTTCTTGGGAAAACGATTAAAGAAATCTCTCAGTGTCAAAGAAAGATGTCTTCTTCAAGGAAGTCCTCAAGAATAGCAAGCGGGGGACCACAAAGAGCAAGAGAGGGTCCTACCCATGTTGATCTCACCGAAGAAGATGAGTTATCAAGTCAGCAACAGAACCCGATTCGCTCTCAAAGCACATGATTCTTCTTCATCTACCCCACAAAGTGCGGGTCACCATCAAGAGGATGAGATAATCGAGGAAGCAGAGCCTCGTAAGAATACAAAAACCCTCTTTTATCTATAAACTCTATCGTGCTTTGAAAAGCATAGGAACTCCGTTGAACCACGTGAATGAGTTTCTCAAAAGTAAGAACTATGGGAATGAATATCTTTTCTGCGACAAATGGAGGAGTTGGGAATTGCTCCTAGAGGAAGGGCGGAGGAAGCACTTGCTAGTATTCCTAGTGATCCTCGTGTGGTGGACAGGACTCCTACCGATGGAAATGACGATGATAAAATGTTCTATGATTTTCAACCGAGATTGGGTGTTGCCGCAAAGGTGAAAGGAAAGAGGATGGATTTGTTTAAATCCAAAGATCGGGAGAATTTGTTTTTCAGGCTGTTGAAGAGAGGGGTGATAAACCCTAGAAGCGTTGATTTTGATTTTCTGGATGCTATTCATGTGAACTTAAGGGAGAAGTTCGATCTACCGCAACTTGAGCAATTTTGCTCGACACTACCGAAGGATATGCTCAACTGACTGCATATTTCTATTCGAATCTTAGCTTTTTGGATGCGAATAGAATGTCCTTTAGTGTCCGAGACCAAGACTACATAGTAGATGTGAACATGTTAGCTGATATCATTGGAGTAGAGAGAGGATCATATCAACCGATTAAAGTTTCCAAAGTGCTCGTCTTATGCTGGATCTTGTGAAAGGCAACAAGACGAAGGGAAAATTGTCTACACGAGAATGCGTGCTATCAACATTTTGCTGCACAAAATTGTCATCAACTGTCTTAGGCCGAAATCGACATCAAAGACAGATGTGTCAAATTCGAGAGGCAAAATTGATGTATGCAATCATCAAAGGGAAGAAATTCTCTCTTCCTCACATCATTCTCTTTCACATGTATAGAGCAATGGTGAAGGACAAGGGACAACCGCCTTATGCAAGTCTTGTGACCAAGATCTTCGACACTTAAACATTGAGCCCCCACAATCTCTCGTGTGTTCGAACATGCGATAAAATGGTGGTGGGTCTGCGAATGGTCACAAAAATGCGTACGAAAGAACTTGAAAAGGAAATGGAGCAGTTCAAAATGAAATCTCCAGTACCTTCGGCATCGAAAAGGAAAGGAAAGGAGCAAATCAATCCACCATCCAAAAAGCAAAAGAGGAGACTCTTGGTGGATGAAGAAGAAGAAGAAGAAGAAGAAGAAGAGGAAGATTGCACTATTTCTGCATTGATAAGGAGAAGACGTTCTGTATCTGAATCAACGGAACGTCAGGAGAAGGAACAAGAAGCAGAGGAAAAACAGAGCGAAGAAGAGAGACAAGATAAGGCCAGAGAAGAAGAGAAAGAAAGAGCAGAGCAAGACGAGAAAGAAAGAGCGAGAGAAAGAAGAAGCGAGAGAAAGAAGTCGAAGAAGAAGAAGAGGCAGCCAAAGAAAAGTCTGCGAGATGAAGATGAAGTTTTTCAAGACGCTGCAGAGATTGACCCTCATTCTTTCCCATCCGAGGCTTTAGAAACAGGGGGAGAAGCGGGGAAGGAGTTGAGCACGGGAAGACTACATCTGTTCCTTGTGAAGATGTGAGTCGCTCTAAAGCAAACCGAGAAGATTTTCAGGCTTCTCAAATGCCCGGAGAAGGACATGATACATCAACATCGAAACTGCGCGATTACACAGAAGATCCATCGTCTGCGTTTACTCCATCAGACCGAGCAAATGTCAGTACTCCGACGGATAATTCGGCAGATTTTCGACACATACTTGATATCCTTCTGGAAATGCGTGGTCAAATCTATGCTTTGGACTGTGAAATTCAAGTCCTGAAGAATGCTGGGAAAGCATCTTCTGTTTCCCTTCAAGATCAGATCAAAGATCTCTCTCTTCAAATTGAAGCCAATGCCAAAAGTGAAGAGGTAGCTCATCTAAAGGAAGACTTGAAGAGGCTGGAAGGATTAGTTCAATCCATGGGAGATTTCCAGATCGTTCGCATTCCCAAGCAGAATTGACTACTTTCTCACCTTTTTAATGATGACAAAAAGGGGGAGAAAATGCCAGTTTTGAACTCTGAACTTTGAACCTTTTGAACTTTCAACTTCTTTAAATTTTATCTCTTTTATGTGTTTTGATTTGGGTATGAGCTTGAACTTGAACTTAGTCTGTAGTGTGGATTTTGATATCTGAATGCTTGCAGTTACATCAAGTATTGTTATATGGTTTTACTTGTGAAGGACTAACCAATCTTCTTGTGGATGCAGAGTCTGGTTGTTCTTTATTAATTGTTATGAGATAGCCATATTACTTGAGTAATATTTTGCAGGTCAAAGTTGTTCAAAATCTTCAAGAAAGTTTTGTCACCATCAAAAAGGGGGAGATTGTTGGAGAAATTTTGCCAGAATATTTTGAAGCTGACAAAACGTTTCTTTCAGTCTAGTCTGGATTATTACAGACTTTCGGTTTAGAGTCTGAAATCACAGTTGGACATCAAGACTCAAGACTCAAGACTCAAGACTTAAAGATATTCTCATTGACAGTTTTCTAATCCAGTGTCGAAAGGCTATCCAGAACCTAGGCGTTTGGTTAAAAAGTTAGTCCTATTCTCTGGAGAAGATATCTTGGCTGGGTTAAGCTAACGGATTCTTTCTATTCAAAGATCCGATGATTGACGAAGTAATCTTGGAAAGTTCTATTCTTGGAAACCAAGATCCTGGTTGTATGGGCGAACAGGATTGATGGGCTATCGTCAAGTCCCTTTAATAGCTCGAAAGATCTCCTTAATTGATTCCGTCCAACGGGTAGATTGGAGGAATTCCTTTGGTAAGTGCCAACGGGTATGATGGCATGAAGGAGTATAAAAGGAAGTCGTTCAAGTTATTTTAGTGCATGCTCGATAGACGAATTCCAGTCCGAAGTTCCTTGATATTCGTCGATTCATTCGAGCAAAATTGTATACACAAAAGAGTGTTTATACTTAGTGATATCTTGAGCAAGTGTGGTAGATCATCTACATCATCGAATCAAGGAAGAACTTATTTGTAACACTTCTTTGTTCATAGTGGAATCCAGCCAATAGGCTGTCAGTGCAGAAGAGTGGACGTAGGCTTAAACAAAAGCCGAACCACTATAATCATTGTGTTCAATTCTCTTTTCCATTCTCTCAGTCTTTCGATTGTCGTTTATTTACATCAATTGTCTAGTGTTGTGTGATTTAAGTGAAAAATCATTTTTATACCTATTCACCCCCCTCTAGGTACTCGTTCTAGCTATATCACAAAGAAAATTCATGTAAGGTATTATTCAATTCTGATACCTGTTTCTTTTAGGCCCTTTTGACTGGCAGACTAATGGGCTGGGGTAGTCTTTCTGAAGGACTATTTTTCTGGACAAGTTTTCCAAGTAATTTTGATTTATCTTGCACTTCCTTCAATAAGCCATCATTGTGTAACTTGACTACCAATGATAAGAATTTCATTATGCATTTGAGAATGGGTCACAGTGCCTCCTTTCCTTGTCCTCAATGTCTCATATGTCCTCTTGCAAAATAGTCCCGTACCCCCTTTCCATCTGGTGGTACTCGTGCTAATGAAATCCTTTCGTTAATTCTCATGCAACATGGATTTTTTTGATACAGTCTAAAAGTCAAGTTTACTTTCATTTAAAAACATTCATTGCACTATCTAAGAATTAGTTCGGAAAATCCATTTAGCGGATCTGTACCAATAGCGGGAGAGAATTCTTCAACCATGATTGCTCCTCGCTATTTTCATCTTATGGCATTCAACATGAAAGCACATGCGTTTATACACCACAACAGAATGGAGTAGTTGAGCGCAAACATCGCCACCTTTTGGAAGTCGCACATGCCCTAAAATTCCAAGCATCAGTTCCAGAAGATTATTGGGGAGATTGTGTTATTACAGTAGCTTATTTAATCAACCGCATGCCCACTCGAATACTCAATGGGTGAACGCCTTTTGAATTACTATTTGGGAATAATGGGACCTAGGGGTGAGCAGTGGTCTAGGGTCGATCCTGGACCGACCCTGGACCGGCCCAACCCTGCCGGTCCTAGTCCAATTCCCAAGGGGACTAGGTCGGTCCTTGGTCCTGAAATTTCAGGACCAACACTGTGCGGGTTGATCCTCGGTCCTGAGAGTTTTGGGTTGGTCCAACCCTGGACCAATCCTGTATATTATATTATATTATATTATATTATTTATAATTCTTTTATATATTCAAACTTAAGTAAAATTTTTGTTATATTATATTATATATAATTCTTTTATAAATTCAAGCCTAAGTAAAATGTCTGTTAAAAAAAAAAACCTTAGTAAAATGATGTTAAAGCTATTGACTCCTCCAGGCTCACTGTCACGGACAGACGGCATCCAATTCCAAAAGGCGTGAAGTTTACACCCTAAAGGTCTTCATGGCCTCCTCCTCCACAGTCCAGACTCCAGAGTACGTTCTTCATCGTGAGGACCAAGGACTCCTCACAGTCACGGACTCGCGACATCCAAAACGACGCGAAGTTTACGCCATAAATCTCCTCATGGCTTCCTTCCCCAAAGTACGTTCTCTTCCATTCTGTCTTCTTTGTTCTTCAATTTGCCAAAATCAAAAGTAGCAACATCCCGCTCGCCTCTGGTTGCCCGCGCCGCTCACCTTTGACCGTGCGCACTACTCACGCCGCTCACCACTCGCCCTTTGTTGTCGTCGCTGGCCTCGCTCAACGCTCGCCACTCACCACTTGCCGCTAGCCTCACTCAACGCTTGCCGCTCGCCGCTGGCCTCACTAAACGCTTGCCGCTTGCCAGTTGACGCTCGCCCCACTCGACACTCGACGCTTGCCGCTCGCCACTCGCGCCGGTCGCCTCACTTATCGCCGAGTAAATCAGAAGGAAAAAAAGAAGAAGCCCTAACTAGAAACCCTAACGCTTGGCTTGCCCTTGCTTTTCGAACACAGCTTGGCTAGTGAGTTCTACTTTGTGCTTCATTTGAGATCTTGTATTGGTATTTATAGTTTAGTTGCACAATGCCGCATTGTCGATGGATGTGTAATTTAAATTTGTAGGTTTGCTTTTTTAGGGAGTATAAAAAACAAGACGAAATAAATTATCGATCGGTCCCGGGTTGACACTGGAACCGGACCGAACCCATTGGGTCGGTCCGGTCCTTGGTCCCAGGCTCAATAGGGTCGGTCCTTGGTCCTAAAAATTGAGGACCGACACTGTACGGGTTGGTCCTAGGGTTAAGGAGTGGCCCGGACCAACCCGGACCATGCTCACCCCTAATGGGACCCCACCAATTTTGTCCAAGATGTTTCTTCTTCGCATAGTTTATTTATAGGCCGGTTTGGTTTGGAAAGATTCATGATTGATTAGTGATTGCCAATGAAGTAAATGATGATTCTCATTTTGTTAATTCTTTTTAATAATTTTTTCTTATCCAATAATATCCAACCCCTTCTTCCAGATTTTTTATCAGGCATTTTATTTGGACATATCCTAATTTATTCAGTCTAGAGAGCATTTCCAAACACGAGATAGAATATGAGCTCAAATTCAGACTACCAAATACAGTCATGACCTCAAGCATTGGCCAAATCGGTGGTTTTGTGATAGAAGTACATTTTAACAGGCTTTCCCATAGTAACATAACTAACTTGCGGTGGCTGGGGGTTTTGACTCTGACCATGCTTAATCGAAATTTGAATTTTAGCCGTGATTTTGACTAGTTTGGAAGTAATAGTCCAAAATTGTTAAAACTTTCAAAAATGTTGAATTGTAAAATCTTCAACGTCATTTCTAGTTCTTTTATCACAACCCCATTTCGGAACTTGATTTGTCACTGAGCAAATGACGGAAGCTTCTGCCGGACTCGGTCATCAATCGGCTCAGCCCTGGCTTAGGGATAATATCGCCGGCGCTGTCCTTTGAGGGAACGTTAATTTCCAAGGCAAGGATAAGAGCATTGACGACTGTCGTCTTCTTTTCATCTTGTGGTCCGGCAAAGCACAAATCAAACTAGGACATGGTTTCGTTTCTTAACGGTCAGTGCCAAGAGAAAGATGAAGGGCCAAGAGAGAGACGGGGAACTCACAGAAGGGTTGGAGGGATCGGAGGGCCTGAAATGGCTGAAGTTGTGAGGATCGAACGGTGGCAAGTCGCCGAGGATAGAACCCATGAAAGAGTGAATGTAGAACCTCTGCACAGTGCGCCCCCTCGAATCCAGAGAGAGAGAGAGAGAGAGAGAGAGAGAGAGAGAGAGAGAGAGAGAGAGAGAGAGACGATGGCCTCAAATTCTAGAATCAGCCTCGCTACTGGTGCTGGAGTTGCCTGGAAACAGGATGGTCGTGGATGACCTTACGACGAAAGATCATTAATATGCCCCCGACACGAGACGCTATGAAGTATAGACACAATCTATGGACGAAGAAATAATCAATCGTGAAAACATGAAGCCTTAATACCATCGAAAACTCCAAATCCGTGTTCCTAAACTTCCTTTGGATCCTTTGTATTTGGTTAAGAAGTAACCTCACCAAAAAAAGCAGAACTTGCACTCTTACGAGAGCTTCTACGACATGTCTATTTGATATTCAGGATATGTTTGGTCTGTCCATTTACTCGAATGATTTTTTATTTTTTATCGATCTTACTATTTTCCTATTCCAACTTTCGCTCTCAAATTTTTGACATACTTCATTACAAGGCGTGAGAGTCGAAATCATATCTGAAACTAAATCGTCCCCTTTCTCACATGAGAAGGGAGACGTGGGGAGTTCAACACCCCTTGCCCTTGTGAGTTTGAGATCCCATGAGAGGGTTTGTCCCACAAACTCACACATTCACCCTTTCCTTGGGGGGAAAGGAATTAATTGGCCCATTAAGGGTAGAAGAAATGGTAGCCCACGGCTGATGTGCTGGCCATGGAGGAATGAGATTAGTCTCTATATTAATGTGTTGCCAGCAGTGGGGGTCGGGTGTTGGCAAAGCTGGAGCCTGGTCCGGCCAAGGACAACGTCATCGCTCGACCAAGGCTGGCCTCTATTGGGCTGGCTATTTGAGAAAGTAGAAGGTTGGGTCGGGGGCTTGTAGGGCTGAGCTTGAGGCTGGTTTTGGGCTGGCACCAAGAAACAAGAGGGCTTTTAGGGGAACTGGGCTTTGAGTGAACCAGGCTCAACATAAGAGCCCGTCCTGTTTCTATTAAAAAAACGTAAAAAATTATAATTTTTTTAAATTAAAAATTTTAAAAAAGTAGAAATCCGGTTAGGAAAGTAGGATGTTAGATTTTAGTCCTAGAATTAGTCTAGTTTCTTTTAATTAAATACATATTTGATTTTGGAAAAAAAAACGGAGAGGTTGCCCTTAGTGGCCAACCAATTAATTTCTTGATTCCCAAGGTCAATTGGCCTAATTTCATGTTAAATGTAGCCTGCATGTGTTTGATCAGATGAATGTTTGGTCTAACACGTATCAGCAGGTATATTAGTGGGTTTGATTAGCTTTAATTAGTGATTAGCGAGTTAGTCTTCTGCTTTTGTGAACACAAGTGGGGGCTTATTATCACTTATCTTAATCAACGAACGCCCAGTGGATCGGGAGATGGCTTGGGATAATCGAATTGCATGATTAATTCCAAAGCCAACCCCAAGGCAAATTGAATTTTGAATTGCAATGAACTTTGCTGATCTCTTGTTCTGATTGATGGCATGCTTTGATCGATGGTGAATGGACGGACGAGTACCGACACCATGAGAGGCAACTGAGCTTAGTGGATTTCAACATTGCATTGCGTTTTCTTTTATCGCTCTTAGATAATTACTTTCAAGTTTATTTATCACATTTATTTTTTAGTGGCTAGTTTACTTTTTCACATCACTTCTCAATAAATTGTATGTTAGTTTCTTTTCTAGATTAGGCTTGGTCTAGTTTAGACTTTGGTCTAGTTTTCTTTTCTCTGTGATTGTAATCGCCTAATCAAGAGTATGTGACTGTTTTAATTGAACAACCAACAAGTTAATTACCAAAAGGATGCTAATAGAAATATTAGTGCAATCAAACTCTCGTGCTTAGAATTCCAGTTTCGTAAAAATTGAAACAAAGTTCTCATTTTTTTTTTTTGCGTCGATTTGTTTATAGTCGACTCTAAATAGCTAGCGGTGATTGCTTGAAATACTTAGGTTTATAAGAACTCAAAAGAAATCTCATGTCACATGAGATATGGACTCGGGAGAGTTCATGCTCTTGATTGACAATCCTTCTTTTGGGCGATGGAAAATATGACATGTTTGAACCGTCTTTTCAAATGAGCCATTAGGGCTATTTTTTGAGTAAATACCTCTAAACCTATTCATCGAGGGTGGCCCTTTGAAAGGTAGGTGATGAATATGATAAAGAAGATAGCAAAGACATCGAGTCAAAAGAGGATGTAGGTTGCCGGTTCTTTAGGACTTTTTTGGGACGAAAAAAGCTCCACACAAATGGTACGTTGCTTCTTCTTTGTGGCCATATTTACATCTATGTAAACAACGCATGACTTAGTTCTTTCGGCCATGTTCGTCCCTCAGGTCTTCTCGTTCGTTCTAGTCTTGGTTCATTTGCTTTAACTTCGTCGTAGCTCGCTTTGATGCCTTGATGACCTGCTATGCAGAGGTCGTGGCCTACGGTGGTGCGTCTGCCGCTAGAGGGCGAGCATTCGGAGGCCACCACTCTCTTTGCACAGGATCTTAAAGTAAAAAGTGTAAGAATTATTGTGGCCCATATTATGTGATTTATTATATGGTTTAATAATTATTAAAATGCTATAATTAATTATTGGTTACGAGAAGGTACGACTCTAATAAAACAAAAGGGTATATCGCTTTCATGGAAGGCACCTTTTCAACGAACGTATAAAAGAGTCCGGTCCTCTCTCCACCCACATACGAACAACAATAACAGAAAGAACGTATTCTCTCCTCCATCAATTGAATACATTAAGGTTTAGTGGGTTAAGGGAGAGAAATCGGATTTCTTCTTTTGGATCAAGTTCAAGCGTAGCGCTATGGATAAAGGTATGTCTTCATCTATTTGTGAGAATCATGAAGATCAAAGATCCTTGTTTTTACTTTGAATTTCCGCATCAAAGTATTATATGAATCAAACTAACAGTTGGTATCAGAGCATTTGGTTTATGATCTCATGATTTTTCCGTTTGAAGAAATATTATGATTTATGCATGATGATTTGTTGAATGATCCTGTTCGTAGTATTTGTTGTTGTTGAAATGTTTTGAAAGGTTCTGTTAAAGAAAGTCCGAATGATGGAATGTTCTTCATGGACGAAAATGATAAAGAAAAGTTACTGTGCACGAGTGAAAAGGACGAAAATGAAAAATTCGGAATTTTGAGGGCAAGTAAGAAACTCGCCGATTCCGGAGGAAATCCGGCGATCCACCGCTTGATTTTGGACCCATATGGTCGCACTGCCATGAGGAACATTAGGCATGAGTTTTTCCGGTATATCGGTGTTTGCCGGAGGCGAATCGAGCAGCGCAAGTCGCGGTGATTAGGGTTTGCGTTTTGGGAAAAATTTTGGCTTGATTTGGGGCCAATTTCTTGATCATTTTCGCCGAAACTCAAACCCATGTGGTCGTGCTGGCATACTCCAGAAAACCCATTATTTTATTTGTGTCTGGGATGGGCTACCGGAGAAGAAACGGCCGGCGAAACCGCGGCGGAACGGCGAAAAATGGCGAAGAAACGCGTCTGTGCGCGACGAAGAAGGCGCGTGGGCTCCACGCGCGCGCTGCAGTTGCAGGCGCGTGGAACCCATGCGCCACGCGCCGTAACGCGCACGCAAGTGCTGCGCGCGTGGGATCCACGCGCGGGGCATCCGCGCGATTTGCGGCGCGTGCGGGGCACGCGCTGCGGCGGATGAAGGCGCGTGCTCGGCACGCGCCCGACGTCCCCCGCGGCCTTATTTACGTTTTTGCCCCTATGCCATTTTTAAAATTCCCATTTTGTCCTCTTCGCAATTTATTTTATTTTTCTGCCCCTGTTTAATTTATAATTACGATTCTGCCATTGCTGATTATTTACCATTTTGCCCATGAATTATAATTTATGATTATGACCTTATGGAATTATGATTTTACGATTTTGCCCTTATGCTTTGATTAAGTTTTTGTCCTTGTGTGCAAATTTGTTAAATATTTGTATTTTACAATATTAAAAATTCATATTGTGAATGGTTTGTTAGTCACCAAAGTGGCCAAACCTTTGAAGTCTTTTGAATTTTTGATATTGTAAATTATTTTATTCAATTACCTATGATTAATTGATGCTATTTATGAAATTGATATGTTTTATATCATTATTGGAGTTATGGGTATATTGAAGTTCATTTATTATAAGAACTTAGGGATTAACCCAAAGGTTAATTATTTTCTTATAATTCATGAACATGATAGTTGATAATTAATATGACCTGTTAAATTTGTTTGTATATCCAAAGATAACAAATAAATTTTAATAAGATATATTTACAATTATCAAATAAAAGTTATTAGCATCATTATGGTTTATATATACATTTATATATCATAGGATCGCCCAAAGGAGAACTATGATGTGCATGTGTAGTTTAGTTTGAATCGATTAGGTGATATTCTCAAAGCATTAATGTATGAGTATTTTCTTACACATTTGCAAAAAGATCTCGTACTGTTTCACTCCATTCGCACGCTTCATCTGTTCCCTTATTCAATGGGGTAAATTTTCTGATTGGAGTGAACAAGTCCGGTTTCACTTAGGTGTCCTGGATCTTGATTTAGCGCTTCAAGCCGAGAAACCAGCTGCTATTACCGATGAAAGTAGCGATGATGAAAAGTCTTTCCATAAAGCTTGGGAAAGATCGAACAGATCGAGCTTAATGTTCATGCGAATGACAGTTGCAAACAACTTAAAGACTTCTCTTCCCAAGACTAACAATGCTAAGGAATTTATGAAATTTGTGGAAGAGCGTTCTCAAACCGCCGATAAGTCACTTGCTGGTACACTGATGAGCACACTGACCACCATGAAATATGATGGTTCGCGTACCATGCATGAGCATATACTTGAGATGACCAATTTAGTAGCAAAGTTAAGGACTTTGGGAATGAATGTGGATGAGTACTTTTTAGTACAATTTATACTTAATTCCTTACCTCATGAGCAATATGGGCCATTTCAAATGAATTACAACACTATAAAGGATAAGTGGAATGTAAACGAATTGGCCAGTATGCTAGTTCAAGAGGAAACAAGGATAAAGAATCAAAAGGCTCATTCTGTTCATCTCTCAAGTCATCAAGAAGTTCGAAAGAATTTCAAGAAGAAAGGTGGAAGGAGCAAGAAGAAAGGACTACACATCCTGAATGACTCTTCAAAGGCTTCTTAAATCCACAAGAAGGAACACAATCTCATTAAGTGTCATTTTTGTAACAAAATTGGACACTTGAAGAAAGATTGTCTGAAATGTAAGGCTTGGTTCGAAAAGAAAGGTAAGCCTTGTGCTTTGGTATGTTTTGAATCAAACTTTCTTGAAGTTCCTTATAATACTTGGTGGATTGATTCTGGTGCCACCACTCATGTGTCAAATACGATGCAGGGATTTCTTACGATCCAAACTTTAAAGCCAAATGAAAGTTATGTGATTACGGGGAACAGAGACAAAGCTCCAGTTAAAGGCATTGGCACTTATCGTTTGATTTTAGATACTGGGCATTATTTGGATTTGTTTCGAACCATTTATGTACCTACATTTTCTCGCAATTTAGTTTCTTTGCCAAGACTTGATGTGGCGGGATTTTATTTTAAGTTTGGATCTGAATCTTTCAGTCCATTTAAGAGTGATTCTCTTATTGGAACTGGAACTTTATGTGATGGTCTCTACAAATTTAGACTTGATAATACTTTTGTTGAGACATTAATGACCTTGCATCATAATGTTGGCACTAAACGAAGTTTGGTGAATGAAAATTCTGCTTACTTGTGGCATAAACGGTTGGGTCATATATCCAAAGAAAGAATGCAAAGATTAGTGAAGAATGAAATTCTTCCAAATTTGGATTTTACTGACCTTGGAGTGTGTATTGATTGTATTAAAGGTAAACAAACAAAACATACTAAGAAAGGTGCCACAAGAAGCACAGAGCTTCTTGAAATTATACATACTGACATATGTGGTCCTTTTGATGTTCCATCTTTTGGTAAGGAAAGCTATTTCATAACCTTTATTGATGATTTTTCACGTTATGGTTACATTTATCTATTGCATAATAAGTCTCAATCAGTGAATGTACTTGAAGTGTATATTAAAGAGGTTGAGAGGCAATTAGATAGAAAGGTGAAAATAGTAAGATCGGATAGAGGCGGTGAATATTATGGAAAATATGATGAATCGGGACAATGTCCAGGTCCATTTGCTAAATTCCTTGAAAGACATGGCATTTGTGCTCAATACACAATGCCGGTACACCACAACAAAATGGTGTAACGAAAGGCGTAACCGTACTTTAATGGAAATGGTTAGGAGTATGATGAGTCATTCATCTTTACCCTTGTCTTTGTGGATGTATGCTTTAAAGACTTCTATGTACTTATTAAATAGGGTTCCTAGTAAGGCAGTTCCAAAGACTCCGTTTGAACTGTGGACGGGAAGGAAACCTAGTTTACGACACCTACATGTTTGGGGTTGTCAAGCAGAAGTAAGAATTTACAATCCACATGAAAGGAAATTGGATTCAAGAACGATCAGTGGTTATTTCATTGGTTATGTAGAGAAATCCAAAGGGTATAAATTTTATTATCCTAATCATAGTACAAGAATTATTGAATCTGGAAATGCTAGGTTCATTGAGAATGGTGACATCAGTGGGAGTGAAAGAATGCATGATGCTTGCATTCAAGAAGTAAGGGTAGAAGTTCCTATACCCAAAGCTTCTAAAGTTGTTGTTTATGATATTATAGTACAATCTAACAATAATTGGGAACAACAAATTAATGAACAAACACTCGATAATGGAGATGTCAATAATGAACCTCCGATAGCCGAGTCACAAGAAATAGCATTAAGGAGATCTCAAAGAGAAAAGAGATCGGCTATTTCTGATGATTATATGGTTTATCTGCAAGAGTCAGAAATTGACTTAGGAATTGGAAATGATCCAGATTCATTTTCCCAAGCCATGGAATGTGAAGATTCTAATGAATGGTTTAATGCCATGGAAGAAGAGTTAAAATCCATGCATCAAAATCAAGTTTGGGATATAGTTGAATTGCCTAAAGGATGTAAGAAGGTCGGGTGTAAATGGGTCTTTAAGACTAAGCGCGACTTCAAAAGGTAATATTGAACGACATAAAGCCAGACTTGTTGCAAAGGGTTTTACTCAGAAAGAAGGCATTGACTATAAAGAGACATTTTCACCAGTCTCTAAGAAGGACTCACTTAGAATCATTATGGCTTTGGTGGCTCATTATGACTTGGAGTTACACCAAATGGATGTAAAAACCGCCTTTCTTATTGGGAATTTAGAAGAAGAGGTTTATATGGACCAACCCGAAGGCTTTTCAGTTAAAGGAAAGGAACACATGGTATGTAAATTAAAGAAGTCAATATATGGACTTAAGCAAGCTTCCCGACAATGGTATCTTAAGTTTAACGATACCATAACTTCATTTGGATTTAAGGAAAACACCGCTGATCGGTGTATATATATGAAGATTAGTGGGAGCAAGTTTATTTTTCTAGTTCTGTATGTTGATGATATTTTGCTTGCTGCTAATGATCTTGGTTTGTTACATGAAACCAAGAAATTTCTCTCTGATTGAAATGAAGGATATGGGAGAGGCAACATATGTGATAGGAATAGAAATATTCCGTGATAGATCACAAGGATTATTAGGATTGTCTCAGAAAGCCTATATTGAGAAAATTTTAGAGAGATTTAATATGAGTAAATGTTCGGCAGAATAGTTCCAATTCAGAAAGGTGATAAATTTAGCCTTATGCAATGTCCGAAAAGTGAATTGGAACGAGAACAAATGAATAATATTCCTTATGCATCTGTTGTGGGGAGCTTAATGTATGCACAAACTTGCACGGACCGGACATCGTTTCTTTGTCGGAATCCGGAATGGCGAGTATCAAAGTAATCCTGGAATGAATCATTGGAAAGCTGCAAAGAAAGTTCTTAGATACTTGCAAGGAACGAAGAATCATATGCTCACTTATAAAAGTTCTGATCATCTCGAGGTGATTGGATATTCAGATTCAGACTTAGCCGGATGTGCCGATACAAGAAAATCAACGTTTGGTTACTTGTTTCTTCTGGCTGGAGGGGCAATTTCATGGAAGAGTGCAAAACAGTCAATTATTGCTGCATCCACTATGGAAGCTGAATTTGTGGCATGCTTTGAGGCCACAATTCATGGATTATGGCTGCGGAATTTTATTTCGGGGCTTGTGATTGTCGACAAGTATTGCCAAGCCGCTGAAAATTTATTGTGATAACTCGCAGCAGTTTTCTTCTCTAAGAACGAAAAGTATTCTAAGGGTGCTAAGCATATGGAGATCAAATACTTGTCTGTCAAAGAAGAAGTTCAGAAACAAAGAGTGTCAATTGAGCACATTAGCACCAATCTTATGATAGCAGATCCCTTAACAAAAGGACTGCCGCCCAAAACATTTAATGAGCATGTTGAAAATATGGGCGTTATTGGACGTCATTAATATTTGTATTATGATTGTATTAAGTTTATGTATTTGATACTTTGAGCTCACTTACGTGTTTATGATATTTCCTGTTTTCTATTTAGTATACATTATGGAAATAGATGAATGTTAAACAGGATAGTTTCTAAAGAAACATTATAGTTGGACTATTCTTGTACTTCTCATTTATGGATCATGTTAAGTAAAGTGCTATAGTTGTAGTGCATAGAAGGGATTATGTCGATTAATGACATATAACCGCTATGACTCGCATTAGTTTTCTTTACTTAATTGTGATTATTATGTGATTGCCAATTTAATGAAATTTTATAGCATAATCTTATTGTGCACATTACGGTCTTTATTAAACCATGAAAGGAACATCATATGAGCCAAGTGGGAGAATGTAAGAATTATTGTGGCCCATATTATGTGATTTATTATATGGTTTAATAATTATTAAAATGCTATAATTAATTATTGGTTACGAAGGTACGACTCTAATAAAACAAAAGGGTATATCGCTTTCATGGAAGGCACCTTTTCCACGAACGTATAAAAGAGTCCGGTCCTCTCTCCACCCACATACGAACAACAATAACAGAAAGAACGTATTCTCTCCTCCATCAATTGAATACATTAAGGTTTAGTGGGTTAAGGGAGAGAAATCGGATTTCTTCTTTTGGATCAAGTTCAAGCGTAGCGCTATGGATAAAGGTATGTCTTCATCTATTTGTGAGAATCATGAAGATCAAAGATCCTTGTTTTTACTTTGAATTTCCGCATCAAAGTATTATATGAATCAAACTAACAAAAAGAGCCCACCAAAAATGAAGATTTCATTTCTCGGCTTGCTCTTTTCTAGTCCCTTGCGACGTGCATTTATTTAACCTTCAGAGAGTCAAAATGTGTTGGTGCAACAAAAAAGACAAACTTTAACAAAAAAAGACAAACTTTACCTCGTGTTTGTTGTTTTTTCTCGGTACATTTACCTCTTCACTAGTAAAATTCATTTTCTTCTCTCAAAATATCATATAGTGATCCGTCTCTTTAATTAGTCCAGCGTACGTCAAATAATCCACCGGAAAGCTGCTCACTTCTTGCCCCTCTCCCTTAAATTTTCCCTCTTTCTCTCTCTTTTCTTCGAGCCAACAAGAAGGAAAAGAAGCTTAGGAGTGTATGTTACTCTTAGCATCTTTCTCTTCTTCCCCTCTTGGCCAAAAGATCTGCACATTTTTGCCTGAGAAGCATCTGCATTCCCCTCCCCCGCCCTAAAAAAAAGAAAGGTCAACGCATCTCATAGCTTTTTTTTTGTTTTTTTTGTTTTTGTTTTATGACTTTTCTCCTTTTCCAATAGCATCAAGAACCATAAGCAAAACATCCGGAGCGTAGTGGCCGGTGATGACCTCCATGAGGTCACTGTGATTTCTGATGGCAAGCGTAATTGGTTCTTTCATAAAGGTGAGAACATTGTCATTGCTAATGATGTCGGCAGTGACTCTTGGCAATGACTCTAATGAAAAGGAGAGCAAAGACTTCACGTATGATGAAAATGTATAAAAATATTGTATGGACACTTACCAAATAAGAACTTTATAACTCATAATTGGATAAAACATTAGGACTCATAATTGGATAAGAAAAGTGTGGACATTTTAGTTAAAACATTCAAGTTTATATACCAAAAGGGCACTAGTTAAATATTAGTGTAATTAAGTTCTCGACCCTAAGTATGTGATTGTATGAGTAGTGAAATACTATTACATATTTCACTTGATTTCTAGCCGACTCCAATAAGTTATTTGCGACTTCCCATATAAAATTCCCATAGGTTAATCAAATTAAAATGTAAATCTCTATGTCGCGCAAAATAAGGGTTTAGGAGAGTTTACGCCAACTGAGAATCATTGGTTTCCAACTCGACATTACTTCCAAACCCATCATTTCCTCTAACGCTTGTGTTGGGAGGGTCACGATAAAAGTTACAAAAGTCCAAGGGACGGTACCAGTGTCTCAGGGTTTGGAGCTTTTGGGACTAAGGTACTTGGGGTCACGTTCAATTCTATTTCATACCAAACAAATGGCGAAAAACATACGTCAGCACATACTTCCCTATAGTTCCTGTCGGTGATGTGGAAGGTACTTCCCATTAAATCCGTCTGGACCAGAAAAACTCAATGCGCCTAATTTTTTTTTTTCTTTTTTGGTCGTAGCAATGCGGCTAATTTGGAAAACAGCATTTTCAACGTCTTCCATGGCCACCTCATCTATTTAGTACTATTTCATTTCATCAGGTGCCAAGGTGGGAATTTTATCTAATGCCGGAAGGAAGTCCCCGGGCCCTAAAATTTTATTTAGGCTCTTGAAAAAATCTGTAGTCATCTGGTGCAATAGCCCTTCATCTCGGACCCGAGATCCATCTTCAGTTTTTAGCATTAAAATTTTATTTACATGTAAATAAGCTTTTCCGGATGAGGGCTCAACATGAAACAAAAATTTTAATAAAAAGATGACTCAAATCGGGTTTGGTGTATATTTTACTTGCAAGTTGAGGCAAAATCCAATCTTACACTTGGTTCGACCCAAGCTCATGTATGCGAGCCCAATATCTTTTCCTTATCGTGACCGAGCTAGTATAGTGAACCCATTAATAAAATGAGTAAGATAGCTCAAGTGATATGAAATATGAGAGAGCATGAAAAATAAGTTTTTTGAAATGCTTTTCTACTAACAAAGCCGAAGACTACTTAGAGCAAAATGAAATCATCACCCGCAATTTATCAAATTGTATTGTCGTAGAAATCGAAGTGTGAATTGTTGCAGCAAATCACGAGTTTGATTCTCGTTTGGGCGGAGAGAGTTCGTGTAGGATCCGAACTTCTCATCCCTCCACGGGCACGAGTCCTCCTTCTACACCTGACTTTGACGGAAAATCGTAACTTAAAGAATAGAACTGAAACGGTCAAAAGGGAGACCAAGAATGATCCGACCACCAGATGAGAGCTCACCTAGGAAATAAATGTTGTTTAGATGACTATTGTCGTATTTTTGTCCTTTCGCGTGGCCCAAAGTTCACTTCCTTCGTAAGCAGACATGTTAGGTTTGTTGGGTCGAAGAATTTTTCTGCCACTGCAACTGGACCAGTCTAGAAATCTACGATTCAACCGGTTATAACTCGAGGTGATGAGGGATGGACTTTCGAATTCCTGGTCTGCCATCATTTTGTTTATGTTTACTTTGATTTCGTGCACACATTTCATGTGTGCAAGCGCCAAAAGAATGATATACATTTGTCAAATCTTTAAAGGAGGTGAGCATTCCACCCAAAAAAAAAAGAAGAGGAGGTGGGCTTGCACTTGGGTGCTAGATGAAGAGATTGTATCATGAAAGATTCTTATTTTTTTGTCCGAAATTTAAAATTATCCATTTATCTTTTTTATTTTATTTATTAAGATAGTCATTATGCTTCTTAAAGATATCCGCCCATCGTTATCGAGTATGGATTTTGATGAGATGGACATGACAATGTCATGAGATGCCGATCTATAAATCTTTCGATTTCACATCATCTAGGTTTTTTTAATATTGTCTTTTGGTTGTGCCAATTTGATGTGGAATTTTTGAAGACCATGCTCATTGACCACCTCAAAGCCTTCATAGGCAGAGCAACTATATGGCTTGTAACTAGAGCCGAAGGCGATAGTGACTGCTACTCTCTCTTTAGCCACACATCTTAAATCTTATGTTTCAAGATTTGGTTACATTATTTGAAATTTCAAGGGCGATAAATTTTTGGGAACTTTTACGTTCTTATGAAAACAAAAAAAGAGTGGAAATTGCCATGATCCCATAGATACAGGAAGGGCGGTGAACATTCAATCTTTTTCCACGTAGATTTCCACAGGTGATCATGGCCTTTTCTACCGAAAGCGTGGTGCATATGAATCAGAATTTTCTCTTCCAACGCGAAAATCTCCGAGTGCACCGTGGTACATAAGAACAATGTGACAATTCGTTCCCCACTGAGTAAAGGGATTGGGGGAAGCCAAATTTGATACGATCCCCAAACATTCATCTTCATTGCTAGAAAAAACACTCGCACAAAATTATATCATAAGGACTTAGTCGTATAACATGAGGCATTATACAACAGCATCGGGGAAATCGCTCAATTGGTCCTAAACCTCTACCGTACAAATACTATTTCAATCAGACTTTCTAATATTACCAATTTAATCCTACACATTTGTGTAAAAAGCAAATGTGGTTCTTTTAATCAATTTTTGCTGAAAACCGCCGATATAGTGAGGTGCCACGTATGGTGACCGGTGATGAGTGAATCGTTGCGTTATCCACTTCTAGCAAAAATTAGTCGAAATGACTATATTGAAATTTCTTGCAAAGATTTGTTACTAAATCAAGAAAATTAAAAATTTATGATTGATTTGACATCTGCACAATAAGATTATGATTGATTAGAGACCATATAATTTTTCAAAAGGATCCAATTGTTAGACAAAAGAAAAACTACTCAAAAATATTTTATCATTTTTTTAATCTCTTAAATATACATAAATTGAAAATATTTTCACTGAACGTTATGCTTAATTGTTGTGAATCTTCATGATAATTGGAATTCGTTTTCCAAAGTCAACTATATCTTCATCACTATCCCCAACTTCTAGTTGCCTAGAACCAAGACCGGTTACGTTAGGGCCCATTCATTAGGGTCCTAGGTGCTCACACCGGGTTCTTGAGCTCGTTCATCGAGGTCTCCAATTTAGGCATGCAGTCCGAGACTAGTGTCACGGGCCGATGTATTGGGATCGTGACCGCGCGGTGACTCGGGCACTTTAGGATTGGATTGGATCGCCGAAGTACCTAAGCCAAGCCTTGCTCAATCGAACGCTCACTCGCTCGCCTTACCCGGATCGTAGAGAGAGAAAGAATCTAGAGAGAAGAGCTCTGGAAAGATAGAAGCTTTTGTATTGCGGAAGTAGTGGATGATTACAAATAAAGGAGGACACCCCTTCTTATAGTCGAGGGCCTCGGATTACAACCATTGATCTAGAATTCTATTGGCGGACGAGATCGCACCGCCTCAACTACCGACATAATGTCAACTACCATCTACCGACATAAATAATGGAACAGACTTCTAGAATATGACTCAATGACGGTTTCACCCGCCCTTGGAAACTTCAGGGAGAAGCCTTGATGGGAATCCAAGTGAGAGCAGGAGGTCTTCCATGGACGAGTCATGGTCAACTCTGGGGAACCTCTCGGGTCATCCTTCTTTCGGCCCGTGACAATCTCCCCCACTCAATCGAGCAACGTCCTCGTCGCTCACAGCTTGATGGGCAGCCTTACGGGCTTTGGCACGAGCTTTCTTGTTCTTGTTTCGCTTCGCTCGAATGCTCACGAACGAAGGACCACAACCTTCTATGATGAACTCGGACTTGTCACGCGGCTCCATCTTCGGCTTGGACAGAGTGTGCCGCGCGCACTCAACCTCGGGGAAGAGCACTTGGATGGGCATGGTGTGTGTTGGAGTAGGATCCAACTCTACCTTCGGCTTCACCTCGGCCAGCTTGTTTAGTCGCTTCATGGACTTCAAGTTCTTGTTGAGGCATCGGATCGTGGCGATGGTCTTGGCGTCGACCACCCCTTTGATCATGGGGATCATCGTTGGGTGTTTAGGGTCGAGGATCACAATGCACTTGGTCCTCATGTCGATCATGGCTCTCACGCTATCGAAGAATTGAATACCAAGGATGAGATCATAATCATCGAGAGGAATTACCTCGAAATCCATTTTACCCTTCCATCCGCCAATCTTGACATCCACGTCCGAAGTTGCTCCTACGCCATGGACGCCCTCCGAGTTGATCGGCTTGAAGGTATTCCCGGTTGGCTCCACACGAAGCTTTAGGGCCGTCGCCACTTCGGTTGACATGAACATGTTCGATGCCCCCGTGTCGACCAAGGTGAAGAGTGTTCGGTTGCACACGTCGACCTCCACGAAGAACATTTCCGAGTTCGACGTAGCCTTTTCTTTGGATGGCGATCGAGCTTGGACGGAGTTGATTGTCTTCACGCCTCCAAGTCGAATTTGCTGCCTCTCTTCTTTGGGCTCCTCCTCCGCCTCTTCGATGACCAGGAGGGCGTTGATTCGACCCTTCTTCGGGCATTTTTGGGTCCAGTGCGGACCTTTGCAAATGAAGCAAGGAGAGGGCAGAGGTTGATCGAATTTACTCGTGTAGTCCGTCGGCGGTTGACCCCTTTGGAAGGAAGGCTTGGAAGACCCTTCTCCCCACGTCTTGACTTGGCCGCATTGATCGGGCGCGCCTCGGGGAGTGTTTCTTCCTTCGTCTTCGGGTCGATCCGACCTCCACTCTCTTGGTCGACTCCTTGGTTCGGCTTTGGTGAGGTCGACGAGTGACTCTGCCACGCTTAGCGCTCGCGCAAGACTACTCACGTCCCTTCGCTTGAGCTCGAGCAGCGCCCATGGCTTCAATCCATCCATAAACGCCCCGAGAGCCTCCTCTTTGCTTAGGTTGCGAATTTGGCGTTTGAGCTCCGTGAACTCCTTCACGTACTCTCGGATCGCGCTTCTTTGTTCGAGGCGATGGAGCTTGCTACGAGCTTCCTGCTGAGCGAACTCGGGGAAGAAATAGTCTCGGAACTCTCTCACAAAGTCATCCCACGTGCTCACCGGATCGGCGCCGCGTCTAATCTCGTCACACCTATTCCGCCACCAAAGCATTGTCGTATCAGACAGGAACATAGAAGCGATTCGTACCTTGATCGACTTGTCATGTATGTTGACGACGCCAAAGTATTGCTCCATGCTCCAGACGAAGTTGTCCACCTCCTTGGCGGATCGTTTGCCTTTGAACTCTTTCGGCTTCGGCACCTCAATCTTGGACACCGCTTGGGTAGGCACCGCACCGTTGGTGATGCTTAGCTTGCATAGGGCGAGCTCGGTCTTGAGCTCTTGGATCTCCGCCTTCATGGCTTTGACCTCGTCCTTACACGGGCTTACCTCCTCGATCAGTTGGACACGCTCGTTCAAACCATCGATTGATGCTTCGAGAGCTTCATCCTTGTCGAACAATGGAGCCGTAGCTTGGTTGATGCCGGTCGTGAAGTCCTCATGGAGTGAGCCCTCAACCTCCATGATCCGGTCTCGCACATTGTCAAGGCCTTCCATGAGTTTGAGCACGACACTCCGGACCTTCCCGATCTTCTCATCGAACGTGGCTGCAGCATCCACCGAGGCATCTCTCTTCTTTGCTTTGCTGCGCGTGTCCTTGACTGGCATAGCCTCTCCAACTATAGCCGCTTCTTGGCTTGACATTCTCTCGAACAGTTGGCGCTCTTCAATCTCTTGGAAATGGATCTCTCTTTAGCTCTGATACCACTTGTCATGGGCCAATCGATTGGGATCATGACTGCGCAACGACTCGGGCACTTTAGGATCGGATTGGATCGCCGAAGCACCTAAGCCAAGCCTTGCTCGATCGAATGCTCACTCGCTCGCCTTACCCGGATCGTAGAGAGAGAAAGAATCTAGAGAGAAGAGTTCTGGAAAGATAGAAGCTTTTGTATTGCGGAAGTAGTGGATGATTACAAATGAAGGAGGACACCCCTTCTTATAGTCGAGGGCCTCGGATTACAACCATTGATCTAGAATTCTATCGGCGGATGAGATCGCACCGCCTTAACTACCGACATAATGTCAACTACCATCTACTGACATAAATAATGGAACAGACTTCTAGAATATGACTCAATGACGGTTTCGCCTGCCCTTGGAAACTTCAGGGAGAAGCCTTGATGGGAATCCGAGTGAGAGCAGGAGGTCTTCCACGGACGAGTCACGGTCGACTCTGGGGAACCTCTTGGGTCGTCCTTCTTTTGGCCCGTGACACTAGACTGTAATGTCCAAGGTTTGTCCCTCAAGGTTCTGGTGCAAGGTCCCTAGATGGGGGTGTCGTGGCCTTGGGTTTTGTGTTAGAGCTCGATTTGTTTATTGGAAGGTACGTCCTAAGTTTTTCAATAGCAATTTCCTAGCCAATAAAAAAAAAAAAAAAAAAATCTAATAGCAACAATTAAAAATTAATTCTCGCTCATTTGAAAGGTCTATCCAAATTATAGGAGAATGAACCATCATTTACAAAATTACTTTAATTAAAAAAAAAAAAAAGGGGAACATTCCCTGGTAATATACTATTTTCCGGAAGTAAATGCATCCTAAGGTCGACAATCGGAAAAAAGACAAACAGCTAAGTATTGTCGACATCATGTCGCCCAGTGTCCTCAGGCTACTTGGCAACCTTATGCACAATACTGTAACCTAATTCTCAAAGCATTGATTACACGTGATACAATAACCCGCGATGCATAGAGTTTTCTTCACTGATTTTCCTTGGAAGACACTTCAAAACAATCTTCATAATGGACCGCGTCCAAGGCCGTATTTCAAAAGTACTCGCTCGCGCGTTGAAACTCGCGGTCGGAGCAACCATCCAACTCAACCCTTCAAACCGGCCTCGTGGACCAGAGGATTATGACCAAACTCGGAGTTGTCTTAATTTCCAAGAACCTTCCCTTACACTCACTGCTCATGTCAAGCCCAGCGCTTTCGTGTGTGTGCATATCTATATATAACTCCATTTCCGGAGGCAGGGATCACTCAACTTCCTCTCTCGCTCCTCTCTACAACAATCTCGTGCTCTTTTCCGGCAAACTCCTCCTTCGTCTTTGTCCATCTTTCTTGCTATTTTATAAGTTACCGAGTCAAAAACCTGAGTCAAAAACCCGACAAGCCTTTTTTCTTTGAAGACGATGGGTTACGTTTCAAGCAACAGAAAGCCACTGTTGTCTCGGAAAGCAACCAACGAAGGCCATGCCGAGAACTCTCCCTATTTCCATGGGTGGAGTGCCTACAACATTGACCCATTTCATCCTTCGCAGAATCCCAATGGTGTCATCCAAATGGGTCTTGCAGAACATCAGGTAAAAGAAAAGGAATAAAAAAAGAACTTGCTCGTAGTTCCTCTTTTTCGACGTGTGGGTCTTGTGCCGAAAGCTCGGAAAGTGAACTCTCTTTTTTTCTGCAATATCCAGCTCTGTTTCGACTTGGTTCAAGAATGGCTCGTCAACAACCCAGAAGCCTCCATCTGCACTAAGGAAGGAGTGGACAAGTTCAGGGACATTGCCCTCTTTCAGGACTATCATGGCTTGCCCGAGTTCAGGAACGTACGTTTGGGTGAATCAAATTCATTGTCTCGCTCCTCTTTTTCAGTAACCAAATCTATGCATTACATCATTAATCGATGTGCAAAAGTAATATGAGAGCTTGACGACGGATAGAATTTTAAAGCCATGATCTTTTGCAGGCTGTGGCGAAGTTCATGGGGAGAGTGAGAGGGGACAAGGTCGAGTTTGATCCCGACCGGATTGTCATGAGCGGGGGATCCACAGGAGCTCACGAGATGATCACATTCTGCCTGGCTGATCCTGGCGATGCGTTCTTGGTGCCAACCCCTTACTATGCAGGGTAAGATCTCGCATCATTTTCCGCTTTCCAAGCTAATACATCACGGGTTTAGTTAATATGATAAATGCAAAACTGATGGGATTAGGTGCGCTTCAACTGTTCACATTATTGGAGATTCGACTAGAGGGCGGCACCTTCCAACTTAGGCATGGAAAAGATTAAAATAATGCTTGGCTACCACTGGGAAGAAAAATTATATTATCCATATGATGCGGCTTCTCGGTGTTCTTTATTAATCACAACACAAAACTGATCTTATTAATAAGAAAATGATTGGGTTGCCTCATTATGCTTGCTATGTGACTGTTCTTTTGGGAATTTTACACCAAATTTAGTCCGCGTCCATCTTCAAAGACGGATGTCGGCAATCCTAATAACATATATTAGATCATTTTCCAGCTGTTTTGCTTCACCCCATCTCTTTCACAGTATCCATAATACTTCGGCAAGGTCAACGACCGGCAAGCATTATTGGTCAATATGGCCCGCACTTGATTTAGTCAATGATAACTAGGTGAGCTGAATTAAGACACAGGGCAAGTTGCCTTGAAATTTCATTGTCACCATCCAAACGCTATGGCCGAAAGGACCTGCCTTTTTCCTGTGTATTGTTACCTCTGGCTTTTGACAATAATTGAAATCGGGTACCGTTTTGGGAGAATTCTTTACAATGTTGGGACAAAACAGATGAGGCCATTTTTAGAGGCTAAATCTTCCCTGAACAGTGAAAGTCCTTTTCTTCAATATAGTTCTTGGATACATCTTCCAGGGGACAGATTAGGGCCTTTAGCTATCTCTACTCCTGCAAAAAAACATGCTTAATTTAACTGCTTTTTGAGGGTTGTCTAAAGACTGATTATGACTTTTTGTTCATCTCAAAGTTAATCTGACCTGTCCAAAAATGACCTGGTGAGTGAATCGGGTAAATTTAAAGAACGAAAGCATTGAATAAGGTTTGGTTTTCACGCTAGAGAGTGTTGGGCACGTTTAATACTCAATATGGCATCTCTGTTAATAAGCTTTTGGAATAAAGACTTAAAAGTTTCACATAAGACTGTCATGTTTCTCCAAGAAGAACAAAGAAGAGTTTTCATGGCCGAGTTTGAACATGAATGGTGAAACAGAACGTATATTTTTATGAATGACAACTTGTTTCTTCTCAAGTTAATTGAAAAATAAAACAAAATTATCTTTTTGCAGATTTGATCGAGATTTGTGTTGGAGGACCGAAGCACGACTTCTCCCCGTGGTCTGTTACAGCTCTAACAATTTCAAGGTCACCAGGAAGGCTTTGGAAGAAGCATACGCAAAAGCTGTTGAGGCCAACATCAGCGTAAAAGGGTTGCTCATAACCAATCCATCAAACCCACTAGGGACCATCTTAGACGGAGACACGTTGACAGAAGCCATGAGCTTCATCAACGAGAAGAACATCCACCTCATTTGCGATGAGATATATGCTGCTACAGTATTTCGTCAGCCTGATTTCATAAGCATCGCAGAGATAATCGAGGAAGATCAAGAATACAATCGCAACCTCGTGCATATAATTTATAGCCTCTCAAAAGATATGGGTTTCCCTGGCTTCAGGGTTGGGATTGTGTATTCATACAATGATGTCGTGGTGGAGTGCGGCCGGAAGATGTCCAGCTTCGGTCTAGTATCCTCCCAAACTCAGTACCTAATTGCATCCATGTTATCGGACGATCAGTTCATCGGGAAATTCCTGTTGGAGAGTGCGGGGAGGTTAGCGACAAGGCATACTGATTTCACTGACGGACTTCGTCAGGTAGGCATCGAGTGCTTGAACGGCAACGCGGGTCTCTTCTTATGGATGGATTTGAGGGGGCTCCTGATGGAGAGCACCGTAGAGGTAGAGACGGCTCTGTGGCGGGTCATAATCAACGATGTCAAGCTCAATGTCTCGCCGGGTTCTTCCTTTCACTGCTCAGAGCCAGGATGGTTCAGAGTTTGCATTGCCAACATGAATGAGGAGACCACGAAGGTTGCTTTAGCATGAATCCGAGAGTTTGTGCTGAGGAATGGCAATAAGCCGAACAGGAAGGAGAAGTGCTGGCAGAGCGACCTACGGCTCAGACTCTCGTTCCGAAGAATGGACGATGTGTTGAGGTCGCCCCACATTATGTCCCCTCACTCGCCCATCCCTCAATCACCACTTCTCCTTCCTGTTTGGCTTATTGCATTTATCATATTAACTAAACCCGTGATGTATTAGCTTGGAAAGCAGAAAATGATGCGAGATCTTACCCTGCATAGTAAGGGGTTGGCACCAAGAACGCATCGCCAGGATCAGCCAGGCAGAATGTGATCATCTCGTGAGCTCCTGTGGATCCCCCGCTCATGACAATCCGGTCGGGATCAAACTCGACCTTGTCCCCTCTCACTCTCCCCATGAACTTCGCCACAGCCTGCAAAAGATCATGGCTTTAAAATTCTATCCGTCGTCAAGCTCTCATATTACTTTTGCACATCGATTAATGATGTAATGCATAGATTTGGTTACTGAAAAAGAGGAGCGAGACAATGAATTTGATTCACCCAAACGTACGTTCCTGAACTCGGGCAAGCCATGATAGTCCTGAAAGAGGGCAATGTCCCTGAACTTGTCCACTCCTTCCTTAGTGCAGATGGAGGCTTCTGGGTTGTTGACGAGCCATTCTTGAACCAAGTCGAAACAGAGCTGGATATTGCAGAAAAAAAGAGAGTTCACTTTCCGAGCTTTCGGCACAAGACCCAAACGTCGAAAAAGAGGAACTACGAGCAAGTTCTTTTTTTATTCGTTTTCTTTTACCTGATGTTCTGCAAGACCCATTTGGATGACACCACTGGGATTCTGCGTAGGATGAAATGGGTCACTGTCGTAGGCCTTCCACCCATCGAAATAGGGACAGTTCTCGGCATGGCCGTCGTTGGTTGCTTTTCGAGACAACAGTGGCTTTCTGTTGCTTGAAACGTAACCCATCGTCTTCAAAGAAAAAAGGCTGGTCGGGTTTTTGACTCGGGTTTTTGACTTGGTAACTTATAATATAGCAAGAAAGATGGACAAAGACGAAGGAGGAGTTTGCCGGAAAAGAGCACGAGATTGTTGTAGAAAGGAGCAAGAGAGGAAGTTGAGTGATCCCTGCCTCCGGAGATGGAGTTATATATAGATATGCACACACACGAAAGCGTTGGGCTTGACCTGAGCAGTGAATGTAAGGGAAGGTTCTTGGAAATTAAGAACACTCCGAGTTTGGTAATAATCCTCTGGCCCACGAGGCCGGTTTGAAGGGTTGAGTTGGATGGTTGCTCCGACCACGAGTTTCAACGCGCGAGCGAGTACTTTTGAAATACAGCCTTGGACGCGGTCCATTATGAAGATTGTGTTGAAGAGTCTTCCAAGGAAAATCGGTGAAGAAAACTCTACAGTTTTGTGCATCGCGGGTTATTGTTTCACGTGTAATCAATGCTTTGAGAATTAGGTTACAGTATTGTGCATAAGGTTGCCGAGTAGCCTGAGGACACTGGGCGACATGATGTCGACAATACTTAGCTGTTTGTCTTTTTTCCGATTGTCGACCTTAGGATGCATTTACTTCCGGAAAATAGTATATTACCAGGGAATGTTCCCCCTTTTTTTTTTTTAAGTAAAGTAATTTTGGAAATGATGGTTCATTCTCCTATAATTTGGATAGACCTTTCAAATGAGCGAGAATTAATTTTTAATTGTTGCTATTGAATTTTTTTTTTTTTTTATTGGCTAGGAAATTGCTATTGAAAAACTTAAAACGTACCTTCCAACAAACAAATCCAGCTCTAACACAAAGCCCTAAGACCACGACACCCTGTCTAGGGACCTTGCACCAGAACCTTGAGGGATAAACGTTGGACATTACAGTCTAGTCTCGGACTGCATGCCTAAATTGGAGACCTCGATGAACGAGTTCAAGAACCCAGTGTGAGCACCTAGGACCCTAATGAATGGGCCCTAATGTAACCGGTCTTGGTTCTAGGCAACTTGAAGTTGGGGGTAGTGATGAAGATATAGTTGACTTTGGAAAACGAATTCCAATTATCATGAAGCTTCACGACACTTAAGCATAACGTTCAATGAAAATATTTTCAATTTATTTATATTTAAGAGATAAAAAAAAGAGAAAATATTTTTGAGTAGTTTTTATTTTGTCTAACAAGTGGATCCTTTTGAAAAATTATATGGTCTCTAATCAATCATAATCTTATTGTGCAAATGTCAATTCAATCATAAATTTTTAATTTTGTTGATTTAGTAACAAATCTTTGCAAGAAATTTCAATATAGTCCTTTTGACTAATTTTTGCTACAAGTGGATGACGCAACGATTCTCTCATCACCGGTCACCATAAGTGGCACATCACTATATCGGCGGTTTTCGGCAAAAATTGATTAAAAGAACCACATTTGCATTTTACACAAATGTGTAGGATTAAATTGGTAATATTAGAAAGTCTGATTGAAATAGTATTCGTATGGTAGAGGTTTAGGACCAATTGAGCGATTTCCTCAATGCTTGTGTATGATGCTTCGTGTTATACGAATAAGTCCTTATGATATAATTTTCTGCGAGCGTTTTTCCTAGCAATGAAGATGCATGTTTGAGGATCGTAACAAATTTGGCTTCCACCGATCCCTTTACTCGGTGGGGAACGAATTGTCACATCGTTCTTATGTACCACGGTGCACTTGGAGATTTTCACGTTGGAAGAGAAACTTCTGATTCATATGCACCACGCTTTCGGCAGAAAAGGCCACAATCACCTGTGGAAATCTACGTGGAAAAAGATTGAATGTTCACCGCCCTTCCTGTAACTTAAAGTGAACTATATGCTGTCCTTATGTCTATGGGATCACGGCAATTTCCACTCTTTTTTTGTTTTCATAAGAACGTAAAAGTTCCCAAAAATTTATCCGCAAGATTTAAGATGTGTGGCTAAAGAGAGAGTAGCAGTCACTATCGCCTCCGGCTGTAGTTACAAGCCATATGGTTGCTCTGCCTGTGAAGGCTTTTAGGTGGTCAATGAGCATGGTCTTGAAAAATTCCACATCAAATTGGCATAACCAAAAAACAATATTAAAAAAAATCCAGATGACGTGAAATCGAAAGATTTCTCGATCAGCATCTCATGACATTGTCATGTCCATCTCATCAAAATCCGTACTCCATAACGATGGGAAGATATCTTTAAGAAGTATAATAACTATTTTAATAAAAAAAGATAAATGGATAATTTTAAATTTCTGACAAAAAACATAAGAATCTTTCATGATATTATCTCTTCATCTAGCACCCAAGCGCAAGCCCACCTCCTCTTTTTGTTTTTTTTGGTGGAATGCCCACCTCCTTTAAAGACTTGACAAATATATATCATTCTTTAGGCACTTGCACCCATGAAATGTGCGCACAAAATCAAAGTAAACATAAACAAAATTATGGCAGACCAGGAATTCGAAAGTCCATCTCTCACCACCTCGTGTTATAAGCGGTTGAATCGTATATTTCTAGACTGGTCTAGTTGCGATGGCAGAGGAAATTCTTCGACCCAACAAACCTAACATGTCTGCTTACGAAGGAAGCGAACTTTGGACCACGCGAAAGGAAAAAAACACGACAGTAGTCATCTAAACAACATTTATTTTCTAGGTGAGCTCTCATCTGGTGGTCGGATCATTCTTGGTCTCCCTTTTGACCGGTTCAGTTCTGTTCTTTAAGTTACGATTTTTCGTCAAAGTCAAGTGTAGAAGGAGGACTCGTACCCGTGGAGGGATGAGAAGTTCGGACCCTACACGAACTCTCTCCGCCCAAACGAGAATCAAAATCGTGAATATTTTCTGCAACAATTCACACTACGATTTCTACGACAATACCATTTGATAAATTGCAGGTGATAATTTCATTTCTCTCTAAGTAGTCTCCGGCTTTGTTGGCAGAAAAACATTTCAAAAAACTTGTTTTTCATGCTTTCTCATATTTCATATCACTTGAACTATCTTACTCATTTTATTAATGGGTTCACTATACTAGCTTGGTCACAATAAGGAAAAGATATCGGGCTTGCATACATGAGCTTGGGTCGAACCAAGTGTAAGATTGGATTTTGCCTCAACTAGCAAGTGAAATATACACCAAACCCGATTTGAGTCATCTTTTTTATTAAACTTTTTGTTTCATCTTGAGCCCTCATCCGGAAAAGCTTATTTACATGTAAATAAAATTTTAATGCTAAAAACTGAAGATGGATCTCGGGTCCGAGATGAAGGGCTATTGCACCAGATGACTACAGATTTTTTCAAGAGCCTAAATCAAATTTTAGGGCCCGGGGACTTCCTTCCGGTATTTGATAAAATTCCCAGCTTGGCACCTGATGAAATGAAATAGTGATTAATAGATGAGGTGGCCGTGGAAGACATTGAAAATGCTGTTTTCCAAATTAGCCGCATTGTTACGACCAAAAAAAAAAAAAAAAAATTAGGCGCATTGAGTTTTTCTGGTCCAGACGGATTTAATGGGAAGTACCTTCCACATCACCGACAGGAACTATAGGATGAAGTATGTGCTGACGTATGTTTTTCTCCATTTGTTTGGTAGGAAACAGAATTGAACATGACCCCAAATACCTTAGTCCCAAAAGCTCCAAACCCTGAGACACTGGTACCGTCCCTTGGACTTTTGTAACTTTTATCGTGACCCTCCCAACACAAGCGTTAGAGGAAATGATGGGTTTGGAAGTAATGTCGAGTTGGAAACCCATGATTCTCAATTGGCGTAGATTCTCCTAAACCCTTATTTCACGCGACATAGAGATTAACACATAGAGATTTACATTTCAATTTGATTAACCTATGGAAATTTTATATGGGAAGTCGCAAATAACTTATTGGAGTCGGTTAGAAATCAAGTGAAATATGTAATAATATTTCACTTCTCATACAATCATAGACTTAGAGTCGAGAACTTAATTACACTAATATTTAACTAGTGCCCTTTTGGTCTATAAACTTGAATATTTTTTTAACTAAAATGGTCCACACTTTTCTTATCCAATTATGAGTCCTAATGTTTTATCCAATTATGAGTTATAAAGTTCTTATTTGGTAAGTGTCCATACAATATTTTTATACATTTTCATCATACATGAAGTCTTTGCTCTCCTCTTCATTAGAGTCATTGCCAAGAGTCACTGCCGACATCATTAGCAATGACAATGTTCTTACCTTTATGAAATAACCAATTACGCTTACCATCAGATATCACAATGACCTCATGGAGGTCATCACCGGCCACTACGCTTCGGATGTTTTGCTTATGGTTCTTGATGCTACTGGAAAAGGAGAAAAGTCATTAAAAAAAAAAGCTATGAGATGCGTTGACCTTTCTTTTTTTTTGGGGCGGGGGGAGGGTGTTGGAGAAATCTTTGTGGAGTGTTTTGAAGCTGACAAAACGTTTCCATCAGTCTAGTCTGAAGATTTGCAGACTCTACTACTTAAAGTCTGAAGACCTCCGGATTGCTAGACTCAAGACTCAAAGTCTATCCTTATTGACAGTTTCTAGTTTGTCGAAGAAGGTTTATCCAGGACTGGATGTTTCGTTAAGGATTTGATCTTATCGACTGACGAAGATCTCTTGGCTGGATATGACATAACGGATTCCTTTATTCGAATCAAGATTGATTAAGGATCCGATGATTGGTGAAGTATACTTGGAAGGTTCTACTTATGGAAACCGAGATCCTGATTGTATGGGTAAACAGGATTGATGGGCTATCGTCATGTTCCTTAAATAGCTCGAATGATCTTTCTAATTGATTCTGTCCAATGGGAAGATTGGAAGAATTCATTTGGTAAGTGCCAACGGGTATGATGGCATAAATGAGTATAAAAGGAAGACGTTCCAGTTGTTCGAGTGTGTGCGCGATAGAAGAATTCCAAAATCTGAAGCTCCTTGTTCTTAGTCAATTCATTTGCTGAGCGAAATCTTGTACACAAAAGAGAGACGCAAAAGAGAGTCTATATTCGTGAGAAACCTTGAAGAAGTGTGGTAGAGTATCTACACTGTGGAATCAAGGGAGAGCATTGCTTTGTAACAACTCTTTTGTTCATAGTGAAATCCAGCCGGTGGGGCTGTCGGTGCGGAAGAGTGGACATAGGCTTGGAATAAGCCGAACCACTATAAACCTTGTGTTCATTTTCTCTTCCCTACTCTCTTTTACTTTGATCATAATTAGTTGTGATAACAAAAAGGCGAGCTTCATTTCTATTGTCTAATATTGCTCACATATCACGAGAAATTGTTTTTGCACTTATTCACCCCCCTCTAGGTGCTTATACTAGCTATCTCAATTGGTATCAGAGCTTGTGTACTCACTTTGTTTGAAGTGTTTTACTTCAGAGTTAAAGATCCATGGCTAATATGTTGGCTCCAGGGTTGGTAGAAGGGCAAAGCAATACCAGACCGCCTTACTTTGACGGAAATGAATACAATATATGGAAAAACAAGATGAAGGCGTTCCTAAGATCAAAGGATCCTCTGGAATGGGACGTGGTAGACAAATGAATCATTCCTAAAGCCGCATCTGTCTCAGAAAGAGGAAAAGAAGTTGTTGAGTCTAGTGAAATGACTCAGGAAGAGATAATCAAGAGACAAGCTCTTGATGCAAAAGCAATTTATTCTTTATATTGTGCTTTGTCACCTACTGAATATAACCGAATATCTTCTTGTGTTACAGCCAAAGAAGTTTGGGATAGATTGCACATCACCTATGAAGGAAGGCGATCTAGTGAAAGAGACCAGAATCAACATTCTCCTCGGTCAATACGAAGCCTTCAAAATAAAATCGGGAGAATCTATAACGACATGTTTAGTCGTTTTACGAAATCGTGAATGGTCTTGAAAATCAAGGTCAACCAATTTCTGATCCCATGAAGGTAAACAAGCTACTGCGTGGACTCTTCAAGGATTGGAATCACATAAAGACCTCAATAAGAGAGACACAAAGAATTATGCTACTATCTGTCGATGAGTTGGTTGGGATTCTTCAGTCTTATGAAGTGGAGCGAATCAATGAAGACGAAGATTCTAAAGGTAAGAAATCCATTGCATTAAAATCCAATGATGATTCTGATGTTACAGATTCTGAAGACGATATGGATGATGAGGAGCTTGCTTTCATGATAAGAAGATTCAGAAAGCTGAACAGAAAAGGAAGAAGATTCAATCCAAAGAAACAGAGTTTTCAAAAACAACAGACTAAGTTTGTTGAGGATGATGAATCCAATAGAGATGTAGTCTGTTTTGAATGTAAGAAAAAGGGACACATCAGACCCAACTGTCCCCTTCTGAGGAAGAAGAAAGGAAAAACTAAAAAGTATCGAAATGCTCTTAAAGCAGAAACCTGGAGTGATACAGAATGTGAAGAAAGTGAAGATGATTATGCCAATATATGTCTAATGGCACAATCGGATTCAGATTCAAACTCCGAGACAGACTCAGATTCAGACATCGAATTTGAGGTAAGTAACTTTAAAATCCCTATTAAAGTTTCTAAATACATTGATGAGTTGTGTTTTAGTCTCAAGACCTCTCTTAAAAGGATTTCCGAACTTAAAAAAGAAAATTCTGCACTAAAACTACAGGAAAATGTTTTGAAAGAAAAGATTAAATGTTTAGACATGAATGTTTCTACTCTTAAAGAAAGTGAAGACAACCTTCCGAAAGAAAATGCATTTTTAAAAAATGACATATCAAATATTTCCAAAAGATTTTCTATAGGATCTGAGAAACTTGAGAAAATTCTTTCAGTACAAAGACCTTATTTCAATAAATCTAGTTTGGGAATGACAGTGGAAACCATTCCTTTAATTGATTTTCCTAAAGTGAAGGAAAGAATTAAGCAAAGACCCATAAGAGATGCTTACAAAAATCATTTCAAAAAGGTTTTTGTAAAACCAGTAGGTCGTAATGCTCTCAGATGTTCTAAGTGCAATAGTTCAGATCATTTTGAGAAAGAATGTCCTATGGTATGGAAACCTGTTAAGAAAGTATGGGCAAAGACCCCATATCATACTAACATTAATGGACCCAAGAAAATATGGGTACCAAAGAAAGTTTGAGTCTCTTTTTTAAATGCATGTCACTGTCAAGAAGAAGGTAAAATGGTATCTGGATAGTGGATGCTCAAGACATATGACAGGAGATTCAAATTGCTTCATAAAGCTCGTTCAAGTAAATGGTGGAAAAGTTTCTTTTGGAGGAAACAGCAAAGGAAAAATTGTGGGATTCGGAACTGTAAAGATTGGAAACTTCACAATCAGTAATGTTTCCTTAGTGGAATGACTTAACTAAAATTTGCTCAGTATCAGTTAGCTATGCGATACCGGTTTCAAAATTAGCTTTCAAGAGGGAATATATTCAGGAACCAGTAAAGATTTTACTCAGTCATTCATGGGTCGAAGACATGGAAATATCTACCTCTTGGATGTCAAACCAGATGAATCGCAATGTCTAATCTCAATTCAAGACGAAGCAAACTTATGGCACAGAAAACTTGGGCACATCAATATGAAGCAAATAGCCAAAATTTCAGCAAAGAAGCTTGTGCGTGGTCTACCCAATCTGTCATACCAAAAGACTGATCTATGTACACCATGTGTACTAGGAAAACAGGTAAGAAGCTCCTTTAAACCAATAAATCACGTTTCCACTAATCGTGTACTGCAGCTTTTGCATATGGATCTCTTTGGACCAACCAAAACTCAGAGTATTGGAGGTAAGAAATATTGCCTAGTAATTGTGGATGACTACTCACGATTTACTTGGGTATATTTCCTGGCAAGTAAGTCTGAAACCTTTTCTTACTTTGAAAAGTTTGCTAAAAAGGTCCAAAAAGAAAAAGGGTATGTTATTTCAAGTATACGAACAGACCATGGAGGTGAATTTGAAAATCAAGATTTTACAAAATTCTGTGATGAATCTGGTTTTCAGCATGTGTTCTCCTCTCCATATACTCCAGAGCAAAACGAAGTTGTGGAAAGAAAGAATAGATCGCTTCAAGAAATGGCTAGAACTTTTTTAATTGAAAGTAATATATCTTCACATTTTTGGGCTGAAGCAGTTTCTACAGCATGTTATATCATTAATAGAGTTTTTCTAAGGCCTATTCTGGAAAAAATCCCCTATGAGTTATTCAAAGAAAAGAAGCCTATTGTTTCATATTTTCATGTGTTTGGATGCAAATGCTTTATATTGAAAAATGCAAATGATCGAGTTGGCAAATTTGAAGAAAAATCAGATGAAGGCATCTTCCTTGGATATTCAATCTCAAGCAAAGCCTACGAGTCTACAACAAGAAGACTCAATCTGTGGAGGAATCAATGAATGTCAAATTCCAAGATTCTATGCAAAATGAATCTATTCGAGACTCATCTTGAAGAATCGAACCACGCTCCAGATTCTACAATATCTAAATCTCAAGAAGCAGCTCAGACTTCAAAAGTCCAGCAACAAATGATTGTCGAAGACTCAATTGAAGAAAAAGATCAACAATCTGACAAATCAACCAGCAAGTGGAAGCATAAGTCCAGTCATCCCAAAGATCTCATTATTGGTGACATTAATGAAGGAATTCGCACAAGTTTCAAAAGGCGCGAAGAGTCTAGTGCTGTGGCTCTTGTTTCTGAAATAGAACCCAAAAGCATAGAAGAAGCTTTATCTGATGAAAGCTGGATTGAAGCTATGCAAGAAGAGCTCAGGCAATTCAGTATTAATGATGTCTGGGAATTGACTCCTAAACCAAAAGAATTTCAGGTTATTCCAAATGGACGTCAAAAGTGCTTTCCTGAATGGATCTATCCATGAGGAAGTCTATGTGGAACAATCACCTGGGTTTGAAGACCCAAGGAAACCAGACTAGTATTCAGACTGAAAAAGACTTTATATGGTTTAAAGCAAGCACCTCGAGCTTGGTACAACAGGCTGAACTCAACATCTTAAAGTTTGAAGAAGTAAAAGCCTAGAGACTCTCAGACTCAGACAATCGAGATTTTTGACTGTAAGTTATTTTATTCTCTCTCAGATTAAATCTCGAAAAGGTACGATCATCTGTCCATAATTGATTTTTGCTATTTTTAAATTTCCGTGATTATTGCAATCTTTCTTTTTCGAAAATGAAGTTAATTTTTAATGGCAGTTATCTAATTTTTGAAAAAGACAGTTATTTTTAAAAGGCATCTTTTTATTTTCCTTTATGACGCTTAGTATGCCTCTCTTCGACTGTCCTATATACAAATGGTTCCTCTTCGTTTTACTCCAAAAACCCTAAAAAGCATCGATATTCCATTTCTGTCTTCTTCTCTTGTTTAATCTTCAAAAAGTTGTCATCTTTCTTGGGAAAAACAAGTTTGGAATCTTTCAAAGACTGTGAAAGATGTCGTCTCAAAGGAAGTCTTCGAGGATCCCAAACAGGGGACCACAGCAAATGCGTGGGGCCTACTCACTTTGATCTCACCGAGAAAGAAGAGTCTCCTAGTCGGCCAGAGCCCACAACATTCTCAGGCGTCCATCTCCTTCATCTAGTCCACAGGATGTTGCTCATCGAGAAGAGGAAGAAATCATCGAAGGCGCAGAACCTGTAAGAATTCATAAGCCCTCTTTTACTTATAAGCTTTACCGTGCTTTAAAGAGGAGCGGTACTCCATTGAACTACATTGATGAGTTTCTTAAGGACAAAGGGTATGGTAATGAGTACATCTTCTTATGAAATATGGAACGTTTGGGAATTGCCCCTGCGGGGTCGGCAGAAGAAACCCTTGCTAATATCCCAAGTGATCCGCGTGTTGGAGGGCTGAATCAGCCAGATGGGAATGATGATGACAAGTTGTACAGTCAATTTCAACCGAGAATGGGTGTTGCAGCAAAAATTCGGAGCAAAAGGACAGATTTGTTTCGATCGGAGGAACACAAGCATCTATACACTAAGTTGTTGAAGCGTGGGGTGATAAACCCTAGAAGTGTAGATTTTGATTTCCTTGACTCTGTGAACGTTAATTTGAGGGAAAAATTCAGTCTTCTTCAACTTGAACAGTTTTGTTCGAATCTACGAGAAGCCTATCTTGAACTCTTTGCATATTTCTATTCGAATCTCAGTTTCCTGGATGCGAATAGATTCTCTTTTAGTGTCCGAGATCAGGATTATGTGGTGGATGTAGATATGCTGGCTGATGTGATTGGGGTTGAAAGAGGGAGATACCAACCTATCAATGTGTCTATTGCTCGTGCTACGTTGGAACTTGTTAAGGATAGAAGGACAGAGGGAAAGATTTCCTACTTGAGGATGCGTGCGTTCAACATTCTGCTTCACAAGATTGTGATTAATTGCCTCAGACCAAAATCTACTTCAAAGACTCGATGTTTCAAACTCGAGGCAAAGCGATGTATGCCATCAATCTTTGGGAAAAAGTTTTCTCTTCCTCACACTATCATATTCCACATGTATAGAGCAGTGGTGAAGGACAAGGGTCAACTTCCTTATCCAGCTCTTGTGACCAAGTTATTCAGACATTTGAATATTCAGCCTCCCCGAATTCTCTGTGTTAGAATGTATGATCAAATGGTAGTGAGACTGAAAATGGTGTCTAAAATGCGTCTGAAGGAACTTAACAAGGCGTTGGAGAAATTCAAGGAGAAAACCTCTGCCAAGACTCATCAAATCTCTTCAGCAGTAAAAAGAAAAGAGAAGGAGCCCATGGTTACTCCATCCAAGAAAAGAAGAGCTCTCATCGTTGAGGATGAAGAAGATGAGGATGATGTCACCATTTCTGCAATGGCATTGAAGAAACTCAGTCGTTCTGTTCCAGAATCAACAGAACGACAAAAGAAAGACTCAGATGAGACAGAATAGAGGACTGGAGAAATAGAAAATTTGGAAGCAGAGGAGAAAGAAACAGAGGAGAGAGAAGCAGGAGAAAGAGATGCTGAGGAGGAAAGAATTGAAGAAGAAGAAGAAGAGGAGAAAGGAGATCAAGAGGAAGGAGAGCATGAGGAACACTCTTCTCCACCTGAAGGCATGGAAACAGGGGGAGATCGTGAGAAAAGAGGAATGTCCTCATTTCCTGCCACCAGTGAAGGAGTAAGCCGCTCTCCAGCAGATCCAGAGGACATCTATGCCTCTCAATTTCTTGAGGAGGGACATGGTGTTTCATCGCCCAATCTACGTAACTATGCTGATTTGCCATCGTCTGCCTTTACTCCATCTGATCGTGCAGAAACCAGTACGCAGACTGATAATTCAGCAGATTTTTGCAGAATTCTTGATGTTCTTTTAGAGTTGCGGGGTCAGATATATGCTTTGGGATATGAAGTACAGAATTTGCAGACTGCAAGCCAAGCTTCTTCAGTTTCTTTGAATGATCAGATCCAAGCCCTTGCTCTTCAGATTCAAGCAAATGCTAAGGGTGAAGATGTAGCTCAACTGAAGGAAGAATTGAGAAAGCTGGAAGGCATTGTCCAGTCAATGGGAGATTTCCAGCTTGTTCATGTTCCCAAGCAATCTTAATTCCATTCTCTTTCCATTTCTACCTTTTTAATGCTGGCAAAAAGGGAGAGAGATGAGATGCATATTTGAACTTTGAACTTTGAACTTTTTGAACTAGAACTCTTAATTTGTTTTGGTGTTTGTTTTGACTTGACTTTTGTGTCTGGCTGAGGACTGGATTTGGCATTGGCTGTTTATCTTAAGTACTATTGATATCTTATGGCTTTTACTCATCTACAAGACTAACCTATTTTCTATGGTTGCAGATTCTAGTGTTATCTTTAAGCCATTTATCTTTATAAGATATCCATATTTGCTTGAGTAATGTTTTGCTTGTCAAAGTTATCCAAATCTGCAGGAAAGTTTTGTCACCATCAAAAAGGGGGAGATTGTTGGAGAAATCTTCGTGGAGTGTTTTAAAGCTGACAAAACGTTTCTATTAGTCTAGTCTGAAGATTTGCAGACTCTACTACTTAAAGTCTGAAGACCTCGGTTGCCGAGACTCAAGACTCAAAGTCTATCCTCATTGGCAGTTTCTAGTTTGTTGAAGAAGGTCTATCCATTTGGATGTTTCGTTAAGGATTTGATCTTATCGACTGACGAAGATCTCTTGGTTGGATATGACATAACGGATTCCTTTATTCGAATCAAGATTGATTAAGGATCCGATGATTGGCGAAGTATACTTGGAAGGTTCTACTTATGGAAACCGAGATCCTGATTGTATGGGCAAACAGGATTGATGGGCTATCGTCATGTTCCTTAAATAGCTCAAATGATCTTTCTAATTGATTCTGTCCAACGGGAAGATTGGAAGAATTCCTTTGGTAAGTGCCAACAGGTATGATGTCATAAAGGAGTATAAAAGGAAGACGTTCCAGTTGTTCGAGTGTGTTCTCGATAGAAGAATTCCAAAGTCTGAAGCTCCTTGTTCTTAGTCAATTCATTTGCTGAACGAAATCTTGTACGCAAAAGAGAGTCTATATTCGTGAGAAACTTTGAGGAAGTGTGGTAGAGTATCTACACTGTGGAATCGAGGGAGAGCATTGCTGTAACAACTCTTTTGTTCATAGTGAAATCCAGCCGGTGGGCTGTCAGTGCGGAAGAGTGGACGTAGGCTTGGAATAAGCCGAACCACTATAAACCTTGTGTTCATTTTCTCTTCCCTACTCTCTTTTACTTTGATCATAATTAGTTGTGATAACAAAAAGGCGAGCTTCATTTCTATTGTCTAATATTGCTCACATATCACGAGAAATTATTTTTGCACCTATTCACCCCCCTCTAGGTGCTTATACTAGCTATCTCAGAGGGGACTGCAGATGCTTCTCAGGAAAAAGTGTGCAGATCTTTTGGCCAAGAGGGGAAGAAGAGAAAGATGCTAAGAGTAACATACACACCTAAGCTTCTTTTCCTTCTTGTTGGCTCGAAGAAAAGAGAGAGAAAGAGGGAAAATTTAGGGGAGAGAGGCGAGAAGTGAGCAGCTTTCCAATGGATTATTTGACGTATGTTGGACTAATTAAAGAGACGGATCACTATATGTTATTTTTAGAGAAGAAAATGAATTTTACTAGTGAAGAGGTAAATGTACCGAGAAAAAACAACAAACACGAGGTATAGTTTTTGTCTTTTTTGTTGCACCAAGACATTTTGACTCTCTAAAGGTTAAATAATTGCACGTCCAAGAGAAAGGGACTAGAAAAGAGCAAGCCCAGAAATGAAATCTTCATTTTTGGTGGGCTCTTTTTACTTTAAGATCCTGTGCAAAGAGAGTGGTGGCCTCCGGATGCTTGCTCTCTAGCGGCAGACGCACCACCGTTGGCCACGACCTCTGCATAGCAGGTCATCAAGGCTCCAAAGCACGCTACGACGAAGTTAAAGCAAATGAACCAAGACTAGAATGAAGGAGAAGACCTGAGGAACGAACATGGCCGAAAGAACTAAGTCATGCGTTGTTTACATAGATGTAAAGATGGCCACAAAGAAGAAGTAACGTACCATTTGTTTGGAGCTTTTTTCGTCCCAAAAAAGTCCTAAAGAACCAGCAACCTACGTCCTATTTTGACTTGATGTCTTTGCTATCCTCTTTATCATATTCATCACCTACCTTTCAAAGGGCCACCCCCGACGAATAGGTTTAAGGTATTTACTCAAGAAACAACCATAATGGCTCATTTGAAAAGACCGTTCAAACATGTCATATTTTCCATCGCCCAAAAGAAGGATTGTCGATCAAGAGCATGAACTCTCCCGAGTCCATATCTCACATGGCATGAGATTTCTTTTGAGTTCTTATAAACCTAAGTATTTCAAGCAATCACCACTAGCTATTTAGAGTCAACTAGAAACAAATCGAAATTAAAAAAAAAATGAGAACTTTGTTTCAATTTCTACGAAACTAGAGATTCTAAGTATGAGAGTTTGATTGCACTAATATTTCTATTAGCATCCTTTTGGTAATTAACTTTTTGGTTGTTCAATTAAAATAGCCACATACTCTTGATTAGGGTGATTACGATCACAAAGATCTTTCAAAGTCCTCAAGTGTTCATGCAATTATTTTTGCAGGGTTACTCTTATCAAAGTGCAAACTAGACTGAGCCTAATCTAGAAAAGAAATTAACATACAATTTATTGAGAAGTGATGTGAAAATGTAAACTAGCCACTAAAAAATAAATGTGATAAATAAACTTGAAAGTAATTATCTAAGAGCGAGAGAAGAAAACGCAATGCAATGTTGAAATCCACTAAGCTCAGTTGCCTCTCAAGGTTTCGGTACTCATCCGTCCATTCACCATCGATCAAAGCATGCCATCAATCAGAACAAGAGATCAGCAAAGTTCATTGCAATTCAAAATTCAATTTGCCTTGGGGTCGGCTTTGGAATTAATCATGCAATTCGATTATCCCAAGCCATCTCCTGATCCACTGGGCGTTCGTTGATTAAGATTAGTGATAATAAGCCCCCACTTGTGTTCACAAAAGCAGAAGACTAACTCGCTAATCACTAATTAAAGCTAATCAAACCCACTAATATACCTGCTGATACATGTTAGACAAAACATTCATCTAATCAAACACATGTAGGCAACATTTAACATGCAATTAGGCCAATTGACCTTGGGAATCAAGAAAACAATTGGTTGGCCACTAAGGGCAACCTCTCTTTTTTTTTTTTTCCAAAATCAAGTATGTATGTAATTAAAAGAAGCTAGACTAATTCTAGGACTAAAATCTAACATCCTAAATAGGATTACTTTCCTAACCATATTTCTACTTTTTTTTAATTTTCAATTTAAAAAATTATAATTTTTTACTTTTTCTTTAATAGAAATGGGACGGGCTCTTATGTTGAGCCTGGTTCACTCAAAGCCTAGTTCCCCTAAAAGCCCTCTTGTTTCTTTGTTTGGGGCCAGCCCAAAACAAGCCCGAAGCCCAGCCCTACAAGCCCCCGACCCAACCTTCTAATTTCTCAAATAGCTGGCCCAACGGAGGCCAGCCCTGGTCGAGCAATGACGTTGTCCTTGGCCGGACCAAGCTTCGGCTTCGCCAACACCGGACCCCCACCACCGGCACTAGAGGTGTCAAAATGGGTCTTAAACCCATATATGACCCATTTAAATCATAAATGGGTCATATATGGGTCACTTGTTTTTGACAAAAAGTAGTTAAATGGGTTTATTTTGATAGGTGGGTCTTAAGTGGGTCTTAAGTGGGTCTTAAATGGGTCTTAAATGGGTTTGGTTTTAACTTTTAAGTGGGTCTTAAGAGAGAGACTCTCTCTTCTCTTTTTAACTTTACAAAAATAATTTTTATATATACTGAAATTATAATTATTTTTTATTTTAATTTTTTTTTTTTTTTTTTTTGTTCATGTTCTTTTCTTTTCTTTCTTCCTTTTTCTTTTTTTTTCTTCTTCCTTTGGTCGCCGGCACGGCAATGGCCGGCGACCGGCTAGGTGAGCCTCGAGCTCGCCGAATCTGGCGAGGCGGAGGCCTCGTCGACTCCGGCGAGGCTCAAACCTCACCGATCCTGGCGAGACTCGAACTCGTGGGCATCGGGCGAGGCTCGAGCCTCTCCAGATCCAGCGAGGTGCAAGCTCGAGCTCGCCCGACATCGGCAAGCCTCGCTAGATCTAGCGAGGGGTGAGCTCTAGCTCACCTGACGTCGGCCAGCCTTGAGCTTGCCAGATCTGGCGAGGCGGAGACCTCGCCGAATTCGGCGAGGCTCGAGCCTCGCCAGATTCAGCGAGGGGCAAGCTCGAGCTCGCCGGCGTCGAGCGAGCTGGAGGCTCGCCTGGGCTGGCCGGGCCGTCATCGTGGCCGACGACCGGCCAAAGAAGAAGAACCAAAAAGAAAAAAAAAAAAAAAAAAAAGAAAATTATATTTTAAAAATAAAAATAAAAATAATAAAAAATTAATTTTTAAATAAAAATAATTAAAAATTAATTTTTTAAAAAATAAAAAATAATTAAAATTCGATTTTTAAAAATAATTATTTAAAAAATTATAAAAATTGTCCATTAAATTTATGTTGTATAAAACTATTTTAGCAATACCATTTTAAAAAAAAATATATATATATATATATATATATATATATATATATATATAAAATAAGCTTGGAAGTTTTTTAGTAATATAATCTTTAAAAAAAAAAAACATAAGAATAAGTTTTCTTAAATTTGGTTAAATATGAAAATATTTTATTAATATGGGTCGGGTCGGGTATGGGTCGGGTATGGATCGAAAAATTTACATTAGGCTTAAATGGGTCATAAATGGGTTAATGGGTCAATTTGAGTCGACCCATTAATGACCCGACCCGACCCACCCGTTTGACACCTCTAGCCGGCACCACATTAATATAGAGACTAATCTCATTCCTCCATGGCTGGCACATCAGCTGTGGGCTGCCATGGCTGCTACCCTTAATGGGCCAATTAATTCCTTTCCCACCAAGGAAAGGGTGAATGTGTGAGTTTGTGGGACAAACCCTCTCATGGGATCTCGAACTCACAAGGGCAAGGGGTGTTGAACTCCCCACATCTCCTTTCTCATGTGAGAAGGAGGATGATTTAGTTTCATATATGAGTTTCGACTCTCACACCTTGTAATGAAGTATGTCAAAAATCTGAGAGTAAGAGTTAGAATAAGAAAAGAGTAGGATTGATAAAAAAAAAAAAAATCATTCAAGCAAATGGACAGATCTAATATATCCTGAATATCAAATAGACATGTCATAGAAGCTCTCGTAAGAGCACAAGTTCCGCTTTTTTGGGTGAGGTTACTTCTTAACCAAATACAAAGGATCCAAAGGAAGTTCAGGATCACGGATTTGGAGTTTTCGGTGGTATTAAGGCTTCATGTTTTCACGACCGATTATTTCTTCGTCCATAGATTTGTGTTTATACTTCGTAGCGTCTCGTGTTAGGGGCATATTAATGAGCTTTTGTCGTAAGGTCATCCACGACCATCCTGTTTCCAGGCAACTCCAGCACTAGCAGCGAGGCTAATTCTAGAATTTGAGGCCATCATCTCTCTCTCTCTCTCTCTCTCTGTGTGGATTCGAGGGGGGCGCACTGTGTAGAGGTTTTGCATTCACTCTTTCATGGGTTCTATCCTGGGTGACTTGCCGTCGTTCGATCCTCACAACTTCAGCCATTTCATGCCCTCCGATCCCTCCAACCCTTCCGTGAGTTCCCTGTCTTTCTCTTGGCCCTTCGTCTTTCTCTTGGCACTGACCATTAAGAAACGAAACCATGTCCTAGTTTGATTTGTGCTTTGTCGGACCACAGGATGAAAAGAAGACAGACAATTGTCAATGCTCTTATCCTTGCCTTGGAAAATAACGTTCCCTCGAAGGACAGCGATGGCGATATTGAAAGAGCTAGTATGAGCACCTAGAGGGGGGTGAATAGGCGCAAAGGCAAATTTTGTGGAATATAGTATAAAACTTTTCCTTTTAACTAGAATATGGTTGACAATAGACTTTGCAGAAGGAATCAGACTTTAACAATTAAATAGAGTTACGAACAAAGTAAAGAGTTCAGGGAAGAGAATAAGAACACAAAGTTTATAGTGGTTTGGTTTAATCCAAGCCTACGTCCACTCTCCCACACTGACAGCCCACCGGCTGGATTTCACTATGAATAAAAAAGAGTCGTTACAGTATCACGTCCTCGATTCCACAGTGTAGAGACTTTGCTACACTTCCTCAATGTCTCACAAGAATCTAAACTCTCTTTTGAGTACAAGTTTATGCACAACAATTGAATTAACAAAGAACAAGGAGCTTCAGACTTTGAAAATTTTCTATCTTGCACACACTCAAATAACTAGAGCATCCTCTTTATATACTCCTCCATGCCTTCATAATCGTTGGCACCTTCCAAAGGAGTTCTTTCAATCTACCCGTTGGACAGAATCAATTAGAGAGATCTCGAGTTGCTTAAGGAATGTGAAGATAGCCCACTGTTGACACCTAAATTTTAACTATTTTTATTTTTATTTGTTTACATTAGGGTAACAATAATATTTAACTTATCTTTTAAAAGTTGTTAAAAAATATTTTGTGGAGGAAGGAGATTTTGAAGGTTTTTGGATAATGAAGCCATATCAAAAGTTGAGTGAATTATCTTAAAAAAATCTTCATAAAGAATTTGGGGCTATTTTCTTGTTGAGCACATCTCTCCGTTTCGAAGGATGATCCTTAGCGATTAGGTCAATATATGCAAATCTTCGTAGGTAGAACAAACTGGGTTTTCACTCTATAAATAGGGGGGCAAGGCTTCGGAAAAGGGGGTTCTCTTCGTCAAAGGAAGGAAAAAAGAGAAAAAACGCTAAAGCCTGCAGCAGAGAAGACAAGTGAGAGAAAAGAGAGTGAAAGTGACGAGAGAGAGAGAGAGAGAGAGAGAGAGAAAAAAGAAAAGGAGAAGAAAGGTGCTGCATCGTCGTCCCCTTCGCGAAGGCCTTTTGGCCAAGCCAGCTTGAGCCGCGCCGTTCCTCATTGCACCACCACGACACCAGCCGCCTCCACGACTGGCGCCACCGCCGCCGGTCCGCCGATCCTGTTCTCAGTCCGTGCGCACCGCGCCTGAGCGCTGCCAGCAGTTGCGTTCCCGCTCTGCTGCCTGCGACGCCTGCACCCGGAGTTCCTCTGCCGTTCCTGCAGCTAGCCCAGCGCCTGAACTCTTCTGCTGCCCAAACCTTCTGCCCAGACATAGTAAGGCAGCCCCTTCTTCGTCGGTGATCTGTTTCAGCCAGCCCAGTGCCTAGCTTCGCTCTTGTAGCTAGATCCGACCATCGCGACCTCCGACCAGTGACCCGACACCGCAGATCCAGCGATCCGACAACCTGGTGTTGCCTCTGCTGCGCCCACGAAGCTACCGTCGCTACTGAGCTGCTACACCAGTTCGACGGAGCCATCGTCACTGCTCGTCTCCACCCACCTGCTGCGTCCTCTTTGCCGGTGCCCGGACACTGGTGGTTTCGCCCGTGCCGCCCCTGTCCCACCTGACCCGCGACCAGCCGTGCCTCGCTGCCACCCTTGCCGAAGTTTTCCTTTGCCGGACCGATTGACCTGCTGCCTTTGGAGACTCACGAGCAAGCCGTGCTCGAAAAAAGAGAAAAAGAAAAATCAGATTAGGTAGTTTTTCTTTTATTTTTTTTATTTTCTTTAATATTCTGTTTTAGCAGAATTGTTCCTTAATATATGATTGATATTCCAATATGAAATAGTCCCTCAAGCTAGGGATTGACAGTCCAATTTTCGCGCCCGAAATCCGACTCGCAATCTCTTACAAAAATCGACAATCCAATCTCACTCCCGAGATTCGATTCGTGATTTAATTTTAAAATTGGTCAACCCGATCTCATGCGCGAGATATGGTTCGCCAATTTTTTGGATATCAACATTGTCTTGCTTGATTTGATGTCGTGGTGTTTGGATCAATTTTATTTTCATAAAAGGAAAAAATCCAAAAAAATTCGAATTAGGATTAAGTTTGTTTTAGAATGTTCCTAGTCTTAGGGTTATCTTGCATGTTTAGAATTGCAATCTTATTTCGAATTTTTAAATAAGAAAATCCAAAAAATGCGTTCATTTAGGATGTTAGTTTTCTTTAATTTAAATGGCACGTTTAATTATTTGGCAATTTTAAATTTCGAATTTTATAAAAAAGAAACACAAAAAAATCATCATGCATATATCATGTTGAATTAGAGCATTCTTTGAATGTCATTGCATGTTAGGATTACATGTTTATCAATTATAGGTAGATAATCTTTCCTAGATAAATTGCATGTTTTTGTTAGGAAAATAAAAAAGCCAATGTCATATAGAATTAGGTTCATGCAATGCACGTCATTTATTGACTGTTGTTAGGTTCATTTAATTAGAAATTGCCCGTCATTAGATTAGTTCATTTAATAAATGTCGCGTGACATGTAGCTCGCATATTAAATTGTATGTCGCATGTCATTTTAGTTAAAATAATTTTGTACGTCATCGCATTGCATCACACGTCATTAGAATTAAGTCATTTTGGTTAATTTAAATTGCATATTTAATTATTGCATGTTCATTAAGAAATCACAAAAAAAATTTATTCATTCATATAGTTTAGGACATGTTGCCATGCCGTATCATTTCATATTAGATTAAAAGCATTGCATTACATATGGATTATAGTCTCGTTAAAAAGTGAAAGCGAAAATTGAGTGATTGCTTGTTAATTAGAAATCATATTTAGGATTGTTGATATGAATTCTAATCTAACAATGCAGATGCTTTCGTTGCTTTGAGGTAAGTTTTGCATTATTGAATTGCTTTCTTGGGTGTTAAATTGATGGTTTGCGTACCCGCATGATAACCTCACATGTTAGGGAGATAGATCTAAAATCAATTTAAGCTGCCTGCAAAAGCATTTTTGAAAATAAAAGAAATGGTACCGAAAGGGCATTAGAGAAATCTAGTGTAATCAAGTCCCCGTACCCAAAATCTCTAGTTCGTAGGAGTAAAGTAAAACTCCCGTTACTTTACTTGGGTTTCAAATCGACCCACCAAAAAATAGATTAGTGACGACTCCTAAATAAAATCCATCTGCATGTTAAGAATCTGAATATAAGTCGTGAATTGGTATGGGCTTGAGAGAGCCCAAGTTAGGTTTAGGCTTAACAATCTATTAGCCAAATCCTAGGTGGTTCACACCTGCGAAAATTTGGTCGCGACAGCTTGGCGACTTCGCTGGGGACAGAGTCAAAACTCTTAGTGAACTTAGGCCAATTTTTCTTTTCTTTTGAAAAATATTTTTGTTTGGCAACGAGGATCCCAGGTACGTCATAGGATTTGGCTAATGGATTGTTAAGCCTTGGTGGATGATTATAAAAATTGCTCGCCCATACAATCATGATCTAGGTTTCCATAAGTAGAACCTTCCAAATATACTTCGCCAATCAACAAATCCGAATTACTCGAATTATTTCCAATTCGAATAATAGATCTTTAGATGCTATCTCCAGCCGTGAGATCTTCTCCAACCGTTAGAATCAAATCCTTAAAGAAATACTCGATTCTGGATAAATCTTCTTCGACGGTCTAGAAATTGTCAATGAGGGCAGACTTTAAATCTTGAGTCTGGCGGTCTGGCGGTCTTCAGACTTTGACGAAAGAGTCTACAAGTCTTCAGACTAGACTGTTGGAAACGTTTTGTCAGCTTCAAAACAAATAAGGAAGTTTTCTCCAACAATCTCCCCCTTTTTTATGGTGACAAAACTTTCTTGCAGATTTGAATACTTTTAACTTGCAAGACAATACTCAAGCAAAGATATCTCATAATGGATTAGAATAGAGATAGTATCGAATCTGCATCCATAGGAAACAAGTTAGTCCTATAAAAATAACTATCTTTGCCATGAGAATTTCAACGATGCTTAAGATGTTGCAAGCATTAAGTAATCAAAACACAGCAGTCTAAACCATCAACCAAACATAGTCCATAAGCCAGTCACAACCAAACAAAAGTAAAGTCAAAGTAAAGTCAAACAATACTCAAATAAAAGTCAAATCTGCAAATCTGCACCACAACTTCTCCCCTTTTTTGTCAGCATTAGAAAGGTAGAGATGAAAAGAGAATGGGATAAAATTAAGATTGCTTTGGAACGCGAACAAGCTGGAAATCTCCCATCGACTTGACAGTTTCCTCCAGCTTTCTCAAGTCTTCCTTCAGTTTGTCTACTTCCTCACCCTTGGTAGTTGCTTGAATTTGAAGATTAAGGGCCTGAATTTGATTGTGCAAAGAAACTGAAGAGTCTTGACTAGCATTCCGCATATTCTAAACTTCGCATCCCAAGGCATAAATCTGGCCTCGCATCTCCAAAAGAACATCAAGCAACCTTTGAAAGTCTGCTGTGTTGTCTGTTTGAGTGCTTGCTTCAGCATGATCAGTTTGAGGAGTATTAGCAGATGATGGCATGTCAGTATGAGCACCCAAATTTGTAGATGAAACCTCATGACTTTCTTCAGGAAATTAAGAGGCATATACTTCTTCTGGATCAACAGGAGAACGACTAATATCATCACTAGTAAAGGCAATTGAAGAAGTACATCTTTTCTCAACAGCTCCCCCTGTTTCAGTGCCTTCGGGTGGAGAGAAGTACTCTTCATGCTCTGTTTCGTCTTCAATGACATTATGCTCTGGTTCTCCTTTTTCCTCTTCTTCTGCAGTTCTTTCTTCCTCTGTTGCTTTCCTTATCGCTTCCCTTTCTTCACTTCTTTGCTCTGTATCTTCTCTAGCTTGATCTTCTCTCTCCTCTGACTCTGGAACAAAACGTTAAAGGTTTCTTAAGGCAAGAGTGGAAATGGTAACATCATCCTCATCATCTTCATCCTTCAAGATAAGTGCTCTCATTTTCTTGGATGGAGCTGTCATCGGCTCCTTGCCTTTCTATTTTGCCGTCACAGAGTCTTGTCTAGTCTTGACAGGGGTTTTCTCCTTAAATTGCTCCAAAGCCTTGTTCAACTCCTTCAAACGCATTTTGGAAACCATCTTTAGTCCCACCACCATTTGATCACACGTTTGAACACATAAGATTTTGGGAGGCTGAATATGAAAATGTCTGAATAACTGAGTAACAAGAGCTGAATAAGAAAGTTGGCCCTTGTCCTTCACCATTGATCTATACATGTGAAACATGATAATGTGTGGCAGAGAGAACTTTTTGCCAGCATTGATAGCATATATCAGCTTTGCCTCTGAATTTGAAACGTCAGTCTTTGAAGTCGATTTGGGTCTAAGACAGTTGATCACAATCTTGTGAAGCAAGACATTTGAGGCATTCATCCTCAAGTACGAAATTCGCCCTTTAGCCATTCCATCCCGAACAAGCTCTACAGTCGCACGACGAATAGACACACTAATTAATTGGAACACCCCTCTCTCCACTCCAATCACATCAGCTAGAGTGTCCATATCAACTACATAGTCCTGGTCTCCTACACTGAAAGAGAATCTATTTGCATCCAAAAAGCTTAGATTAGAATAGAAATACGTAGTAAATTCTAGATGAGCCACTGTTGTCTCAGAACAAAATAGTGCAAGTTGAAGCAAAGTGAATTTCTCTGGCAACTTCACATTCATAGAATCAAGAAAATCAAAGTCTACACTTCTTGGTTTCATCACCCCTCACTTCAGCAACTTAGAGTAAAGTCGCTTATATTTCTCAGAACGAAACAAATCTGTCCTTTTGCTTCGAATATTCGCCGCAACACCTATTTTAGGCTTAAAATGAGTAAACATCTTTCATCATCATTTCCATCCGGTTGACTAAGTCCTCCAACACGTGGATTGCTTGGGATATTCGTAAAGGCTCTTTCTGCCGAGCCTGCAGGAGCAACTCCCAAACGTTCCATCGTTCGCAAAAAGTGGGTTTCATTTCGATACCCTTTCTCTTTAAAAAATTCATCAATAAAGTTCAAGAGAGTGCCTCCCTTCTTCAAGGCAGAGTAGAGTTTAAAGGTAAAGGCAGGCTTTTGAGTTCTTACAGGTTCTGCATCTTCAATAATTTCTTCCTTCGCATGTTGATGAACATCCTGTGGTCTAGCCCGAGGAGAATGACGCGGTTGAGAATGTTGTGGACTCTATTGCTGTCTTGGAGATTCTTCTTCCTCTGTAAGGTCAAAGTGCGTAGGACCCTCACGCATATGCTGTGGTCCCCTGCTTGCAATCTTTGAAGACTTTCTTTGGAAAGACATTCTCATAGTCTTTAAGAGATTCCAAACTCGATTCGCGAGAAAGATGAAGACTTTGAGGGTAAAACTAGAGAGTAAAAGTAAGAAGGTGATGTTATGAGCTTCTAGGGTTTGTGAGTAAAATAGAAGAAGACAAACAGTATATAAAGCAATCGAAACGGCGTATACGGATCGCCGTAAAAGGAAAAATAGAAAATGCCTTTTAAAAAATAACTGCCTTTTTTAAAATAGATAATTGTAAAAAAAAAAAAGATAACTTCTTTTTCGAAAAGGAATGATTGCTATAATTACAAAATTTGGAAACATAACATCAATCAATTGCATATTAATAGGCATTCATACATTTTCGAGATTTTATCCAATCGATAAGTTTCTAAAATCAAAATAACTTACAGTCGTGATTCTTGATCTTCTAAGTCTGAGTATCTCTAGACTTTTATCCCTGAGTCTGAACTTCTTCAGACTTTAAGATATTAAGTCTAGAACGAATAGACTCAAGTTGACTTTTCGCCAGAGGTTTTGTAAATATGTCTGCCAGTTGATTCTTTGAGTTAATGAATTGAATCAAGACTTCTCCATTTTGAACATGGTCTCTAATAAAGTGATGTCGAATTTCTATATGCTTTGCTCTTGAATGAAGAATTGGATTCTTGGTGAGATTAAATGCGCTAGTGTTGTCACATTTGATCTCAGTGCATGAGTCTTCGATTCCAAAGTCTCTTAACTGTTGTTTAATCCATAAGATTTGAGAACAACAGCTTCCAAGAGCCACATACTCTGCTTCTGCTGTTGAAAGAGCTACAATACTTTGCTTCCTTGAAAATCAAGATACTGTCCTGTTACCAAGCATTTGACAAGTGCCCGAGGTACTCTTTCTATCAACTCTGCATCCTGCTAGATCTGCATCTGAGTATCCAAGGAGAGTAAAGTCTCATTCTTTAGGATACCAGAGACCCAAATTAGAGGTTGTTGCAACGTATTTGATGATGCGTTTTGCAACGCTTAGATGAGATTCCTTGGGATCTGATTGAAATCTGGCACAAATGCAAACACTAAACAAAATGTCAGGTCTAGAAGCAGTAAGATAAAGAAGTGAACCAATGATACTGCTGTACAACTTTTGGTCAACTTTCTTTCCTCCTTTATCTTTGTCCAGCTTTGAGGAATTTGACATTGGTATATCAGTCTTTTTGCAATTTTCCAAACCGAACTTTTTAACAAGTTCTTTAGCATATTTTTCTCGATGAATGAAGATCCCTTCCTTTAATTGTTTTACTTGAAGTCCGAGAAAGAAGGATAGTTCACCCATCATGCTCATCTCAAATTCATCCTGCATAGACTTAGAGAATTTCTTGCACAGATTTTTATTAGGTGATCCAAAAATAATGTCATCAACATAGATTTGAACAAGTAAGAAGTCTTTACTTTCTCTTTTGATAAACAAAGTAGTGTCTACTTTACCTTTAACAAAGCCATTATGGATTAAAAACTTACTTAACCTATCGTACCAAGCTCGAGGTGCTTGCTTTAAACCATATAGAGCTTTTTTCAGTCTGAATACAGAGTCTGGTTTCCTTGGGTCTTCAAAACCGGGAGGTTGTTCCATATAGACTTCCTCTTGGATAAATCCATTTAGGAATGCGCTTTTGACGTCCATTTGGAATAACCTGAAATTCTTATAACAAGCAAAAGCAAGTAGTAATCTAATTGCTTCTAACCTTGCTTCTGGTGCGTAAGTCTCATCATAGTCTATCCCTTCTTCTTGTGTATATCCTTTGGCCACGAGTCTTGCTTTGTTCCTTATAACTTTACCTTTTTCATCAATCTTGTTCCTGAAAACCCATTTAGCTCCAATAATAGATTTACCTTTTGGTTTAGGAGTCAGTTCCCAGACATCGTTAATTCTGAACTGCTTGAGTTCTTCTTGCATAGCTTCAATCTAGCTTTCATCAGATAAAGCTCCCTCTATGCTTTTGGGTTCTATTTCAGAAATAAAAATCACAACACTAGACTCTTCATGCCTTTTGGATCTTGTACGAATCCCTTCACCAATGTCACCAATAATGAGTTCTTTGGGATGACTGGACTTGTGCTTCCAGTTGCTGGTTGGTATGACAGATTGGTCTTTTTCTTCATTTGATTCTTCAACGATCGTTTGTTGTTGATCTTCTGAAGTCTGAGCTGCCTCTGAAAATTTAGACTTTGTAGAGTCTGGAATAGGTTCAGATTCTTCAGGTTGAGTCTGGATCAATTGATTTTATGTATGATCTTGAAATTTGACATTCATCGATTCCTTCACTGATTGAGTCTTTTTGTTGTGAACTCTGTAAGCTTTACTGGTGGTTGAATATCCAAGGAATATGCTTTCGTTTGATTTTTCTTCAAACTTACCAATTCGATCATTTGCATTTTTCAATATAAAACATTTGTAACCAAACACATGAAAATAGGAAACAATTGACTTCTTTTCTTTGAATAACTCATAGGGAGTTTTCTCCAAAATAGGCCTTAAGAAGACTCTATTAACAATATAACATGCTGTAGAAACTGCTTCAGCCCAAAAACGAGAAGAAATGTTGCTTTTAATTAAAAGTGTTCTAGCCATTTCTTGCAATGATTTATTCTTCCTTTTCACAACTCCATTATGTTCTGGAGTGTATGGAGAGGAGAATACATGCTGAAAACCAGATTCATCATAAAATTGAGCAAAGTCTTGATTTTAAACTCACCTCCATGGTCTGTTCGTATGCTCGAAATAACATACCCTTTCTCATTCTGTACTTTCTTAGCAAACTTTATGAAATAAGAAAATGTTTCAAACTTACTTGCTAGGAAATATACCTAGATAAATCGTGAATAATCATCCACTATTACTAGACAATATTTCTTTCCACCAATGCTCTGAGTCCTAGTTGGTCCGAAAAGGTCCATATGTAAGAACTGCAGTACACAATTAGTAGAAACTTGATTTATTGGTTTAAATGAACTTCTAACCTGTTTTCCCAACACACATGGTGTGCATAATTCAGATTTTTGGTATGTTAGGTTGGGTAGTCCACGAACAAGCTTCTTTGCTGAGATCTTGGCTATTTGCTTCATGTTGATATGGCCAAGTTTTCTATGCCAGAGATTAGCTTCCTCTTGAATTGAAAATAGACATTGAGATTTTTCTAGTTTGATATCCAAGAGATAGATATTTCTATGTCTTTGCCCCGTGAAAGTTTGAGAGGACTCTTTACTGGTTCCTGAACATATTCCTTCTTGAAAGTTAATTTTGAAACCAATGTCGCACAGTTGGCTGATACTCAGCAAGTTGTAGTTGAGTCCTTCTACTAAGGAAACGTTGTTGATTGTGAGACTCCCAATCTTTACTGTTCCGCATCCGACAATTCTGCCTTTGCTATTACCACAAAAAAAAAAAACTTTTTCACCATTAACTTGCATAAACTTTATGAAACAACTTGAGTCTCCCGTCATATGTCTTGAGCATCTACTATCCAAGTACCATTTGACCTTTTTCTTGATAGTGACCTGCATTTAAAAAAGAAACTCAAGCTTTCTTGGGTCCAATGGAGTTAGTGCAATATACGGTCTTTGCCCAAACCTTCTTAACAGGTTTCCAAACCATAGGACATTATTTCTCAAAATGTTCTGAGCTGTTGCACTTAGAACATTTAAGAGCACTACGGCCAACAGGTTTTACAAAAACTTTTTGAAAATGTTTTCTATAAAAGTCTTTTGTAGGTCTTTGTTTGATCATTTCCTTTACTTTTGGAAAATCAATTAGAGGAATGGTTCCAGCAGTCATTCCTAAGCCTGATTTGTTAAAATAAGGTCTTTGAGCTGAGAGAATCTTTTCTAATTTCTCAGATCCTATAGAAAATCTTTTTGAAATGCTTGAAATATCATTTTTCATAAGTGTATTTTCTTTTGAAAGAGAGTCTGCATTTTCTTTCAGAGTAATAAAACTTTTATCTAAGTTTTTGAACTTTTCTTTCCAAACAATCTCCTGTGGCTTTAGTGCAGAATTTTCCCTTTTTAGTTCAGAAATCCTCTTGAGAGAGGTTTTAAGACTAAGACACAGTTCATCAATATATTTAGAGACTTTAGTAGGAATTTTTAAATTACTTACCTCGATTTCACTGTTTGAGTCTGTCTCTGAGTCTGAATCTGATTTTGATTGTGCCATTAGACAAATATTGGCATAATCATCATCACTCTCTTCGTATTCAGTATCACTCCAAGTTTCTGCTTTGAGAGCCTCTCTGTACTTCTCAGTTTTTTCTTTCTTTTTCTTCAACAAGGGACAGTTGGTTCTGAACCTTCTTATCATGAGAGCAAGCTTTTCATCATCCATATCGTCTTCAGAATCTGTAACATCAGAATCATAATTAGATTTTAAAGCAATGGATTTTTTACCTTTAGGATCTTCATCTTCATTGATTTGCTCCACTTCATAAGACTGAAGAGTGCCAACCAATTCGTCAACGGAGAGTGGCATGTGATATAACTAGTATAAGCACCTAGAGGGGGGTGAATAGGTGTAAAAATAATTTTTCGAGATACGAAAGCAATACTAGGCAGACAATAGAAAGGAAGATCTCCTTTAGCTAACAAAATGAATTAAGATCAAAGTAAAGCAGAGAGTAGGGAAGAGAAAATTAAACACAAGGTTTATAGTGGTTCGGCTTATTCCAAGCCTACGTCCACTCTTTTGCACCGACAGCCACTTTGGCCTGGATTTCACTATGAACAAAAGAGATGTTACAAAGCAATGCTTTCCCTTGATTCCACAAGTGTAGATACTCTACCACACTTCCTCAAGGTATCTCAAAATATGAACTCTCTTTTTTGTACAAGATTTCGCTCAGTGAATGAATTGACTAAGAATCAAGGAGCTTCAAACTTTGAAATTCTTCTATCGTGCACCTCTCTCGAACAACTGAAACGTCTTCCTTTTATACTCCTTTATGCCATCATACCCGTTGGCACTTACCAAAGGAATTCCTCCAATCTACCCGTTGGACGGAATCAATTAGGAAGATCATTCGAGCTATTAAAAGAACATGTCGATAGCCCATCAATCCTACTCGCCCATACAATCAGGATCTTGGTTTCCATAAGTAGAACCTTCCAAGTATACTTCGCCAATCATCAGATCCTTAATCAATCTTGATTCGAATAAAGGATTCTGTTATGTCATATCCAGCCAAGAGATCTTCTCCAGTTGATAAAGCTAAATCCTTAATGAAACATCCAGATTCGGATAGCCTTTCTTCAACGGATTAGAAATCAATGAGAATAGACTTTGAGTCTTGAGTCCGCGGTTCGGAGGTCTTCGACTTTAAATAGTAGAGCCCGCAAATCTTCGGACTAGATCGATGGAAACGTTTTGTCGCTTCAAAACACTTCATGAAGATTTCTCCAACAATCTCCCCCTTTTTGATGGTGACAAAACTTTCCTGCAGATTTGAATATCTTTGACCTGCAAAACATTACTCAAGCAAATATGGATATCTCATAAAGATTAATGGCTTAATGATAACACTAGAATCTGCAACCATAGAAAATAGGTTAGACTTGCATGAGAGTAAAGCCATTCATAAGATATCAATAGTACTTAATATAAGCAAAGAGTCAAATCCAAATCAAAGTTCAGTCGACATCCAGACACAAATCAAGTCAAAGTTCAAGACAAACCAAAGTTCAAAACAAATTTAAAAGTTTAAGTTCAAAGATTTCAAATCTCGCATCTCTCCCCCTTTTTGTCATCATAAAAAGGTTGAGATGAAGTCAAGATTGCTTGGGAACGCGAACAAGCGGAAATCTCCCATTGATCGTACGATGCCTTCCCGGCTTTTCCAAATCTTCCTTCGGATGAGCCACGTCTTCACTCTTAGCATTTGCTTGAATCAAGAGCAAGGGCTTGGATCCGATCGACAAGGAAACGGAAGAAGCCATGTCCTGCATTGTTCAAGTTCTGAACTTCGCATTCCAAAGCATATATCTGACTCTTCATTTCCAAGAGAACATCAAGGATTCTGCGGAAATCTGCTGAATTATCAGTCTGTGTACTAGCGTCGGCTCGATCTGATGAAGTAAAAGCAGACGATGGTATATCAGCATGGTCACGCAGATTTGGCGATGAAACATCATGTCCCTCCTCAAGGAATTGAGAGTCATGAATGTCCTCTGGATCTGCTGGAGAGCGGCTGACTCCTTCACTGGTAACATGATACGAGGACATTCCTCTTTTCTCACCATCTCCCCCTGTTTCCATGGCTTTAGGTGGAGAAGAATTTTCCTCATGCTCTCCTTCCTCTTGATTTCCTCTTCCTTCTTCATCTTCTTCTTCAAACCTTTCCTCCTCTGCTTCTCTTTCTCTAGCTTCTCTCTCCTCTTCTTCTTTTTCTTCTGCTTCTTGCTCCTCTGCTTCTTTCTCTTCTTTTTCTTTTTCCTGTCCTTCTCTTTCCTCTGCTTCTTTCTCTTGTCGTTCCATTGATTCGCAAAGAGAACGACTCGGCTTCTTCAATGCCATAGCGAGAGATGGTGAGGTCATCCTCATTATCTTCATCCTCAATGATGAGAGCTCTTCTCTTTTTGGATGGAGCAACCATGGGCTCCTTTCCTTTTCTTTTTGCTGCAGAAGAGGCTTGATGAGGCTTGGCAGGAGTTGTCTCCTTCAATTTCTTCAACGCCTTGTCGAGTTCTTTTAGACGCATTTTGGAAACCATTTTCAGCCCTACCACCAATTTGTCACACGGTCGAACACAGAAAATTTGTGGAGGCTGAATATTCAAATGTCTGAATATCTTTGACACAAGACTTGGATAAGGAAGTTGACCCCTGTCTTTCACCATTGCTCTATACATGTGGAACAGAATAGTGTGAGGAAGAGAAAACTTTTTCCCTACATTGATGGCGTATATCAGCTTTGCCTCTGAATTGGAAACATCAGTTTTTGATGTAGACTTTGGCCTGAGGCAATTAATCACAATCTTGTGAAGCAGAATGTTGAATGCATTCATCCTTGAGTAGGAAATTCTTCCCTCTGTCCTTCTGTCTTTAACAAGTTCCAATGTGGCACGAGTAACAGACACATTGATAGGTTGATATCTCCCTCTCTCAACCCCAATTACATCCGTTAGCATATCCACATCAACCACAAAGTCCTTATCTCGGACACTAAAAGAGATTCTATTCGCATCCAAGAAGCTAAGATTTGAATAGAAATATGCGGTTAGTTGAGCATAGGCTTCGTGGTGTCGAATGTAACTGTTCAAGTTGAAGAAAACCGAACTTTTCCCTCAAATTTACATTCACAGCATCAAGGAATTCAAAATCCACACTCCTAGGGTTTATCACCCCATGCTTCAACAATTTGGAGTATAGATCTTTTCGTTCCTTCGATCTAAACAACTCGTTCTTTTTCCTCGAATTTTTGCCGCAACACCCATTCTCGGTTGAAATTGGTTGTACAATTTATCATCATCATTCCCATCGATTGGATTCAGCCCTCCAACATGCGGATCACTTGGGATATTTGCAAGGGTTTCTTCCGCCAACCCCTTAGGAGCAATTCCCAAATCCTCCATTTTCCGCAAAAAGATATATTCATTTCCATATCCCTTGTCTTTAAGAAACCCATCGATGTAGTTCAATGGAGTACCGGTCCTCTTTAAAGCACGGTAAAGCTTATAAATAAAAGATGGCTTTTGAACTCTTACAGGATCTGCGTTTTCAACGATTTCTTCCTCTTGTTGATGATCAAGACCCTGTGGACTAGATGGTGGAGAATGACGCTGCTGAGAATGTTGTGGGCTCTCGCTGCCGACTTGGTGACTCTTCTTCTTCAGTGAGATCAAAGTGAGTAGGCCCCTCACTCATTCGTCGTGGTCCCCTGCTTGCGATTCTCGAAGACTTTCTTGACGATGACATCTTTCACAGTCTTCGAAAGATTCCAAACTTGTTTTTCCCAAGAAAGTTGACAACTTTTTGAAGATTAAACAAGGGAAGAAAACAGGAATGGAAGATCGGTGCTTTCTAGGGTTTTTGTGAGTGAATCGAAGAGGAACGGACAGAATATAAGGCACTGGCAGAGAGGCATACGGAACGTCTTAAAGAAAGTATAAAGATGCCTTTTCAAAAATAACTGCCTTTTTCGAGAAAATAGTCATTTCAAAAATAACTTCTTTTTCGAAAAGGAAACGTTGCAATAATCACGTCAACTAAAGATAGCAATAATCAAGCACTATTGATAAACGTACCTTTTCAAGATAAGATTCGAGAGAAAATAACTTACAGTCAAGGTCTTGTTTGTCTGAGTCTGAGAGTCTCTAGACTTTAACTTCTTCAAGCCTTAAAATGTTGAGTCGGAACGGATGATTTCAAATTGATTTTTCTCCAAAGGCTTTGTAAATATATCCGCTTGGTTGGTTCTTTGAGTCAACAAACCGAATCGAAATTTCTCCATTTTGAACATGATCTTTAATGAAGTGATGTCGAATCTCTATATGCTTTGCTCTTGAGTGAAGAAGTGGATTCTTGGTTAGATTGATTGCGCTGGTGTTGTCACAGTCAATCTCCGTGCATGAATCTTTGATTCCAAAGTCTCTTAACTTTGTTTTATCCACAGAATTTGTGAACAACAACTTCCAAGAGCTACATATTTTGCTTCTGCTGTAGAAAGAGCTATTGTATTTTGCTTCCTTGAAAACCAAGACACTGTCCTACTTCCAAGTAGCTGACAGGTACCCGAGGTGCTCTTTCTATCAACTCGCATCCGGCTAGATCTCGCGTCGAGTATCCATGAAGAATAAAGTCTCCCTTTTTAGGATACCAAAGACCGAGACTTGAAGTTGAAGCAATGTATTGGATAATACGCTTTGCAGCACTTAGATGAGATTCTTTAGGGTCTGCCTGAAATCTAGCACAAATGCAAACACTAAACAAAATATCAGGTCTAGAAGCTGTAAGATAAAGAAGTGAACTAATGATACTCCTGTATAGCTTCTGGTCAACTCTCTTTCCTCCTTCATCTTTGTCTATCTTCAAGGAACTTGACATTGGTATGTCAGTCTTTTTGCAATTTTCCAGTCCAAACTTTTTGACAAGATCATTAGCATATTTTTCTTGATGAATAAAAGTCCCTTCCTCCAATTGTTTCACTTGAAGCTCAAGAAAGAAGGTTAACTCACCCATCATGCTCATCTCAAATTCATCCTACATAGTCTTAGAGAATTTCTTGCACAAACATTCATTAGAGGATCCAAAAATAATATCATCTACATATATTTGAACAAGTATAAAACTTTTGTTTTCTTTTTTCATAAACAGAGTAGTGTCTACTTTACCTTTGACAAAGCCGTTTTGTATTAAAAACTTACTCACTGTCGTACCAAGCTCGGGGTGCTTGCTTTAAACCATACAAGGCTTTTTTTCCAAAACCGAGTCCGGCTTCCTTGGGTCTTCAAACCCGGGTGGTTGTTCCACATAGACTTCCTCATGGATAAATCCATTCAGGAAAGCACTTTTGACGTCCATTTGGAATAACCTGAAATTCTTATAACAAGCAAAAACAAGTAATAAACGGATTGCTTCTAACCTTGCTACTGGTGCGTAAGTCTCGTCATAGTCTATCCCTTCTTCTTGCGTATATCCCTTGGCCACGAGTCTTGCTTTGTTTCTTACGACCTTTCCTTTTTCGTCCATCTTGTTCCTGAAAACCCATTTGGCTCCAATAACAGACTTACCTCCAATGCTCTGAGTTCTGGTTGGTCCAAAGAGATCCATATGCAGAATCTGCAGTACACGATTAGTGGAAACTTGATTTATTGGTTTAAAGGAATTTCTTACCTGTTTTCCCAATATGCAAGGTGTGCATAGATCAGACTTTTGGTATGACAGATTGGGTAAACCACGAACAAGCTTTTTTTTTTTTGGCTGAAATTTTGGCTATCTGCTTCATATTAACGTGCCCAAGCTTTTTGTGCCATAGGTTTGCTTCGTCTTGAATTGAGATCAGACATTGCGATTCATCTGGTTTCACATCCAAGAGGTAGATATTTCCATGTCTTCGGCCCATGAATGACTGAGTAGAATCTTTACTGATTCCTGAACATATTCCTTCTTGAAAGTTGATTTTGAAACCAGTATCACACAGCTGACTGATACTGAGCAGATTGTAGTTAAGTCCTTCCACTAATGAAACATTGCTAATTGTGAGGTTTCCAATCTTTACAGTTCCAAATCCCACAATTCTTCCTTTGCTGTTTCCTCCAAATGAGACTTTTCCGCCATTTACTTGAACAAGTTTTATGAAGCAATTTGAATCTCTTGTCATATGTCTTGAGCATCCACTATCCAGATACCATTTTACCTTCTTCTTGATAGTGACTCGCATTTGAAAAAGAGACTCAAGCTTTCTTTGGTACCCATATTTTCTTGGGTCCATTTGTGTTAGTATGATATGCGGTTTTAGCCCATATTTTCTTAACGGGTTTCCAAACCATAGGACATTCTTTCTCAAAATGATCTCGCACTATTACACTTTGAACATCCGAGAGCATTTCGTCCCTACTTGGTTTTACAAAGACCTTTTGAAATGATCCTTGTAAGCAATTCTTGTGGGTCTTTGCTTAATTCTTTCCTTTACTTTAGGAAAATCAATTAAATGAATTGTTTTTTGTCATTCCCAAACCAGATTTATTGAAATAAGGTCTTTGTCTTGAAAGAATTTTCTCAAGTTTCTCGAGATCCTATTGAAAATCTTTTTGAAATATTTGAAATGTCATTTTTAGAAATGCATTTTCTTTCAAGAGATTATCTTCGCTTTCTTTAAGAGAAGAAACATTTATGTCTAAACATTTCACATTTTCTTTCAAAACACTTTCCTGTTGTTTTAGAGCATAATTCTCATTTTTGAGTTCGGAAATCCTTTTAAGAGAAGTCTTAAGACTAAAACATAACTCATCAATGTATTTAGAAACTTTAACAGGGATTTTAAAGTTACTTACCTCAAATTCACTGTCTGAATCTGAGTCTGATTCAGAGTTTGAATCTGAATCCGATTGTGCCATCAGACATATGTTGGCATAATCATCATCACTTTCTTCACACTCGTATCACTCCGTGTTTTTCGCTTTAAGAGCCTTTCGATACTTTTCAGCTTTTCCTTTCTTTTTCCTCGAAGTGGACAGTTGAGTCTGATGTGTCCCTTTTTCTTACATTCAAAGCAGACTACATCTTTGTTTGATTCATCATCCTCAACAGACTTAGTATGTTGCTTTTGAAAACTCTGTTTCTTTGGATTGAATCTTCTTCCTTTTCGTTTAGCTTTCGAATCTTCTTATCATGAGAGCAAGCTCCTCATCGTCCATATCATCTTCGAATCGTAACATCGAATCATCATTGGATTTTAATGCAATGGATTTCTTACCTTTAGGATCTTCATCTTCATTGATTCGCTCCACTTCATAAGACTGAAGAGTCCCAACCAACTCATCGACAGATAGTGGCATGATTCTTTGTGTCTCTCTTATTGAGGTCTTTATGTGATTCCAATCCTTGGAGAGTCATCGTAGTAGCTTGTTTACCTTCATCGGATCAGAAATTGGTTGACCTTGATTTTCAAGACCATTCACGATATCTGTAAAATGACTAAACATGTCAGTTATAGATTCTCCTGATTTCATTTTGAAGGCTTCGTATTGACCGAGGAGAATGTTGATTCTTGTCTCTTTCACTCGATCTGTTCCTTCATAAGTAATATGTAATCTATCCAGACTTCTTTTTGTAACACAAGAAGATATTCTGTTATATTCAAAAGAGGTGACAAAGCACAATATAAAGAATAAATTGCTTTTGCATCAAGAGCTTGTCTCTTGAATATCTCTTCCGAGTCATTTCACTAGACTCAACGGCTTCTTTTCCTCTCTCGAGACAGATGCAGCTTTAGGAGTGATTCCTCTTTCTACGACATCCCATTCCAGAGGATCCTTTGATCTTAGGAACGCTTTCATCTTGTTCTTCCAGATGTTGTAATCCTTTCCATCAAAGTAAGGTGGTCTGGTATTGCTTTGCCCTTCCACCAGCCCTGGAGCTAGCATACTAGCCATGGATCTTTTACTCTGAAGTAAAACACTTCAAACAAAGTGAGTACACGAGCTTTGATACCAATTGAAATAACTAGTATAAGCACCTAGAGTGGGGTGAATAGGTGTAAAAATAATTTTTCGAGATACGAAAGCAATACTAGGCAGACAATAGAAAGGAAGATCTCCTTTAGCTAACAAAATGAATTAAGATCAAAGTAAAATAGAGAGTAGGGAAGAGAAAATTAAACACAAAGTTTATAGTGGTTCGGCTTATTCCAAGCCTACGTCCACTCTTCTGCACCGACAGGCCACTGGCTGGATTTCACTATGAACAAAAGAGATGTTACAGCAATGCTTTCCCTTGATTCCACAGTGTAGATACTCTACCACACTTCCTCAAGGTATCTCAAAATATGAACTCTCTTTTTTGTACAAGATTTCGCTCAGTGAATGAATTGACTAAGAATCAAGGAGCTTCAGACTTTGAAATTCTTCTATCGTGCACCTCTCTCGAACAACTGAAACGTCTTCCTTTTATACTCCTTTATGCCATCATACCCGTTGGCACTTACCAAAGGAATTCCTCCAATCTACCCGTTGGACGGAATCAATTAGGAAGATCATTCGAGCTATTAAAGGAACATGTCGATAGCCCATCAATCCGCTCGCCCATACAATCAGGATCTTGGTTTCCATAAGTAGAACCTTCCAAGTATACTTCGCCAATCATCGGATCCTTAATCAATCTTGATTCGAATAAAGGATTCCGTTATGTCATATCCAGCCAAGAGATCTTCTCCAGTTGATAAAGCTAAATCCTTAATGAAACATCCAGTTCTGGATAGCCTTTCTTCAACGGATTAGAAACTGTCAATGAGAATAGACTTTGAGTCTTGAGTCTAGCAGTTCGGAGGTCTTCAGACTTTAAATAGTAGAGTCTGCAAATCTTCATACTAGACTGATGGAAACGTTTTGTCAGCTTCAAAACACTTCATGAAGATTTCTCCAACAGCATGATCCTTTGTGTCTCCCTTATTGAGGTCTTTATGTGATTCCAATCTTTTGAAAGTCCTCATAGTAGTTTGTTAACTTTTATGGGTCCAGAGATTGGTTGACCTTGATATTCAAGACCATTCACGATTTCTGTAAAACGACTAAACATGTCAGTGATAGTTTCTCCTAGTTTCATCTTGAAGGCTTCATATTGACCAAGCAGAATATTGATTCTGGTTTCTTTCACTCGATCGGTTCCTTCATAGGTGATGTGCAACCTATCCTAGACTTCTTTAGCTATTTCACAAAAAGATATTCTGTTATATTCAGTAGGAGATAATGTACAATATAAGGAATAAATTGCTTTTGCATCAAGAGCTTGTCTTTTGGATATCTCTTCTTGTGTCATCACGCTAGCCTCAACAGCTTCTTTTCCCCTTTAAAAGACTATTGTAGCTTTAGGAGTAATTCCTTTATCTACCACATCCCATTCCAGAGGATCTTTTGATCTTAGAAATGCCTTCATCTTGTTTTTCCATATGTTGTATTCCTTTCCATCAAAGTAAGGCGGTCTGGTGTTGCTTTGCCTTTTTACCAAACCTGGAGCCAACATACTAGCCATGGATCGTTAACTCTGAAGTAAAAATACTTCAATTCAAATGAGTACACATGCTCCGATACCAATTGAAAGAGCTAGTATGAGTACCTAGAGGGGGGTGAATAGGTGCAAAGGCAAATTTTGCGAAATATAGTATAAAACTTTTCCTTTTAACTAGAATCTAGTTGACAATATACTTTGTAGAAGGAATCAGACTTTAACAATTAAATAGAGTTACGAACAAAATAAAGAGTATAGGGAAGAGAATAAGAACATAAGATTTATAGTGGTTCGGTTTAATCCAAGCCTACGTCCACTCTCCCGCACGACAGCCCACCGGCTGGATTTCACTATGAATCAAAAAGAGTTGTTATAGTATCACGTCCTTGATTCCACAGTGTAGAGACTTTGCTACACTTCCTCAAGGTCTTACAAGAATCGAAACTCTCTTTTGAGTACAAGTTTATGCACAACAATTGAATCAACAAAGAACAAGGAGCTTCAGACTTTGGAATTTTTCTATCTCACACACACTCAAATAACTAGAGCATCCTCTTTATATACTCCTCCATGCCTTCATAACTGTTGGCACCTTTCAAAGGAGTTCTTCCAATCTACCCGTTGGACAGAATCAATTAGAGAGATCTCGAGTTACTTAAGGAATGTGAAGATAGCCCACAAATTCTGCCCGCCTATACAATCAGGATCTAGGTTTCCATAAGTAGAACCTTCCAAGTATACTTTGCCAATCAACGGATCCGAATTACTCGAATTATTTCCAATTCGAATAATAGATCTTTAGATGCTATCTCCAACCGTGAGATCTTCTCGAACCGTTAGAATCAAATCCTTAAAGAAATACTCGATTCTGGATAAATCTTCTTCGATGGTCTAAAAACTGTCAATGATGGTAGACTTTAAATCTTGAGTCTAGCGGTTTGGCAATCTTCAGACTTTGACGAAAGAGTCTATAAGTCTTCAGACTAGACTGTTGGAAACGTTTTGTCAGCTTCAAAATAAATAAGGAAGTTTTCTCCAACAGATATTACCCCTGAGTCGGGGCTGAGCCGGTTGATGACCGAGTCCGGCAGAAGCTTCCGTCATTTGCTCAGTTATAGATCAAGTTCCAAAATGGGGTGGTGATAAAAGAACTAGAAATGAAGTTGAAGATTTTACAATTCAATATTTTTGAAAGTTTTAACAATTTTGGACTATTACTTCCAGACTCAAGCCAGTCAAAATCACGATTAAAATTCAAATTTCGATTAAACATGGTCAGAGTCAAAAGCCCCAGCAGCCGCAAGTCGGTTATGTTACTAGGGGAAAGCCTGTCAAAATGTACTTCTGTCACAAAGCCACCGATTTGGCCAATGCTTGAGGTATTTGGTAGTCTGAATTTGAGCTCATATTCTATCTCGTGTTTGGAAATGTTCTCCGGACTAAATAAATTAGGATATGTTCAGATAAAATGCTGGATAAAAATCTGGAATAAGGGGTTGGATATTATTGGATAAGAAAAAATTATTAAAAAGAATTAACAAAATGAGAATCGTCGTTTACTTAATTGTTATCACTAATCAATCACAAATCTTTCGAAACCAAACCGACCTAAAAATAAACTATGCGAAGAAGAAACATCTTGGGCAAAATTGGTGGGGTCCCATAAAATCCATGCGTGTCGTCCCGATATTAGCTTCTCTCTTGTAATTAGGACTTCAATTTGGCCAACATCAGTGTAACAATATCTTGGGGACTGCAGAACCATACTTGCTAATACGGCTACAAAAGGTGACATGAGGTTGATCACAAGGTCACCATCTGAGCAAATGCGGATCTCTTTTTATGGATGGATTTGAGGGGGCTCCTGAGAAAGAGCACTGTAGAGGCAGAGACGACTCTGTGACGAGTCATAATTAACGATGTCAAGCTTAATGTCTCACCGGGTTCTTCCTTTCACTATTCAGAGCCAGGGTGGTTCAGAGTTTCCATTGCCAACATAAAACAGGGAATTGGATTCTTTATTTGCTTGTAACCGGGTGCAGTGCATAATGCATCTTAATTTTTCTGCACTCCATTTTGTTCATTCTTTCATCAGGCACGGTATTTTAATTCTTTCCTTCTGTATCATCCCTAAGATGGCCCTAAGTTGCTCAATAGAGTATAACCAGGAACCCATAAGGATTGACTTTTTCAACAATATTCAGATTGTCCTGTTGTTTTTTGGAGAAGGATGTCTAAGTTCCTGTACATCACAGAGTTTGGTATTCCCTGTGGCCTTTCTCGGCTTATCCTTGTGTTTTTTCTCAAATGAGTTTGTGCTTTGTTTAATGTTCTCTTCCCTTCTCCATAGATGTTAGCTGAAAAAAGGAAAGGGAAGGATACAGAAGGGAGGCGACCAAAAAGTACTTAGGCTTTCAAGTTGCTCTTGTTATTCAACGTTAAGAGGCATCAAACTTGTTTATCTACCCCTTGTTCTCTTTCCGGAGGCTGCAACTACCAAAAATGAGAACTGAGACCGATCTTTGTCAATATACTAAATTAATTCAGTAGGTAAGGAATCAGTGTCATGCCATCTTTCTAGTCAAATATGATAAGCAATCTGATTTTCTTGTTTCTTTTGTAGCCGTCATCAAAGAGTTGAAGATTGATGTTTGAATTGAATTTGGCTGCTCATCTTAAACAATTCAAAATTAGATATGGAACTGGTGTTGGAGAAAACTTTCGTATTTGTTTTGAAGCTGACAAAACGTTTCCATCAGTCTAGTCTAAAGACTTGCAGACTCTTTCGTCAAAGTCTGAAGACCGCCAAACTCAAGACCAAAGTCTGCCCTCATTGATAGTTTCTAGACTGTCAAAGAAGACTTATCCAGATTCGAGTATCTCTTTAAGGATTTGATTCTAACGGTTGGAGAAGATCTCGCGGCTAGAGATAGCGTCTAAAGATCTATTATTTGTATTGGAAATAATTCGAGTAATTCAGATCTGTTAATTGACGAAGTATACTTGGAAGGTTCTACTTATGGAAACCTAGATCCTAATTGTATGGACAAGCAGGATTGGTAGGCTATCGTCATATTCCTTAAATAACTCGAGATCTTCCTAATTAATTCTGTTCAACAGATAGATTGGAAGAGTTCCTTTGGAAAGTGTCAACGGTACTCTTCCTACCATGAGGGCAGCATCTGAAACCTCAGGAGTGGGCGGCGATGAACCTCGAGAAGCATGTATGGTAGACACTAACTCAAATGAGTGGTAACTTGATTCGAGCTCAGAATCCGGCTCTACATAGGGGATAGCCGTCTCGTGGTAAATCCGATGATCCTCCTCTCCATAGACAGTGACCAGCTTCCCTTTGATCACGAACTTCACAGCTTGATGCAGACTTGAAGGTACCGTTCCCGCAGTGTGAATCCAAGGACGGCCCAGCAAAAAATTAAACGCAGTAGGGATATCTATTACTTGAAAAGGGACATTGAAAACAACCGGCCCTATTTGCACATCGAGATAAATCTCCCCGAGCACCTCCTTCTTTGTGCCATCAAAAGCTCGCACAGAAGTCTTCGCAGCATGTATCTTGGACGGGTCTACCTTGAGGCGATGAAGAGTGGCCAACGGACATATGTTTAGGGCAGACCCATTATCAATGAGCACTCGGGACACATGAGAAACTTGTGCTTGATAGATATGTAGAGTGCTTTATTATGCCCCCTGCCCTCAAGGGGAAATTCCTCATCAGAAAAAGCAATCATGTCCTTGAGAAGGACCGATCCCACAAAATCCTCCAGCTTATCTGCCTCAACCGTTTCGGGTACACGAATTTCACTTAGCACCTTCATCAGCGACTTTTGATGCACAGAGGAGGTTTGGAGGAGCTCGAGCAGGCATCTTTCGCAATTGATCGACCACATTATACTCACTTGCTTTAATCACAGCCAAAAATTCCTTAGCCTCTTCGTCAGTGATGGGCTTTGCGGGTTGAGCATTATTTTGAGCATAAGTTCGACCAGACCTTGTAATGAGGTCAACATCTAGGTCATAAGACCAAGGCACCGCTTTATTATTGACATACTCATACGGCTGAGGCATCTCAATCACAATCTCCTCATCCGATGCATTTTCAAGTGGGGGCATATCCGTGAGCGACGGATCTTCTTCTCTTTTACCATCATCAAGAGCAGCCTGCTCTTCCTTCCAATCGATAATGATATGAGAAATAGTGGAAACTATGCAGTTATGGTCAGCATACACAATGATACCATCATCCACCATTCTGGCAACTCTTTCTTTCATCAATGATGGGGGAACATCTTCTTGATCCGAATAATATCCAGCTCTCACCAGTCCATTGTAGGCATCTGCCACACGCACCTTTGAGTTCTCGATCCGTCTAACTTCAGGTTCTAGGATAGCATTCACTGTACCCTCATGCTCCGGTAGCGGATTTTTCTGGACGTTTGGCTGAGCAATTTGAAATGAGAAGGCCTTCGTGTCCAAGAGATTTTGGATCTTGTGCTTGAGGGTGAAACATTCGTCAGTTGAATACCCCAATTCACCGTTATGGTACTCACACTTCTTTGTCGGGTCATAACCGCGAATGTTTTCGCGATTGGGACGTTTTGGTTCACTAGTAAGCAAACCTTTCTTTCGGAGGATCGTCAGCACTTGGGATGGAGACCCAGGGAGAGGAGAAAATTGCCTCCTATTATTTGCTTGGGCAAATGATTGACGGCCATGGTTTGTGGTTGTCTTGGGTTCATTTGGATGGCCGGGCACGTTTGACATTTTCTTGGCTATAAGCCACATTCACATCTACTGCCGTTTCCTTCTCCTTCTTGGCAGTGAATCTTCTACTAGATGGCTCAGTAAACCATCCTTCCCTTATCCCCATCTCAATTTGTTCTCCCACAGGAATAAGTTGATTGAAGCTTTCCACATACGTGCGGCCATTCGATTACGAAACTCGATGGGAGGGTCTTCACAAACAACTTCATCAGCTCCTTGTTGGTAGGCTCAGGAGTGATTTGAGCTGCCAGATTTCTCCATCTTACAGCATATTCTTTAAATGATTCGCTCCTTTTCTTTTCCATCCGCTCCAGGTCTTCTCGGGAAGGTGCGATGTCCATGTTGAACTTGTATTGTTTGAGGAATGCGTCAGCCACTTCGTTCTAGGTGTCGAGCAGGTTCACATTCTTCATCACGTACCAGTTTAGTGCGGGTCCAGTCAAACTTGCGTGAAATGATTGGATCATGAGAGGCTCATTCTTGACATACTGGGCCATGTGTACGTGGTACATCTGCAAATGAGCTTTTGGGCAGGAAGTACCGTCGTATTTTTCGAACTCCGGCATCTTAAACTTTTTTGGCATCTTGACCTTCTCGTAAACTGACAAGTCAAATGGAAGTGAACTCCGTGACTCTTGCAATTGCTTCAGTTTCTCTTCAAGTTTGGTGAAGCGTTCATCTTGCTCCGCCTTAGGAACATTGTCGAGCTTAGCCTTTTCGGTAGTGACGAACAGTGGGTCATCTTCCAGTTCAGGCATGTCGTCATCCTCAACTTGAGTCTTGTTTGCTCGCTTTGGGACTACAATCTCGGGAGAGCGGGTGCAAGGGCTTGATTCACTTGGAGAGATTGCATTTGAGTTGTCATAAGTTGCATAGAGGTGAGCAACTGTTTGAGTTGGTCTTCCACGACAGACATACGATCTCGCATCTCATTTTGGTCAGCCATTTTAGCCCTTGATCGTGTAATAATAGGCGAACGTGGAGGATCTGTTATCACCTAATATAAGAAATGAACAAAAATAAGCATTCTTATATGGAAATACGCCGATCCATGGCAATATTCTAGAACTTTTATTCACTAATGGAGCTTTTGACAGACCTATCGAAATAGAAACTCGAAATGTCCTAAACAAATGAACTAGGAAAGTAAATAACTCAAACTCCCTAATCATTAATCTAAAAATGAAAATAGCAAGATTGATTCAAGCATTTCATCTGGCTTGATCAATATACACTCGGGACACCATTCGACGCAAACGTTTATTCTCCTTTTGAGCTTTTTCAGCAACTCTTTTGAGGCGTTTATTCTCAGCTCGATTGGTGATCTTCAATAGTGCCTCCGGTATCTTTGGAAGCAGCTCCTCGGGAATCTTGTGTTGTTGGATATACTTGATTGAGGCATAGTATTTCCTTTCTTTGCCCTTCAACTCCTCTTCGGGCCATTTGAGTTTTTGTGGACGGCACATGTCCCACATCGATTTGATGGTGAGAATGGAATCTTCATGGCCTCCGCTTCCATCAATGAAGCTGACTTGGAGTGGCTCTGCTTGTAACGCCGGGGGAAGCTCTTGCACAACTTGGTACTGACGAGTCACTCTAGTCGGATAGTACTCCAATGCTCCAGTGAATCCCAATAGAGGGATTGGGCCAACTCCTCCACACGAGAATCTCGCCACCCGAACTTGGAACCATTTAGCATGCCATAGGAAACCTTTGGGAGTTGGTTTTTTCATGAAAGCTAGCCACCAAGAATAATGGTAATCCGGTGCATGCTTTTGATTGTTCTCAAATCTCATAATAGGGTGATTAGAATTACTAACATCATGTATAGTCATTGAACCACCAAACCCCTTTATATGAGAAAGGAACCAGATTTGTAAAAGTTCAGGAGAGGAATGGAGAGTCTTATCACCACCTCCTTTGAATCGAGTGAGAGAAAGAAAAGTTTCAGTCAAGACAGTGTTTACAAAATTTTTCCTTCCAACACTTGCCTAACTAATTGAGCAATCAAAGGGTTAATAGCATTCTTGCAAAGAAGGAAATACTATAAACCCAAAGAAAGCTAAGAGGAAGATCCTACGCATTTGAAATGAGGTGCCTTTTTCAAAACATTCTTTCAAAAAAGATAAAGGACTTGCATTACGGTGGGCCTTTAAAACCTTTCTTATATCATCTTCTTTAATTCTCAGAAAATCGATAAAGTCATAACAGGATCTATTCCGATAGGCGGACTGATCAATTCAGCTTTTAAGGACTTCCCTATGGCGATGCTATATTCTTCCAAGGTGGGAGTGAGTTCATGCTTACCGCCGAAGATGAAGGTAGAAGTCTCGGGGCACCAACAGTGGGCGAGTGCTTGGACGAGGCCGCCATGGATGTTGATACGCAGCAGTGGAATCAATCGACCAATATGTGACTCTACGAATTGACGGCTATTTTGATCTAAATTGTCCCACCAAGTGCTAAGCTCTTCCTTCGGAGGGAGAATAATCCGAATGTCCGGTATCCCCATTGTATATTAATCAAGGCTTAGGACAATCCTAATGCCATGGACCGACAAAATAATGTGACAAAGTAAGTAAATTGCAAAGGCAAAAATTAGAGAACTTACTTTACCAATGATTGACAATCACATAGACATACGCATGGTAAGTGGCTCGATTTCTAATCTATAAGGCTTATCAAGGTGGAGCCACAAGGATGATCAGACTAGCCACGGGCTTGTGGACTATGTCGGGTCCTCATGACTCTGGCTTGGTCAAAGAGCCGACCTGGGTTGCGAGCATGTAGACCGAGGTGGGTACTCTTGACACCATGAAAGAAACTTCGGGATTGAGAAGGGCGACTGCATCGCGAGCATGCGGTCGGAGTGGTATCCATCTCAATACCATCCTAAATGATCCTATGCGGCCCAGGTTCGGCGGCAGGTCGTGTGTGCAAAGTGTAGTGATTTATGCAAAGCATGCACAGCAATTTAAATCAAACAACACTTCGTTCATGAAAATAAACCATACATTCCTACACCTCCCTGCAAAATAAAGGTTAGCAAACACTTCCCCTTATACCTCCCATCCTGCAAAAACATTTAACACCTTAAATGTTAGGGACGTACCTGGAATCCTCGCTGCCAAACAAAAACATTTTTCAAAAGAAAAGAAAAATTGGCCTAAGTCCACTAAGAGTTTTAACTCAAGTCCCCAGCGGAGTCGCCAAGCTGTCGCGACCCAATTGTTTCGAGGTGTGGACCACCTATGGTTTGGCTAATGGATTGTTAAGCCTAGACTTAACTCGGGCTCTCCCAAGCCCATACCAATTCGCGACTTAGGTTTGAATTGTTAACATGCAATTGCATTTTAACTAGGAGTCGCCACTAATCTATTTTTGGTGGGTCGATTAGAAACCCAAGGAAAGTAACGGGAGATTCACTTTACTCCTACGAACCAGAGATTTGGGTACGGGGACTTGATTACGCTAGATTTCTCTAACGCCATTTCGGTACCATTTCTTTTATTTTGAAAAAAAAAGTTTTGCAGGCAGCTTGAATTGATTTTAAACTATCTCCCTAACATGTGAGGTGTTCATGCAGGTGTGCAAACCACCAATTTAACACCCAAGAAAGCAATTAAATAATGCAGGACTTACCTCAAAGCAACGAAAGCATCTGCAGTGTTAAATTAAAATCCACATCAACAACCCTAGATATGGTTTCTAATTAACAAGCAATTACTCAATTTTTGTTTTCTCTTTTTTTAACGAGACTATAATCCATATGCAATGCAATGCTTTTAATCTAATATGAAATGATATGGCATGGCAACATGTCCTAAACTATATGAATGAATAGAAATGCAATGATTTATTAATGAACATGCAATAATTAAATATGCAATCTAAATTAACCAAAATGACTTGATTCTAATGACGTGCAATGCAATGCAATGACGTACAAAATTATTTCAATTAAAATGACATGTGAGCTATATGTCACGCGACATTTATTAAATGACATAATCTGATGACGGTCAATTTCTAATTAGAAATGAACCTAACAATAATCACTAAATGACGTGCATTTCATGGACCTAATTCTATATGACATGGGCATTTTTATTTTCCTAACAAAACATGCAATTTATCTAGGAGAGATTATCTACCTATAATTGATAAACATGCAACCCTAACATGCAATGACGTGCAAAGAATGCCTTAATTCAACATGATATATGCATGATGATTTTTTTTTGTGTTTTTATATTAATTTCGAAATTAAAATTTCATATGCAATTCAAATAATGATAAAACTAACATCCTAAATGAATGTGCTTTCTTTTTTGGATTTTTTATTTAAAAATTCGAAATAAAATTGCAATCCTAAATATGCAAGATAATGAAAACAAACCTAATCCTTATTCAGATTTTTTATTTTCTTATTTAAAATTCGAAATAAGATTGCAATGTTAACCCTAAATAGGAAATATTCTAAAGCAAATCTAATCTTAACTCAAATATTTTTTGGATTTTTTCTTTTAAAAAATTCGATTGACTCAACCAACTTGATGACAAGCAAATCAAACAAGATGAGATTGATATCCGAAAATTGACGAACCATATCTCGCGCATGAGATCGGGTTGGCCAATTTTAAATTAAATTGCGAATCGAATCTCGGGTTTGAGATTAGATTGTCGATTTTTGTAAAGGATTGTGAGTCGGATTTCGGGCGCGAAAATCGGACTGTCAATCCCTAGCTTGAGGGACTATTTCATGTTGGAATCTCAATCAAACATTTAAGAGGAACAATGAACAAAACTAGATATAAAGGAAAATAAAAAGACTATAACTGGATAAGCAATAATAATAAAATAAAAAATCTACCTAATTCACTTTTTCTTTTTTTTTTCTTCTTTCCTTTCCCACGTGTAACCGTGGGTCTCCAAGGGCAGCCGGTTGATCAGTCCGGCAAGGGGAACTCCGGCGGAGGTGAATTCCGGCGGCAGAGACGGCAGAGCACGGGAAGAGAACTTGGAGCAAGGCGGCAATCGGATCGGCAACGGCAGCAGCTTCGAAGGCAGAGCAGAGGTGATGCGGGTCCGCCCGGCTTCGATATGGGTCACCGATCGGAGGCGGAGCAACTGGCTGGGCAATCACGGGGAGTGGCAGAGCGGGGGCGGGAGCGGCGTCGGCAGGGGAAGTCGCGAACGACTGGGCTGGCGTCGCGGGTTGCTCGAGAAGGAGGTGCGGCGAGGCTCGGCGTCGTGGTGGCGCGGGTCGTCGGGGCTCGTGGACGGAGACCGGCGGCTACGTCGGCGCGGGGAAAGCGGCTCGGCTGTAGCACGGCTCGGGCCTGCTCGCGGAGGGTGGAGCGTCGTCGGGCAGCAGGAGCGGAGCGGAACAGAGGGGCTCAGGCAGCGGGCCGCCGGGATCGTGAGATCTGGACAGTGGACCACGGGCAGAGGACTCCGGAGCTGGATCGAGCTCGGATGGAGCAGCAACAACGTCGGTGCAGGGACGCGGCGGTGGCTGGCGAGCGCACCAAGGGCAGAGATGGGTCGCCGCTTCACAGGGGCACGGGCACACGGAGACGGGTTGCAGGGCCTCGGCTCCGAGTAACAGCATGCGGTGTTGGGCGAATCGATTACCGGCGGAAAGCAGAGGAGGGCGTCGGGCTTCACGGAAGGTGAGGAGCGGTGGTGGTCGCACGCATGTCCTGCAGTACAGCGAGGCGTCCGGCGTCAGTGGATCGGGCAGCAAGGCACGGTGGACTTTGGCTCGCGCGGGGGGAGCAATGCGTGGAGAAGAAGATTGAATAGTCCCTGTCCAATCCTCTGCCCCTTTTTGCTTTTTGCTTTTCCCCTTCTCCACGCACGGTTCTCTCTCCCTCTGCTACTGTCAGCACTTTTCCTCTCTCTTTTCACCTTTTGACTTTTCTCTTCTTTCCTTTCGACGAAGAGAAACCTAGAAAAAGCCCCCCTATTTATAGAGTGAAAACCCAGTCTGTTCTACCTACGAAGATTTGCATAACAACTTAATCGCTGAAGATCATCCTTCGAAAAGACGGAATGTGCTCAACCAAAAAGTGGCTCCAAAATCTAAAATCATCTGTTAAAATCTTCCAAGCTGACTCATTCGACCATTGAAGATTATCCTCTAATAAGGCTCCATTATCCAAATTCTAAAATCTTTCAAAATCTCCTTCCAAAATATATTTTTTTAACAACTTTTTTTTAAAAGATAAGTGGAATATTATTGTTACCCTAATAAAATAAAAATAGTTAAAATTTAGGTGTCAACAACCCCTATCAAGACTCACCAAGTTTCTTCGGCTGCAAAACAGAAAGGGAAGGAGCCCATAACAACTCCATCCAAGAAAAGAAGAGCACTCATCTTGCAGGATGAAGAAGATGAGGAAGATGTCGCCATTTCTACTCTTGCATTGAGAAACTTACATCATTATGTTCCAGAGACAGAGGAGAGAGAGGATCAAGACAGAGAAGAGTCAATGCAAAGGAGTGGAGAGAGATAATTAATGAGAAAAGAAGCAAAGGAAGAAAGAACTGCTGAAGAAGAGGGCAGAGGAGAACAAGAAGAGATAGAGCATGAAGAGTACTTCTCTCTGCCTGAAGGTAATGAAACAGGGGGAGTTGCTGAGAAAAGAGATACCTCTTCAATTGCTTTTACTAGTGAAGATGTTAGCCGTTTACCTGCAGATCCAGAAGACGTCTATGCCTCTCAATTTCCTGAGGAAGGTCTTGAGGTTTCATCGTCAAATCTAGGTGCTCATGCTGACATGCCATCATTTGCCAATACTCCTCAAACTGATCATGCAGAGGCAAGCACACAGACTGACAACACAGCAGACTTTCGAAGACTGCTTGATGTTCTTATGGAGATGCGAGGCCAGATTTATGTCTTGGGATGCGAAGTTCAGACATGCAGAATGCCAGTCAAGCCTCTTCAAGTTCAAGTAAATGCCAAGGGTGAAGAAGTGGCTCAACTGAAGGAGGATTTGAAAAAACTGGAAGACACTGTCAAGTCGATGGGAGATTTCCAGCTTGTTCGTGTTCCAAAACAATCCTAATTTTATTCTCTTTTCGTCTCTACCTTTTTAATGCTGACAAAAAGGGGGAGATGGTGCAGATTTGAGATTTGACTCTTGACTGTTTTGACTTTTGATTGACTTTACTTTTGTTTGGTTGTTTGGTTGTGACTGATTTGGATTTGGAAATGGATTGTTTGATCATTTAATGTTTGCAGTATCTTAAGCGTTGTTCATGGTAAAGATAGTTGTTTTTAACAGGACTAACTTATCTCCTGTGGATGCATTTAATGCTATCTTTACTAAGCAAATTATTTTTTATGAGATATCTATATTTGCTTGAGTATTGTCTTGCGGGTCAAAAATATCCAAATCTGCAGGAAAGTTTTGTCATCATCAAAAAGGGGGAGATTGTTGGAGAAAACTTCCGTATTTGTTTTGAAGACCGCCAAACTCTTTTGTCAAAGTTTGAAGACCGCCAGACTCAAGACTCAAAGTTTGACCTCATTGACAATTTCTAGACCATCGAAGAAGACTTATGCAGATTCGAGTATCTCTTTAAGGATTTGATTCTAATGGTTGGAGAAGATCTCATGGCTAGAGATAGCGTCTGAAGATCTATTATTCGTATTGGTAATAATTTGAGTAATTCGGATCTGTTAATTGACGAAGTATACTTGGAAGGTTTTATTTATGGAAACCTAGATTCTAATTATATGGGCGAGCAGGATTAGTGGGCTATCGTCATATTCCTTAAATAACTCAAGATCTTCCTAATTGATTCTGTCCAACGGGTAGATTGGAAGAGCTCCTTTGGAAAGTGCCAATGGTTATGAAGGTATGGAGGAGTATATATGGAAGACGCTCTAGTTGTTCAAAGAAGTGCGTGATAGATAAATTTCAAAGTCTGAAGCTCCTTGTTCTTTGCCAATTCAATTGTTGAGCATAAATTTGTACTCAAAAGAGAGTTTATATTTTTGTGAGACCTTGAGGAAGTGTAGCAGAGTCTCTACACTGTGGAATCAAGGACGTGATACTGTAACGACTCTTTTGATTTATAGTGAAATCCAGCCGGTGGGCTGTCAGTGCGAGAGAGTGGACGTAGGCTTGGAATAAGCCGAATCACTATAAACCTTGTGTTCATATTCTCTTCCCTAAACTCATTTACTTTGCTCGTAACTTTATTTAATTGTTAGAGTCTCTTTTCTCTTTTAAAGTCTACTGTTAAATAGACTCAGTTTAAAAGTAAAGTTTTACACTGTACTTCTCAAAAGTTTGTTTTCGCACCTATTCACTCCCTCTAGGTGCTCATACTAGCATTAACAACTGGTAGACAAAATTTGCTTTTAGGATAAAGCTGATAATGTCGCATTGTATTCCATTACGGCAACATGAGCATATCGATTGATCACAGCACAAGTCGGGATCCAACAAAAAAAGGCTAATCCCTCAGGGTTTGGCCTCTTGACACTAATCCTTTAAGTTGCATTTGGTTGTCAGGACAAGGACTGGGATATGATCGGATAAAATGAGATAATAAATCCCCCGTATAGTTTATATGGACATATTTGATCCTTTCGAGTGTTTGGTAAACTTCAAATTAAGACTGTAAAATAAATAAATAAAGAAAGTTCAATTTTATTAAATAAATGAAAATTAAACAATTTAATTAGATTAAAAGAGTGAAATGGAAAACTCTAGGTCTAAGAACTTTGGCCTGAAGTGATCTACAAATGAGTAGAGTGTCGATACTATATGGCTTCATTGCCCCACTGAGAGCAGCTTGGAGCCTCTTGCTTCAACAAGAAAAACAAAAGAATTGATGTTTATGACTTCACTTTTTATATATATAAATTCTTATGGGAACATAAGTTGATGCTTTGCGAAATGCAAGTCCTCTCTACATTATTGTCCCCCCGATTTCCTCCACATTCAAGGCATGTTAGTTTGCTCAGATGGTGACCTTGTCATCACCACGTGTCACCTTTTGTAGCTACTCTATCAAGTATTGTTTTGAAGTCGCCAAGGTATTGTTACACTGATGTTGGCCAAATTGCAGTTCTATTCACATTAGAGAAGCTAACAATGGGACAACGAGCATGGATATTACAGGACGGTGCCAGATTTGCCCAGGATGTTTCTTCTTCGCATAGGCTAGGCTACTTCAAACTTTTGAATTTGACCGAACAAATTTTTATAGAAGGTATTTAAAGGCCAGTTTGGTTTTGAAAGATTCGTTACAGATCAAATAAATGATGCTTCACACTTTGTTAAGTGTTTTTCAATAATCTATTCTAATTTAGTCAGACTTTATCCCATCCCCTCTCTTGGATTTCTTATCCGGTACTTTATCCGGACATATCTAGATTTATCTGATCCAAAGGACGTTCCCAAACACTGTATAGAATATATTACCTTATCCGGCCTCAAATTTGGATTATCATATGTAGCCATAGTGCCAAGAATTGGCCGAATTGGTGGTTTTGTGACGCAAGTACATTATTCGGACTTTTCCACGGTAACAAAACAGACTCACGGCTGCTGGGAATTCTGACTCTGACCGTGTTTAGTCGAGATTTGAATATTAACCGTGACTTTGACTCACTCGAGTCTAGAAGTCAAAGTCCAAAATTGTTAAAACTTTCAAGCATGTTGAACTGTAAAATCTTCAACTTCATTTCCATTTCCTTATTCGCCACCCCACTTCGGAACTTGATCTTAACCGTTGAACGATTGAAGCTTCTGCAGTACTTAATCGTCGTTCGGCTCCGCCCTGGCTCGATCGCCGTCACTATCCTTCGATGGAATGTTAATCTCCAAGGCAAAGATAAGCACATTGATGATTGTCGTCTTCTTTTCATCCTGTGGTCCAGCAAAGCATAAATTAAACTGGAACATGGTTTCGTTTCGTTTCTTAACTGTCAGTGCCCACCAATTAGAACCACTGGCTGCGGAAAGAAAAATATGATATTGACAGGAGGCTGACAGTGTTGGCTGGGACTTGGGATGTGGACATGTGCAAATTATCCTTGGCACAACAGTGATGAAGAGGAACATTAATGTAGATTTGAGATGGGTATACTTTTCCAACACTCGAGGCAGTGCTTCGAACCATTAAATGGGGCTACTATTTAGTTTCTAAATATCATTAATCTCCACTTTAAAGTTCTCTGATCTCGAAACAACATTATGATTGGTAGGATATCAAGAGGAGAGCATATTTACGGAACTAGTTCATCTTGTCATATCGAATTTTTTACTCTAACCTTCAAATATCAAGGTCGAAAGGAGAAGTGTTTAGAAGAACATTTAAAAGAAGGTAGTGGAATTTTGGGAGATTTTCTCTTCTCCCCACTCTACTTATAAAAAAATTTAAAAAAAATAAAAAAAATAAAAAAAAAAATTCAAACATCACAATGCCTTATATGACTGAGGTTGAAGGGTAATACAGACTTTTTCCATAGAGGGTTTAAAAACCTTTGGGAAAAATTCTCCGTGAGATCTAGCACACCCATTAAATTTAAACAACGAGGTATAATCGATTTGGTTGGATCAAGTAGAATTTTCGAATGTCCACTAATGGTGAATTGTCCTTGGCACCATCAGAGCAGCCAGGGTTGCTAGGTTTTTTTTTTTTTTTTAGTGCTTGGATGACACATCTCAAGGAATAAAGTTGTGGAGGGGGTGCAGTCGCGTTGGCGGGTATCTCTACGCAATTGATGCATCATCCCCTCATTGGTATAGAACTGTAACATTGACCTGATGATAATGTACAAAAAGGCTCTGATTCCATCAGGTGATCAAAAGCAAGACTAATGGAGATTAGATTGGTGTGCAGACAGACCACGGCCATATATTCCGGAGGGTCTACAAATATAAACCCAGAAGTAGGAACAAGGAATCCGACTTCATTCAAGAGAGTTGACTAATCGTGATTGATCTACTGCCGTTTAGAACAGTACGTACAAATACGAGTAAATCGTGCATTTGTCATACAATCCAAGAAGCTAACCGTGGCCAATGCTCAGTACATTGACTGACCCAGCTAAGTGCAAGTGCAAGGGAAAGAGATCACTTCAACGAGCTGTTCACAAACGTCTGTCCACTAGTAGTAGTCTTTAAACATGCAGTTTTTTCTCGTACATATACCCCTTCACTAGTAAAATACATTATTTTCTCTTAAAATAACCTATAATGATCCATCTCTTTAATTAGTTCAGCACACGTTAAATAATCCACCGAGAAGATATTTACTCATCACTTCTCATAACTTGGCTGATGATGACCTCCATGAGGTCATTGTGTTTTTTGACTGCGAAGCATAATCGTTTTTTTTTTTTTTCCATAAAAGTAAGAACATTATCATTGCTAATGGTGTTGGCGGTGACTCTTGATAATACTACTAAGATCATCAGAGGGTGAATAGGTGTTTAAAAGAAATCTTAATAAATAATCATGGAATAGAATAAGTTACAAGTAAAGTATGGCTAAGAAACAAAATTAGATTCGTGAAACACTAGACTTCTGGTAGATGTTCAAAATATGTTATGCGATGGAACAAACTTTTATGATAACTTGTAATATTGTAACAGATTTAAGTAAAGAGAGTTAAGAAAAGAGAAGATTGCACATGCTTTTTATAGTGGTTCAGCTTGAATTAAGCCTACTCTTCCACGCTGACAGCATATTGGCTGGATTTCACTATAGTATCAACATAGAATTACAACTTGTGAGTACAAATACTAAGTGATAGAACCTTCTAACTTACAAAGTCGCTCTTTGTGTGTTTTTTTTCTCTTGAACACAATTTGTAAGGCACATTGAAGAAAGCAAGTAGTTGAGAGAAGTTTCAGACTTTGGAATTCCAATTTTCACGTCCCCTTTTCAACTTGACCGAATGACCTCCTTTACTCCTTCACACCACACTAGCTGTTGGCATTTTCCAGAGCAATTTCTTCCAATCAACCCATTGGGTAGAATCTATTAAAGAGATCTTATAGCCATTTTAAGATAGAGATAGCAATTCTATTGATTTTAGTCACCCATATAATTAGAATCTAGGTTTTCATAAGTAAAATTTTCTCATAAGTAACTTATCTTCAAGATTGATCTTGTCAAATTTGTGATTGAATTAATCAATGTGTGTGTATATATACACACACATATAAGGAAAGTGAAATCCTTGGCCAGAAGATAGCCGTTGAAAGAATCTTTTGTTTCTAAATAAAGTTCATTTGTGTTGCACGACGACAAGTTTGGTTCTGATACGATCTCAATCTAGACTTCGTCAGAATAGGAAATGCTTCTGGGATGAAATAGACTTAAGCAAGAGTCTTCGATAGAACCTTGATAAGTCCTTAGAAACAACTCACAAGCAATTTGTACTTAAAATAAGCATTAAAAATAGAAAGTTTTGTCAACTTCAAAATCTGGGTAGTAGTTTTTTCAACAACTCTAAAGAAGAGGAGAGCAAAGACTTCACGTTTGATGAAGTGTACATAAACACTTAGCAAACAAGAACTTTGAACTCATAATTAGATAAAACTTTAGGACTCATAATTGGATAAGAAGACTGCGTGGACATCTTAGTTGACAAAATAATCAAGTTTATATATCGAAAATACACTAATTAGATAACTAGTGTAATTAAGTCCCCAACCTTAGATTTCTAGTTGTGTGGGAGGTTTCTAACCGATCCAAATAAGCTAGTGGCAACTCCCCATATGAAATTATTATAGGATTAATCGAATTAAAATATAAATTCCAACGTCGTGCAAAGCATGGGTTTGAAGGAAATTTATGCCAATTGAGGATCATTGGTCTCCAACTCGACGTTACCTCTAAACCTGTCATTTCCCCCAATGCCCGTGTCAGGAGGGTCACGACAAAAGTTACATAAGTCCAAGAAACGGTATTTGTCCAGTGTCTCAGGGTTTGGACTTTGGGGACAATGGTTATGAGGGTCATGCTTGATTCTGTTTTCAGACAGCACAAAAGGTTAAAAAAAAAAAAAAAATCCTTCACGTCAGCTTATACTTCATCCTATAGTCCTGTCGGTGATGTGGAAAGCACTTCCCATTAAAGCCGTCTGGACCAGGTGCAACAGCATTTTGAACTTCTTCCATAGCCTCCTCACCGATTAAGTACTATTTCATTTCATCAGGTGCCAAGCTGGGAATTTTGTCAAATACCGGAAGAAAGTCCCCGAGCCCTAAAATTTGATATAGGCTCTTGAAAAAAACTGTAGTCATTTGATGCAATAGCCCATCTTCTCGGTCCCCAGATCCATCTTAAGCTTTTAGCATTGAAATTTTATTTACACGCAAATAAGCTTTTCCAGATAAGGACTCGAGATGAAACAAAAAATTTAATAAAAAGGCGACTCAGATTGTGTCCGGCATGTATTTCACGTGCAAGTGGAGGTGAAATCCAATTTTACACTTGGTTTGGCTCAAGGCCTATCAATTCATATTGAAAATAAAAAGAGAAATCCTTTATTCCGAAACTCATGCATGAGAGCCTGATATCTTTTCCTTCTTATTACCAAGCTAGTATAGTGAACCTATTAATAAAGTGAATAAGAGAGCTCATCAAGCAAGATGAAATATGAGAAAGCATGAAAAACACATTTTTTGAAAAGCTTTTCTACTAACAAAGCCGAAGACTACTTAGAGAGAAATGCAACGAGCACCCGCATTTCATTAAATGGTATTGTCGTAGAAATCAAAGTGTGAATTGTCACAGCAAATCACGATTTTGATTCTTGTTTGGGCGAGAGAATTCGTGTCTGATCCGAGCTTCTCATCCCTCCATGGGCACGAATCCTCCTTCTACACCTGACTTTGACGAAAATCGTAACTTAAAGAATAAAACTCAACTGGTCAAAGGGAGACCAAGAATGATCCGACCGCCAGATGAGAGCTGACCTAGAATATCAATGTTGTTTAGATGACCCTTGTTGTGCTTTTGTCCTTCGTGTGGTCCAAAGTGTTGAGAAAACTTCCAACAGGTTTTGAAATTGACAAAACTTTCTTATTCTTATTCTTATTCTGAAGAATAGTAGACTTCTAAAGTCATATCGCAAACTTTTGTCAAACTCTATTCATTCCTGAAGTCTTTCCCACTTTGATACAATCCAGACTGAAACCAAATCCAGAATGAAGATATTATCAAACTCGGATTTATTGATCTTACGACAAGGTTTCAATATGAACGAAATAGAGATTTATTCCTTAATATTTGGCTTTCTGGCAAAGAATCTCACTTACCTTTTATAAATACATTAATGGAATCAATCACGAATTGATGAAATCAGTCTTGAACACAAGTTTCTTTTTTAGAATCATCTACTTATGGAAATCTAAATTCTAATTGTATGGGCGACCGGAATCAACGGATTTTCATCTCAATCTTCAAATGGCTATAAGAATTCCTTAATTGATTCTGTCCAATGGATTGATTGGAAGAAATTCCTCTGGAGAATGCCAATGGCTAGTAAGGCGTGGAGGAGTATTTAAGGAGGTTATTCAGTCTATTTGACGAGTGTGTGTGAAAATTGGAATTCCAAAGTTTGAAACTTTTCCAACCACTTGTTCTTCAACAGCAGGTCTCATAAATTGTACTCAAGAGAGAAAATCATAAGAAGAGTGACTTAGTGTGAGAAAAAGAAATCTTCTACTGAGTGTTTGCACTCGAAATATTGTACTTCTTTATTGATACTTTAATGAATTATAGTCAGAAGGCTGTTAGCGTGGGAGAGTGGACGTAGGCTTGATCTAAGCCAAATCACTATAAATCTCGTGTGCAATTTTCTCTTCTCTTAACTCTTTTCAGCTTTATTAGTTGCAATTTTCTTTTAAGTTTCTCAAAAATCTATTCCATATCTTATTTGATTATGAATTTGTTCAGAAGTCTGGTGATGCTTTTAATGAAACTCTTACTCTTTTTCAGACTTTGCTCGCAACATATTTTACTCTGCATTTATTTGTCAAGTTTTATTTTAACACCTATTTACCCCCTCTAAGTGGTAGTATTAGCATTTTCACAAAGTTTACCTTTTTCGTATGCAGACGTGTTAAATTTGTTCGATCAAAGAATTCCTCTGCCATTGCAGCTAGACCAATCTAGAAATCTACGATTGGACCGGTTATAACACGAGGTGATGGGGGATGGACTTTTGAATTCCTGGTCTGCCATCTTTTTGTTTATATTTACTTTGATTTCATGCACACATTCGTCAAATTAACTTAAATCCATAAAACTCTTTATACTAACTACTAACTAGTAAAGGAGGTGGGCATTCCCCAAAAAATAAAATAAAAAAGGAGGTGGGCTTGCGCTTGGGTGCTAGATGAAATTATAATATCATGAAAGATTCTTATTTTTTTTTGTCTGAAATTTAAAAGTATCCATTTATCTTTTTTTTTTAAATAGTTATTATACTTCTTAAAGAGATCTTTCCATGGTCCTCGAGTATGGATTTTGCTGAGATGGACATGAGGATGCCACAAGATGGGGAGAAAATATTGGCTGGGTCTTACCCTCCGCGTAGGCGAAGGGTAAGACCATTCAGAATCCGACACGTGGCTCCACGTAGGCGACGGGGTTAGAGGTTCAAAATTTGCGTGGCGCGCTCCTGGGGCCCACCACTTTGATGCTCCCTCCTTTGCTCTCCTCTGTGACCTATCGACTCGTCCTCTCTCTCCTCTCTCTCTCTCTCTCTCTCCCCGTTCTCCGTTCCGTTGCGGGAGAACAAAAATCACAGGTGCTTCTCTCCATATGCTTTTCCCCCTCCTCTGATCTCTCTCCTCCGCTGGTTGCCCCCGACGCCGACACCCTTTCCAGTGAACCGCAACGCCGATGCCCTTTCCAGTGAATCGTGACGCCGACGCCCCTCCGCCAGTTGCCTCCGTCGCCCCCGACTCCGACGCCAACACCGACGTCGACGCAACCTCTGCCTCCGCCCCTGAATCCGACTCTGACGCCGACGCCCCTCCGCCTCCGCCTCCACCCCCGACGCCGTTGCCGATGCCCTTTCGCCTCCCTCTCGCGACCTCTATTCCGCTCTCTCCCTCTTTCCTCTGCGGAGCACCCTTGCTGGCCAACCTCGACGCCGACGAACCCTTGATCACGTTTTGGCCTCCCTCTCCGCGAACGAAGGTCACTCTCTCTCTCTTTCCTCGGCAAAGTGCCCCCTACTCCTGAACGTGGACGTCGCCGACGCCGTCGCCTCCCGCCGTCGCCTTCCCAAGCCCCACCGATAGGCACCCCATTGGCGACTCCCATACGTCCAAAGGTTCGTTTTTTTTTTTTTTTTGGATTCGACTTAGTAGAATTCATGTTAAGGTTTATAGTTGGATAAGGATGGAGCACATTTGCATTAGGATTTTCTACACCTCCATGGTAAACATGCTCTTGTAGATAGATGGTTCTTTGAAAGCAAGTTTCCACTATAATGTAGATTGTGAAGAAAGATTTTCTTTGCTTTGTATCATTTTGATAGACCTCTTTGCTTTATATTGTTATAACCTAAGATTCACCTTGCCTTGTGATTTGTTGCAATTCATTTGCTTATCATACATTTGTATGATTCCTCTTCACCTGATGTAGCATGAGTAATAGGTAGAGATGGTTGGTGACAAAGCTAGAGGCATTTGTTCATCTAGTTTTATTCAGTGATTGTTTGTTTTTCATGTGGAATTTAGTCCCAATGTCTCTCATTATTAGCCCATGCATATTAGTAGTAGGATTATGTCATTTTACTCATAAACGATAATGATTGGGATATTTTATTCCCTTAGAATATATAGTTAATTAGTGTAGGTGTCAAACAAGATGGGCTAAATATTGTAAGTTTAGTTTTCTTAGAACTTTTTAATAAATTGGATATTCCATCTTGACAATCACATTTGACAATTTCATAGGAGAAAAAAATCTCATATACTTATGTTTGCTAAAGTGCTATTATAATAAAGCTATCTTCATGTATAATGATGTCTTAAGTCTAATTAAATGCATCATGTAATTGCAGAGCTACAAAGATATTAAGTGCTTCACACTCTCTCTCTCTCAGTCCAAATGTGCACACATGCACGAAAAGTTTGTTTGAAGTTGGAGATGCTTAACATTTTAGTTAGTTTGGTGCTTGAATGGATATTTGTCAATATTGCCTGAATATTAGACCTGAGCAGGTCTTTAAACTGCTCAAGGAAAGAAATAGGCGGAGGAACCCGCCCTGGGGTCGGAGTCCCTTCGTGTCTGTCTTCCGTAAAGGCAGGGTTAGGCCTTGAAAAAGATTCTAACCCCACTGCTGGACCGGCCACAAACTTCTCTTTAAGGGAAGACGGCCAGCATGCCTGATCCTCGTGAAGCCGATCCCCAGGTAACCAATCCTGGGGCAGGTTCAAGGAAATGATGGTGCTCGTCCAAAGGACGGGGTGGCCGGCCGGTATTAATACTCACAATTGGTTACTTCACTTGAGAGGTTCACATATTGCATTTTTCTTACCTTTTTGTGATCATGTTATTTTTTTCTATTTGGGCGATAATCCAACAGCAGACCATCATTGTAAGTTTGCAATGATGGTCTACTGTCTTATTTGATCAACAACTTGAGTTTTGCAAGGTTTGCCGCTTGTTTTGGCGAAATTACATTTTGCGTTATTGGTGGTGGTAGTGGTGGTGGTTGGTGTTCTAAATTTTTTTTTAGGGGGGTTGTGGTTTAATAGAGATTTGTATTGATTATTTCATTGTTCTCCCGAAGCTATTTGATATGCGCACTGAGAAAATATTCGTAATGTTCTAATGAAGATTTATGCATATGAAGGGATGCTTTGGGAAGTTATTATTAATGAAAGAGATAAAAATGGTACAAGAAAAGATATCGAGAGGGCATTTGGAATGTAGAGATAGTTTAGAATAGGTTGGCATAATGAATCAATTTTATCTAACAACAACAATGTCAACTTAGTGTATGAATAATTGGGTTTACAAATTGATGCGTGCCCTTGCTAATTTTATTATGTGGTCACTTATTTCGAGCATCTTGTTCACCCTTTAAATAATCAGGTATTCTGATTTGTATTCTTCATCGTGGATGCTTTTACATGGTGACTCTCTCAGCAATTGTAGAGCATCTCTTCCATCGGATTGATTCTTAAGCTGAAAGGATTTGAAATACATTAACTGCAAATCTCTGGATTATGTTTCTGATGCCAGTTGTAAATTTGCAGGGAGCTCGAGCATGGATGCTTTTGGTGGAAAAGCTACTTCGTTTATCTAATCATTGTTCATTGAGACTTTGATTAGTTTTGTGTTGCTTAGTTAAGGAAGGTGAGAATAAATTCCCATCTCCAACAGCTCAGTTTCAGTGAGGCTTGTTTTCTCCCGTCAAGATAACTTGGTTTGACCAAGTCAGTCATACCAGGCAAAAATTAAGGATACAAGCGTGGACCATGAGAAGTGGGGAAGGAAAAGATTCTTGTTTAGTGCCAAAAGGGACATTTAAAGCACAACCTTTCAGAGAGAAAGAGACCACAAACCTTGTGAACTAGAATAGTCCCTGCCAATCCTCTCCTCCCGACTATGCCTCGAGGGGGAGGTAAAGCACAATCATCTCCAACAATCACCATTTGCAATAAGGCATAACCTTTTGACACCAGTCTCCAGGATATGTTAAAATCACAATCACATCTAGAAGTAATTACAGGGGAAGTACCTCAACCCTGTAACCTTCAGATTTAGCCAACTCAGCAGCCAATCCAAAGTTCAAGCGTTCACTTGTATAATTCTGCAAAAGGAAGATTGTAATCCTTCTTCTGTTAGATCTTCTGTTTTGGACAGATGTCATAGCACAAGGAAATAAGTACTTGTGGTCTATACGGCTGCTAGAACTGCATAAACTCCCGGAATTTCCGTGGCAATGAAATTGCCGTTTACAAAATTTTTAGTTTTTCCCTTGTATACACAAGTTTACATGTATGCCAAAATACTCTATAAGGTGGAAGGATAAAGTAAAGGAAGTACCTTGACAATAAGTAGACACCCCATTGGACCGCATACAGCTCGGATGCCCCGATATATATACAATAGAGCAAAATGAATCTCATAGACAAGGAGACAAAACATAAAGCAAGAGATCCATGACATTTTCCTTGTTTAGTCATATAATCATGAGAAAACATACAGCTAGAACAGCATCAACTAGTGGAGAAGCAAAAACATCACCATATATTGCAGCCGCTAGCATCCCTTCACCCACAAATCCAGCATGAGCTGGCTCATGGCCGCTACCGCCACCTGACAAAGAAATAGCATAGATCATTGAACTGGAGATTCTTATGCATAAATCATGTCCCGCTATTGAAGTCCATCACTTTCCTTCTAAATGATTGAACTGTAAATGAATTAATTGGGTAGATGAAGTAGAAGCTGTGGGGAATGAGGAGTTGCGAACAAATCAACGATTTCTAAATGAGAGGAAAAAAAGTGTTTCTGAATATAGAAACATTGGCAGGAATCAAAAGATAACAACTATATCACGTCGACGCCATGGACGTCACCGACAAAATAAGAATTCAAGAAATTCAATGCGCACAATTAGATTCTAAAACATTAACATAGAAATGCAGGGAAGACAACATTAACTTGATATAACAACGACCTTGTCATATGTAGCAGGCGAAATATCAGCCCGCAATACGACCTTCACCTGCATTTCCACCAATAGGATTGGAACGGTAGTGTGAGTTACTGAATAAACTGTGAGACTCATGAAAGAAGCATATATATATTACGAAAGGGCGTCGGCGACTGCGTCGGGGGTGGAGGCGAAGGTGGAGGGGCTTCGGCGTCGGAGTTGGGGGCGACAAAGGCAACCGGTAAAGGGGTGTCGGCGTCAAAGTTGGGTTCAGGGGTGGAGGTGGAGGCTGCATCGGCGGAGGCGTCGACGTCGGAGTCGGGGGCGACGGAGGCAACCGGTGGAGGGGCGTCGGCGTTGGCGTCAGAGTCGGGGGCGATGGAGGCAACCGGCGGAGGGGCGTCGGCGTCGTGGTTCACTGGAAAGGGCGTCGGCGTCGCGGGCAACTAGCGGAGGAGAGAGAGCAGAGGAGGGGGAAGAGCATATGGAGAGAAGCACCTGCGATTTTTGTTCTCCCACAACGGAACAGAGAACGGGAGAGAGAGAGAGAGAGGAGAGATGGGAACTTCTTGGCTTTCACATCATCTAGATTTTTATCTTTTTTAGGTTATGCCAACTTGACGTGGAATTTTTCAAAATCAAGTCCGTTGACCACCTTGAAGCCTTCATAGGTCGAGCTACCATGTGGAGGTGCTTGGGGCTGCAGCCTCAAACGACTGTGGCCACGGCTCCCTTTATAGTCTCGAATCTCAAATCTCATGTTTGAGGGTTTGGTTATACTATTTGAAATTTCAAGGACGAAAATTTTTCAAAAATTTATATGTTCTTGTAAAAAAAAAGGAGAATAAAATTTGCCATGATCCCAAAGACGTAAGGACAAAAAAATAGTTCGCTTTTAAGTTCCAGGAAGGGTGGTGAACCGTCAGTCAATCCTTTTCCATGCTGATTTCAACTAATGATCGTTGCCTTTTCTGCCGAAAGCGTGGTCAGCCGTTCCTCTTCGAACACGAAAATCTCCGAGTGCAGCGTGGTACATAAGAGCAATGTGATGATTTGCTCCCAACCGAGTAAAGGAATAGGGGGAGCCAAATTTGAAACGTTCACCAAACGATAATTTTCTGGCACTAGATAATTTCGCATTTCGCCAAATGAAAAGGATCCCTACTCCAAACAATGCATCTTTAGTGTTAGGAAATACTCGCGCAAAATTATGTGATAAGGAATTATTCGTATAACCAGTGCACTATATACAAGCACTAGAGAAATTACCTGATTGGTCTTAAATTTCTATTGTACGGATTCTAATTCAATCCTGGACTTTCCAATATTGTCAATTCAATCCTACACATTTGCGTAAAATTCAAATGTAGTTCTTCCAATCAATTTTTGCTAAAAACAGTTGACATAGTAGTGTGTTTTGTCGAATGACCAGCGATGAGTGGATTGTCGTGTCATTCATTTCTAGCAAAAATTGGCTGGAAGTACTACACTAGAATTTCTTGCAAAGGTTTATGAATAAATTAATCAAATTGAAAAGTTTAGAATTGAACTGACATCCATATAATAAGTTTATAATTGATTGGACAATTTTCCCTTTAATTCATCAAAAAACCTCTATTGGAAGATATGCGGCAATTGCTCGTGATATTTGATAGAAGATTTGATCCGATTACGATTGTACACAAATCAATTAAAGATTAGATTTAGATTTGGATTTATTCATAGAATCCTTTACTTCCATTCATTATGTACATCTTGTATTATGTCTACAGGGGACTGTACATTAGAAACTATTGAAGAGAGAATACAAAAAATCTTCCAAAATTCTCCATCTTCAGTCATGATTCCTTTGTTTCCTTTAGTTTCTTTCATGGTATCAGAGCAGTGAAGCTCTTGATTTTGCTTCCGTTCTCCTCGTCTAGACTGCTACCAAGGATCTTCAATCCTACGTAGAAGAGTCAACACTTCGACAAAGGAATCAATTTATGTTTCTTTTTAACCATGACCTAGAATTTACCTTCAGCCTTCGGCGAGCATCCACGAGAAACAAACCCAGCACAATCTCCAGAGAGCTAGGAAGCGCCTCTTGCTGTTAATGTCACCAGACCCCAAGAACAAATTACTTGGGCCCAAGATATCCAAACTTTTCCGGCTCAGACAAATCTGGGGCAACCTATCTCGGGTGTCACGTCCTGATCCTTCGAGCCTGTGCCCATCCCTACTTGGTCAAAATAATAGCGATGTCCCAGGACGAATCGCCGACCCATTCATTTTAATTGCACATGCGGAAACGAATAATAATTCCCAGACAACAATACAATGAGATATGAAAGTATGACCAATTTTTGACAAAAGACCTTTTTATAAACACACAGGTATATACACTGAAGCTGACAAAAAGGATCCGACTTTCATCAAAATAGAATTGTCCTATGACTAACTAGTCAGACAAGAATGCCGATTCTTCGGGCTTCACCTTCTAAACTTCGGGCCTCGGGTTCTCCGCCGCTATCAACTAGGGACCTGAAAATGATATCCCACAACGAGGTGAGACTATGTCTCAGCAAGTTCAACCTCCTAAGACTCGATTAAGAAGAAAATACGCATTGAGGGTTGCCTAAGCACAATCACGAGTCAGATGACTTACCTTGGCCTCAGTTTCTTCTTGCAAGTCGATTCAATTCATACAATCCATATATTCACCAAATCACTTCAATCAATCACTTCACAAATCAATTTACCCAATCAGATTGAATCATCAATCAATCGATTCAGTCGATTACATGTCATCGAAACCATTCCCCGGTCATCTCAATCAATAATATCTGTAAAGTCCAATCATAATTTAGGACTGCTTACTTTAAGCCGATAATAGATAGTATAGCTCGCCAAAAGCTACCTCAAAATTGAGATAATATACTATATATATGCTTGTCAGAAGCTGCCTCAAATATTGATATAATATATTATATATGCTCGCTAGAAGCTGCCAACCATATTTTCATAGTATGCTGAAAATTATATATGCTTGCCAAAAGTTGCTAGATCCACTAATCTGATATATTTATTATGCTCACCAGAAGCTGCTAGATCCACTGATCTGATATATTTATTATGCTCACTAGTTTATTATGCTCATCAGAAGCTGCCAGATTCATTGATTTGATATTCTAAGGCTATTTTTCCATTCTTATTATACTTGATAAAATATCGTGTGTGGATACACGGTCGGTCTTAACTAAAATACAATTTTCTGCCACTTGAAAATCCCACCAATTTATATGTTCCACCAAAATATTTTTGGCGTTGTAAACCGACGCTCGGTTATTTTCTAATTAATTGCTGAAATTAATTAAATTTAAGAATAAATTTCTAAAATACAAATCACCTCAATTCAACACAAATTAGAGCTCAATAAAATAAATAGATCACACCACAGCAATCGGCATAAAATTCCGGTCATCGGCTATCACGGTCTAATTTCTGGAAAATAATTAATTAATTAATTAATTAATTAATTACAGAAATTAATTCTTAAATACTAAAATTGCAAACTTAGGCCTATAAAGAGTAATTGAAAGCCGAGACGGACCCATAAAATTTCCAAATCACTCTAGATAAATATTAGAGCTTGTCTAGGCCCTAATTGGACTAACTATCCACCTAACATGCATTGGTAATGAATTAAATTCACTAATCAAATCTAACTAATCACATAATCCTTAGTCTAAACTAATCAACCCTTAAATGTCATTAACTTACTAAGCGAGGATAGGTGAGTTAAACTCACCTGCTTAATGATCTGCTCGGATCAAAACGACGGGGACGTGGCGAGGAACGAAAAGCTCCAAAGCGGCAACGCCAATGGGGCATGGACCGGGCCCGAAAATTGGCCCGCAAAGCCCACAGCTAAGGCTGAATTCGGCCGAGCTTCGCGCGGAGATTGACACTGCAGAGAGAGAGATGGGCTTCGGCGGGCTGCAGGGTCGCACGGGGTCTTCTTTTGCTTATGGTTGACTGGTGGAGACACGGGCTTGGACAGCCGCTGCAGCTTACTTCGGTGGGACGCGCGGACGTCAAAGTAATCAACAAACCGAAGCAGAGATGGAGAACGGACGAAGATGGGTCAACAATGAAGGCTTCTTCTAGTTTTGTTGACTCATATGTGGCAGCGGCTGGGAAGAGGATTCGGTGAGTGGAGGGGCAAACGGCAGAGAAGAAATGATGGAGCAGATTTGGTGGTGGCTGGGCAGCTTCGAAGGAAAAATAAAGAAAGATGAAAAGCAAAGTAGGAAACGGAGGCAGAAGGGATCGAGAGAGAGAGGGTGAGATTGGGGGCAGCGGCATGGGAAAATAAAGAAAATGAAAGAGACGTCGAAAGAGGGAAAGAGAAATGAGAGGGGGAGGATAAGTATGACCAACAAAGTCAAAGAAGAGGGGAAAGAAGGTGGGATATGGCAAAGGCTATCGGTTTGGGGAGGGGAATCGCGTGAGAGAGAGAGAGAGAGAGACCAAAAAGAAAAGGGAAACGTGCGGTTACCAGAGAGAGGAAGAAAGAGACCGAAGGGGGGTGTGCGTGAAGGGCGTGGGGCCAAAGAAGAAGGAAAAAATAAAACTAAGATTATAATTTTGCTTAACTTCAAAATAACTTTGTCAATTGGTCATTCTAGGGCCAATTTCAATATCAACTTGCACACTTTGAAGTCCAATTGAGGATCGAAATAAACCAATCCCTCAAACCTCCGAATTTCCCTCAAATCCGGATTCTATTTCCATTTTCTTGAAATCCAATTTTTGAACAAACTTCTCTGATTGAAGTCCAATTTGTTGAGGAAAAAGCCCACAAAATTCCCTGTCACTAATTCACTCACATCAGATGCCAAAAATCCCTTCAAATTGGCCAATCTGAATTTCCGTTCGTTTTCCGAATCGTTCGAATCGATTTTTCGTAAAAAATCCCGAACTCACCAAAAATTCCTCGAAAGATGAGTCAACGTTCCTAAAATGACTCGTGACACGACAGGATTTTCAATTTTTGGAATCAAATTCAAATTCACGGTTAATTTCAATTAGACACGATTAAGTGTGACCTAAGCTATCGAGTAGCTTTTAAGAATTTTTAGTGCAATTGACCCATGGTCAATTTTCTTCGAGCTACACGTACCTCTTCAACACATTGGCGACTCTCGGTTGTCGTGAAAATCTCAAGGTTTCAAATATGAACCCAGGGTGCCAAATGACAGAAAAATCGGTCTAGTGCCGATCGACGAGAATTTTGCAAATTAGTGGAATCACCCATATTTAGCCACACATCTCAGTTGAACTGACTATCTTCGATCTCTAATAGGTTTTTGATTGTGCTGTAATGACCCTTGCAGACTAACACGGTCCAGCAGTCGATTCCTGGTCGAATTCCCAAGTTTATTGCATTTATATTCCTTAACGGCTTCACCTGATAGGCTAGTTATCTCGTGAGTGGTCATTTCAGAGAAAAGCACTATAGTCGCGCCGACGAAAGGCCCGACTTATCCGATCGAAACTAGAATATGAGTTTTCAGGATGTCACATTGGGCTAACTCATTCCAGGCCAACCCATCATGGGCCATCCTTACCAGTGGCTGCCATTTCGGATGCAGCCCAACCTGTGGTTATTTGGGCCAAGCCCAAGTGCATCATTGCCAGGGATTTAGGCCAACAAGTTTCCCTCCAACCCGATGGTAGCCCACCAACCGTAAAAGGGGCAAGCACGACCATCAGGTCGGATCCAACAAATACGGGGCAGGCAACCGGATCAGACGAATCGGGTATTAGAACATATTCATATCTGGCCGTTTTCAATGCGGGTTATGGAACCGTGTTGAATAATCCGGGTATGGGAACGAATCCCTACTCGGGATTTTCACCTGGATTTCTACCGTATCTAGCGGCGGCTCTCACCAAACGACCAGAACCTGGCGACTCTCTGTTCATTTCCACCGCCGACAGACCAGAGCTACGGCTAATCAGCCAACAGCTGACTAGGCCAGAAAACTACTCCAGATGGTTGCAGGAGTTACGACGGGCACTAGTAACGAAGGATAAAGATGGGTTCCTTGACGGAACTGTTCCAATCCCTCTCGATGAACGCCTAGCCCGACACTGGGGGAAGTGCAATCAACTCGTCCGTACCTGGATCGGAAATTGCATATCCTCAGAAGTTGCAGCCGGACTTCCATCAATAGAGGACGCTCAAATATGTGGGAAAACATCAAAGAGATGTACGGTAAACTGGATCGAGAGAAGATTTTTTCCCTCATGCAAGAACTCAGCGAGCTCAAATAGGGGAACATCATGGTCACGGCTTGCTTCAACAAGTTATCGTCACTGTGGAACGACTTAGAAGCAGTCGAAGAAAAACTCGAGGGACCATAATCAACGCTTAAACAGTACAGATCTATTAAAGAAAGGGAGAAAGCCACACGTTTCCTGTTGATTTTGAACGAGTCTTATCTTACCTTCCGTTTACAGATTCTCGCAATGGACCCAGTACCACCAATCGGGCGGATTTTCCAGCTGGCTGTACATGAGGAGAGCTAGCGGCTCGCGTCGCCGGAACACGCGAAGAGTAGCGAAAGTATCGCTCTTGCAGCTCACGGTGAACGGCGAGATGGAGCCACCAGAACCCTAAATCGAGAAAGGGAGAAAAGAGGCACGCTAGGGTTCGGCGGAGGAGATACACGAACCCTTAAAAGAGATGGGACGAACATCCCAAATCAAGCGTGAGGATCGGACGGCTCACAGGGGTTCAAAATTATAAGTGGATTGGACGGCGGACAAGAGTCCGCAATTAAAGGGATGGATGGCCAGATCTTCACCACGTCATCAAGAAATTTTGGGCAAAATTTAAAAGGAAAGGGTAAAATGTTTTGCAAATATTGCAAAATGTTCTAACCATATGATTGACAGCTGTTGGAAATTACAAGGAAAACCTGGAGAAAAAGGAAAAAAAATTTTGGCAGCTTGGCAAGTCACTGGACCCACTGGCCAGAATGTTGACCAACTTATTACATTTGGACAATATCAACAACTGATGTAGGCATTGCAAAAATTGGATACTTCCAACAAAGGAGGGAGTTTTTTAGGTATTGCACATTGCTTGATTAATTCCATTTTAAGAAAAGCATGGATTATTGATTCAGGGGCAAGCGATCATATTATATGTGACAAAGGATTTTTCTCAAGTATAAATGAAGGATTGAATTTTCCTATTTCTGTACAATTACCCAATGGAAATATCACTCATATCAATGTGACAGGAATAATCAATCTCAGTCCTCAGATTACTCTTCAAAACGTCCTTTATGTCCCAGGGTTCCAATTTAATCTCATTTCTGGGTCAAGAGTCTACAAAGAAAATTCATGTCTGGCATTATACGATTCTGATACCTGTTTCTTTCGGGCCCTTTTGATTGGCAGATTGATGGGCTGGGGTAGTCTTTCTAAATGACTATTTTTCTGGACAAGTTTTCCAAGTAATTTTGATTTATCTTGCACTTCCTTCAATAAGCCATCATTGTGTAACTTGACTACCAATGATAAGAATTTCATTATGCATTTGAGAATGGGTCATGGTGCCTCCTTTCCTTGTCCTCAATGTCCCATATGTCCTCTTGCAAAACAGTCATGTACCCTATTTCCATTTGGTGGTACTCGTGCTAGTGAAATCCTTTCGTTAATTCATGTGGATGTTTGGGGACCTTACCATACGATAAATCATGATGGGTCTTGTTACTCCCTTACAATAGTAGATGATTATTCTCGTGCAACATGGATTTTTTTTTATACAGTCTAAAAGTCAAGTTTACTTTCATTTAAAAACATTCATTGCACTATCCAAGAATCAGTTCGGAAAATCCATTCAGCGGATCCTTATTGATAGCGGGAGAGAATTCTTCAACCATGATTGCTCCTCGCTCTTTTCATCTCATGGCATTCAACATGAAAGCACATGCGTTTATACACCACAATAGAATGGAGTTGTTGAGCGCAGACATCGCCACCTTTTGGAAGTTGCACGTGCCTTAAAATTCCAAGCATCAGTTCCAGAAGATTATTGGGGAGATTGTGTTATTACAGTAGCTTATTTAATCAATTGCATGCCCACTCGAATACTCAATGGGCGAACGCCTTTTGAACTACTATTTGGTTTTGCCCAAGATGTTTCTTCTTCGCATAGTTTATTTATAGGCCGGTTTGGTTTGGAAAGATTCATGATTGATTAGTGATTGCCAATGAAGTAAAGGACGATTCTCATTTTGTTAATTCTTTTAAGTAATTTCTTCTTATCCAATAATATCCAACCCCTTCTTCCATATTTTTTATTAGGCATTTTATTTGGACATATCCTAATTTATTCAGTCCGGAGAACATTTTCAAACACAAGATAGAATATGAGCTCAAATTCAGACTACCAAATACAATCATGACCTCAAGCATTGGCCAAATCGGTGGTTTTGTGATAGAAGTACATTTTGACAGGCTTTCCCATAGTAACATAACCGACTTGCGGCGGCTGGGGCTTTTGACTCTAACCGTGCTTAATCGAAATTCGAAATTTGAATTTTAGCCGTGATTTTGACTAGCTCGAGTCTGGAAGTAATAGTCCAAAATTGTTAAAACTTTCAAAATGTTGAGTTGTAAAATCTTCAACTTCATTTCCAGTTCTTTTATCACAACCCCATTTCGGAACTTGATCTGTCACTGAGCAAATGATGGAAGCTTCTGCCGGACTCGGTCATCAATTTGCTCAGCCTTGGCTTAGGGGTAATATCGCCGTCGCTGTCCTTCAAGAGAACGTTAATTTCCAAGGCAAGGATAAGAGCATTGACGATTGTCGTCTTCTTTTCATCCTGTGGTCCGGCAAAGCACAAATCAAAATAGGACATGGTTTCGTTTCTTAACGGTCAGTGCCAAGAGAAAGACGAAGGGCCAAGAGAAAGACGGGGAACTCACGAAAGGGTTGGAGTGATTGAAGGGCCTAAAATGGCTGAAGTTGTGAGGATCGAACGACGGCAAGTCACCGAGGATAGAACCCATGAAAGAGTGAATGCAGAACCTCTGCACAGTGCGCCCCCCTCAAATCCAGAGAGAGAGAGAGAGAGAGAGAGAGAGAGACGATGGCCTCAAATTCTAGAATCAGCCTCGCTGCTGGTGCTGGAGTTGCCTGGAAACAGGACGGTCGTGGATGACCTTACGACAAAAGATCATTAATATGCCCCCGACACGAGATGCTACGAAGTATAGACACAAATCTATGGACGAAGAAATAATTAGTCGTGAAAACATGAAGCCTTAATACCATCAAAAACTCCAAATCCGTGTTCCGAAACTTCCTTTGGATCCTTTGTATTTGGTTAAGAAGTAACCTCACCCAAAAAAGTAGAACTTGCGTTCTGACGAGAGCTTCTATGACATGTCTATTTGATATTCAGGATATGTTTGGTCTGTCCATTTGCTCGAACGATTTTGTTTTTTTTTTTTATCGGTCTTACTCTTTTCCTATTCTAACTCTCACTCTCAGATTTTTGACATACTTTGTTACAAGGCGTGAGAGTCGAAATCATATCTGAAACTAAATCGTCCTTTTTCTCACATGAGAAGGGAGACGTGGGGAGTTCAACACCCCTTGCCCTTGTGAGTTTGAGATCTCATGAGAGGGTTTGTCCCACAAACTCACACATTCACCCTTTCCTTGGGGGGAAAGAAATTAATTGGCCCATTAAGGGTAGAAGCCATGGTAGCCCACGGCTGATGTGTCGGCCATGGAGGAATGAGATTAGTCTCCATATTAATGTGTTGCCAGCGGTGGGGGTCGGGTGTTGGCGAAGCCGGAGCCTGGTCCGGCCAAGGACAATGTCATCGCTTGACCAAGGCTGGCCTCTGTTGGGCCGGCTATTTGAGAAAGTAGAAGGTTGGGTCGTGGGCTTGTACGGTTGGGCTTGGGGCTGGTTTTGGGTAGGCCCCAAACAAAGAAACAAGAGGGCTTTTAGGGGAACTGGGCTTTGAGTGAACCAGGCTCAACATAAGAGCCCGTCCCGTTTCTATTAAAAAAACATAAAAAATTACAATTTTTTAAATTAAAAATTAAAAAAATTAGAAATCTGGTTAGGAAAGTAAGCCTATTTAGGATGTTAGATTTTAGTCCTAGAATTAGTCTAGTTTCTTTTAATTAAATACATACTTGATTTTGGAAAAAAACGGAGAGGTTGCCCTTAGTGGCCAACCAATTGTTTTCTTGATTCCCAAGGTCAATTGGCCTAATTGCATGTTAAATGTAGCCTACATGTGTTTGATCAGATGAATGTTTGGTCTAACACGTATCAGCAGGTATATTAGTGGGTTCGATTAGCTTTAATTAGTGATTAGCGAGTTAGTCTCTGCTTTTGTGAACACAAGTGGGGGCTTATTATCACTAATCTTAATCAACGAACGCCCAGTGGATCGGGAGATGGCTTGGGATAATCGAATTGCATGATTAATTCCAAAGCCGACCCCAAGGCAAATTGAATTTTGAATTGCAATGAACTTTGCTGATCTCTTGTTCTGATTGATGGCATGCTTTGATCGATGGTGAATGGACGGACGAGTACCGACACCATGAGAGGCAACTAAGCTTAGTGGATTTCAACATTGCATTGCGTTTTCTTTTCTCGCTCTTAGATAATTACTTTCAAGTTTATTTATCACATTTATTTTTTAGTGGCTAGTTTACTTTTTCACATCACTTCTCAATAAATTGTATGTTAATTTCTTTTCTAGATTATGCTTGGTCTAGTTTAGACTTTGATAAGAATAACCCTGCAAAAATAATTGCATGAATTCTTGGGGACTTTGAAAGATCTTTGTGATTGTAATCACCTAATCAAGAGTATGACTGTTTTAATTGAACAACCAACAAGTTAATTACCAAAAGGATGCTAATAGAAATATTAGTGGAATCAAACTCCCGTGCTTAGAATTCTAGTTTCGTAGAAATTGAAACAAAGTTCTCATTTTTTTTATTTTTTTTTGCTTCGATTTGTTTCTAGTCGACTCTAAATAGCTAGTGGTGATTGCTTGAAATACTTAGGTTTATAAGAACTCAAAAGAAATCTCATGTCACATGAGATATAGACTCGGGAGAGTTCATGCTCTTGATCGACAATCCTTCTTTCGGGTGATGGAAAATATGACGTGTTTGAACCGTCTTTTCAAATGAGCCATTAGGGCTATTTTTTGAGTAAATACCTCTAAACCTATTCGTCGAGGGTGGCCCTTTGAAAGGTAGGTGATGAATATGATAAAGAAGATAGCAAAGACATCGAGTCAAAAGAGGATGTAGGTTGCCGGTTCTTTAGGACTTTTTTGGGACGAAAAAAGCTCCACACAAATGGTACGTTACTTCTTCTTTGTGTCCATCTTTACATCTATGTAAACAATGCATGACTTGGTTCTTTCGGCCATGTTCGTCCCTCAGGTCTTCTCGTTCGTTCTAGTCTTGGTTCATTTGCTTCAACTTTGTCGTAGCGTGCTTTGGCGCCTTGATGACCTGCTATGCAGAGGTCGTGGCCTATGGTGGTGCGTCTGCCGCTAGAGGGTGAGCATCCGGAGGCCACCACTCTCTTTGCACAGGATCTTAAAGTAAAAAGAGCCCACCAAAAATGAAGATTTCATTTCTCGGCTTGCTCTTTTCTAGTCCCTTGCGACGTGCATTTATTTAACCTTCAGAGAGTCAAAATGTGTTGGTGCAACAAAAAAGACAAAAACTTTACCTCGTGTTTGTTGTTTTTTCTCAGTACATTTACCTCTACACTAGTAAAATTCATTTTCTTCTCTAAAAATAACATATAGTGATCCGTCTCTTTAATTAGTCCAGCGTACGTCAAATAATCCACCGGAAAGCTGCTCACTTCTCGCCCCTCTCCCTCAAATTTTCCCTCTTTCTCTCTCTTTTCTTCGAGCCAACAAGAAGGAAAAGAAGCTTGGGTGTGTATGTTACTCTTAGCATCTTTCTCTTCTTCCCCTCTTGGCCAAAAGATCTGCACACTTTTGCCTGAGAAGCATCTGCATTCCCCCTCCCCAAAAAAAAAAAAAGAAAGGTCAACGCATCTCATAGCTTTTTTTTTTTTTTTTTTAATGACTTTTCTCCTTTTCCAGTAGCATCAAGAACCATAAGCAAAACATCCGGAGCGTAGTGGCCGGTGATGACCTCCATGAGGTCACTGTGATATCTGATGGCAAGCGTAATTGGTTCTTTCATAAAGGTAAGAACATTGTCATTGCTAATGATGTCGGCAGTGACTCTTGGCAATGACTCTAATGAAGAGGAAAGCAAAGACTTCATGTATGATGAAAATGTATAAAACTATTGTATGGACACTTACCAAATAAGAACTTTATAACTCATAATTGGATAAAACATTAGGACTCATAATTGGATAAGAAAAGTGTGGACATTTTAGTTAAAAAAATATTCAAGTTTATATACCAAAAGGGCACTAGTTAAATATTAGTGTAATTAAGTTCTCGACCCTAAGTCTGTGATTGTATGAGAAGTGAAATATTATTACATATTTCACTTGATTTCTAGCCGACTCCAATAAGTTATTTGCGACTTCCCATATAAAATTCCCATAGGTTAATCAGATTGAAATGTAAATCTCTATGTCGTGCGAAATAAGGGTTTAGGAGAATCTACGCCAATTGAGAATCATTGGTTTCCAACTCGACATCACTTCCAAACCCATCATTTCCTCTAACGCTTGTGTTGGGAGGGTCACGATAAAAGTTACAAAAGTCCAAGGGACGGTACCAGTGTCTCAGGGTTTGGAGCTTTTGGGACTAAGGTATTTGGGGTCATGTTCAATTCTTTTTTTTTTTTTTTTTTTTTTGGTTCTGGAGGAACCGGCTTGCAACCGACAGTCGCGCCGTAAACCCCCAGGTGACACGTAAGCAGGAGGACCCACCACCCCTGGAGTCACACTTAAGACACCTAGCGCCTCCCCTGAGTTTTGAACCCTTCACCTCTAGGCTGAGGATCAGCAGAGCCTTATCCAGCGGAGCCACCATGGCCGGTGGTATCATGTTCAATTCTGTTTCCTACCAAACAAATGGAGAAAAACATACGTCAGCACATACTTCATCCTATAGTTCCTGTCGGTGATGTGGAAGGTACTTCCCATTAAATCCGTCTGGACCAGAAAAACTCAATGCGCCTTTTTTTTTTTTTTTTGGTCGTAACAACCCGGCTAATTTGGAAAACAGCATTTTCAACGTCTTCCATGGCCTCCTCATCTATTTAGTACTATTTCATTTCATCAGGTGCCAAGCTGGGAATTTTATCTAATACCGGAAGGAAGTCCCCGGGCCCTAAAATTTTATTTAGGCTCTTGAAAAAATCTGTAGTCATCTGGTGCAATAGCCCTTCATCTCGGACCCGAGATCCATCTACAGTTTTTAGCATTAAAATTTTATTTACATGTAAATAAGCTTTTCCGGATGAGGGCTCAACATGAAACAAAAAATTTAATAAAAACATGACTCAAATCGGATTTGGTGTATATTTCGCTTGCAAGTTGAGGCAAAATCCAATCTTACACTTGGTTCGACCCAAGCTCATGTATGTGAGCCCGATAACTTTTCCTTATCGTGACCAAGCTGGTATAGTGAACCCATTAATAAAATGAGTAAGATAGCTCAAGTGATATGAAATATGAGAAAGCATGAAAAACAAGTTTTTTGAAATGCTTTTCTACCAACAAAGCTGGAGACTACTTAGAGAGAAATGAAATTATCACCCGCAATTTATCAAATGGTATTGTCGTAGAAATCGTAGTGTGAATTGTTGCAGCAAATATTCACGATTTTGATTCTCGTTTGGGCGGAGAGAGTTCGTGTAGGATCCGAACTTCTCATCCCTCCACGGGTACGAGTCCTCCTTCTACACCTGACTTTGACGAAAAATCGTGACTTAAAGAACAGAACTGAACCGGTCAAAAGGGAGACCAAGAATGATCCGACCACCAGATGAGAGCTCACTTAGAAAATAAATGTTGTTTGGATGACTATTGTCGTGTTTTTTTCCTTTCGCGTGGTCCAAAGTTCGCTTCCTTCGTAAGCAGACAAGTTAGGTTTGTTGGGTCGAAGAATTTCCTCTGCCATCGCAACTAGACCAGTCTAGAAATATACGATTCAACCGCTTATAACACGAGGTGGTGAGGGATGGACTTACGAATTCCTGGTCTGCCATCATTTTCTTTATTTTTACTTTGATTTTGTGCGCACATTTCATGTGTGCAAGTGCCAAAAGAATGATATACATTTGTCAAGTCTTTAAAGGAGGTGGGCATTCCACAAAAAAAAAAGAAACAAAAAACAAAAAGAGGAGGTGGGCTTGCGCTTGGGTGCTAGATGAAGAGATAATATCATGAAAGATTCTTATGTTTTTTCTCAGAAATTTAAAATTATCCATTTATCTTTTTTTATTAAAATAGTTATTATACTTCTTAAAGATATCTATCCATCGTTCTCGAGTATGGATTTTGATGAGATGGACATGACAATGCCACGAGATGCCGATCTAGAAATCTTTTGATTTCACCTGGATTTTTTTTTTTTTTAATATGATTTTTTGGTTATGCCAACTTGATGTGGAATTTTTCAAGACCATGCTCATTGACCACCTCAAAGCCTTCGTCAGAGCAACCGTATGGCTCGTGACTATAGCCGGAGGTAATAGCGACTGCTACTCTCTCTTTAGCCACACATCTTAAATCTTATGTTTCGAGATTTGGTTACATTATTTGAAATTTCAGGGGATAAATTTTTGGGAACTTTTACGTTCTTATGAAAAAGAAAAAAAAAAGAATGGAAATTGCTATGATCCCATAGACATAAGGACATAATATAGTTCACTTTAAGTTATAGGAAGGGCAATGAACATTCAATCTTTTTCCACGTAGATTTCCACAGGTGATCGTGGCCTTTTCTGCCGAAAGCGTGGTGCATATGGATCAGAAGTTTCTCTTCCAACGTGAAAATCTCCGAGTGCACCGTGGTACATAAGAACAATGTGACAATTCGTTCCCCACCGAGTAAAGGGGTCGGGGGAAGCCAAATTTGATACGATCCCCAAACATGCATCTTCATCGCTAGGAAAAACACTCGCACAAAATAATATCATAAGGACTTATTCGTATAACACGAAGCATTATATACAAGCATTGGGGAAATCGCTCAATTGGTCCTAAACCTCTACTGTATGAATACTATTTCAATAAGACTTTCTAATATTACTAATTTAATCCTACACATTTGTGTAAAATGCAAATGTGGTTCTTTTAATCAATTTTTGCCGAAAACTGCCGACATAGTGACGTGCCACGTATGATGACCGGTGATGAGTGAATCGTCATCCACTTGTAGTAAAAATTAGTCGAAAGGACTATATTGGAATTTCTTACAAAGATTTATTACTAAATTAACAAAATTGAAAATTTATGATTGAATTGACATTCGCACAGTAAGTTTATGGTTGATTGGAGACTATACAAATTTTCAAAAGGATCCACTTGTTAGACAAAAGAAAAACTACTCAAAAATATTTTTTCATTTATTATTTTTTATCTCTTAAAAAATAAATGAATTGAAAAATATTTTCACTGAACCATATGCTTAATTGTCGTAAAGCTTCATGATAATTGGAATTCGTTTTCCAAATTCAACTACATCTTCACCACTGTTCCTGACTTCTAGTTGCCTAGAACCAAGACCCGATATGTTAGGGCCCATTCATTAGGGTCCTAAGTGCTCACACCGGGTTCTCGAGCTCTTTCATCGAGGTCTCCGATTTAGACATACGGTTCGAGACTAAACTGTAAGGTCCAAGGTTTGTCCCTCAAGGTCCTGATGCAAGGTTCCTAGACAGGGCGCCGTGGTCTTAGGACTTTATGTTAGAGCTGGATTTGTTTGCTGGAAGGTACATCTTAAGTTTTTCAATAGCAATTTCCTAGCCAATAAAAAAAAAAGTTTTTCAATAGCGACAATTGAAAATTAATTCTCGCTCATTTAAAAGGTCTATCCAATTTATAGGAGAATGAACCATCATTTCCGAAATTACTTTAATTAAAAAAAAAGGGAATATTCCCTGGTAATATCCGATTTTCCGGAAGTAAATGCTTCCTAAGGTCTACATTCGGAAAAAAAGACAAACAGCTAACTGTTGTCCACATCATGTCGCCCAGTGTCCTCAGGCTACTTGGACAACCTTATGCACAATACAGTAACCTAATTCTCAAAGCATTGATTACACGTGATACAATAACCCGCGATGCATAGAGTTTTCTTCACTGATTTTCCTTGGAAGACACTTCAAAACAATCTTCATAATGGACCGCGTCCAAGGCTGTATTTCAAAAGTACTCGCTCGTGCGTTGAAAATTCGCGGTCGGAGCAACCATCCAACTCAACCCTTCAAACCGGCCTCGTGGACCAAAGATTCTTTCACTGACTGCTCATGTCAAGCCCAACGCTTTCGTGTGTGTGCATATCTATATATAACTCCATTTCCGGAGGCAGGGATCGCTCAACTTCCTCTCTCGCTCCTCTCTACAACAATCTCGTGCTCTTTTCCGGCAAACTCCTCCTTCGTCTTTGTCCATCTTTCTTGCTATATTATAAGTTACCAAGTCAAAAACCCGACAAGCCTTTTTTCTTTGAAGACGATGAGTTACGTTTCAAGCAACAGAAAGCCACTGTTGTCTCGGAAAGCAACCAACGACGGCCATGCCGAGAACTGTCCCTTTTTCGATGGGTGGAAGGCCTACGACAGTGACCCATTTCATCCTACGCAGAATCCCAGTGGTGTCATCCAAATGGGTCTTGCAGAACATCAGGTAAAAGAAATGGAATAAAAAAAGAACTTGCTCGTAGTTCCTCTTTTTCAACGTATGGGTCTTGTGCCGAAAGCTCGGAAAGTGAACTTTCTTTTTTCTGCAATATCCAGCTCTGTTTCGACTTGGTTCAAGAATGGCTCGTCAACAACCCAGAAGCCTCCATCTGCACTAAGGAAGGAGTGGACAAGTTCAGGGACATTGCCATCTTTCTGGACTATCATGGCTTGCCCGAGTTCAGAAACGTACGTTTGGGTGAATCAAATTCATTGTCTCGCTCCTCTTTTTCAGTAACCAACTCTATGCATTACATCATTAATCGATGTGCGAAAGTAATATGAGAGCTTGACAACGGATAGAATTTTAAAGCCACGATCTTTTGCAGGCTGTGGCGAAGTTCATGGGGAGAGTGAGAGCGGACAAGGTCAAGTTTGATCCCGACCGGATTGTCATGAGCGGGGAAGCCACAGGAGCTCACGAGATGATCACATTCTGCCTGGCTGATCCTGGCGATGCGTTCTTGGTGCCAACCCCTTACTATGCAGGGTAAGATCTCGCATCATTTTCTGCTTTCCAAGCTAATACATCACGGGCTTAGTTAATATGATAACTGCAAAACTGATGGGATTAGGTGCGCTTCAACTGTTCACATTATTGGAGATTCGACTAGACGGCAGCACCTTCCAACTTAGGCATGGAAAAGATTAAAATAATGCTTGTCTACCACTGGGAAGAAAAATTATATTATCCATATGATGCGGCTTCTCGGTGTTCTTTATTAATCACAACACAAAACTGATCTTATTAATAAGAAAATGATTGGGTTTGCCTCATTATGCTTGCCATGTGACTGTTCTTTTGGGAATTTTACACCAAATTTAGTCCGTGTCCATCTTCAAAGACGGATGTCAGCAATCCTAATAAGATATATTAGATCATTTTCCAGCTGTTTTGCTTCGCTCCATCTCTTTCACAGTATCCATAATACTTCGGCAAGGTCAACGACCGGCAAGCATTATTGGTCAGTATGGCCCGCACTTGATTTAGTTAATGATAACTAGGGGAGCTGAATTAAGACACAGGGCAAGTTGCCTCGAAATTTCATTGTCACCATCCAAACGCTATGGCCGAAAGGACCTGCCTTTTTCCTGTGTATTGTCACCTCTGGTTCTTGACAATAATTGAAATGGGGTACCGTTTTGGGAGAATTCTTTACAATGTTGGGACAAAACAGATGAGGCCATTTTTAGAGGCTAAATCTTCCCTGAACAGTGAAAGTCCTTTTCTTCAATATAGTTCTTGGATACATCTTCCAGGGGACAGATTAGGGCCTTTAGCTATCTCTACTCCTGCGAAAAAACATGCTTAATTTAACTGCTTTTTGAGGGTTGTCTAAAGACTGATTATGACTTTTTGTTCATCTCAAAGTTAATCTGACCTGTCCAAAAATGACCTGGTGAGTGAATCGGGTAAATTTAAAGAACGAAAGCATTGAATAAGGTTCGGTTTTCATGCTAGAGAGTGTTGGGCACGTTTAATACTCAATTTGGCATCTCTGTTAATAAGCTTTTGGGATAAAGACTTAAAAGTTTCACATAAGACTGTTATGTTTCTCCAAGAAGAACAAAGAAGAGTTTTCATGGCCGAGTTTGAACATGATATATTTTTATGAATGACAACTTGTTTCTTCTCAAGTTAATTGAAAAATAAAACAAAATTATCTTTTTGCAGATTTGATCGAGATTTGTGTTGGAGGACCGAAGCGCGACTTCTCCCCGTGGTCTGTCACAGCTCCAACAATTTCAAGGTCACCAGGAAGGCTTTGGAAGAAGCATACGCAAAAGCTGTTGAGGCCAATATCACCGTAAAAGGGTTGCTCATAACCAATCCATCAAACCCACTAGGGACCATCTTAGACCGAGACACGTTGAGAGAAGCCATGAGCTTCATCAACGAGAAGAACATCCACCTCATTTGCGATGAGATATATGCTGCTACAGTCTTTCGTCAGCCTGATTTCATAAGCATCGCAGAGATAATCGAGGAAGATCAAGAATACAATCGCAGCCTCGTGCATATAATTTATAGCCTCTCAAAAGATATGGGTTTCCCTGGCTTCAGGGTTGGGATTGTGTATTCATACAATGATGCCGTGGTGGAGTGTGGCCGGAAGATGTCCAGCTTCGGTCTAGTATCCTCCCAAACTCAGAACCTAATTGCATCCATGTTATCGGACGATCAGTTCATCGGGAAATTCCTGTTGGAGAGTGCAGGGAGGTTAGCGACGAGGCATAATGATTTCACTGACGGACTTCATCAGGTAGGCATCAAGTGCTTGAACGGCAATGCTGGTCTCTTCTTATGGATGGATTTGAGGGGGCTCCTGATGGACAGCACCGTAGAGGCAGAGACGGCTCTGTGGCGGGTCATAATCAACGATGTCAAGCTCAATGTCTCGCCGGGTTCTTCCTTTCACTGCTCAGAGCCAGGATGGTTCAGAGTTTGCATTGCCAACATGAATGAGGAGACCACGAAGGTTGCTTTAGCACGAATCCGAGAGTTTGTGCTGAGGAATGGCAATAAGCCGAACAGGAAGGAGAAGTGCTGGCAGAGCGACCTAAGGCTCAGACTCTCGTTCCGAAGAATGGACGATGTGTTGAGGTCGCCCTGCATTATGTCCCCTCACTCGCCCATCCCTCAATCACCACTGGTTCGAAGCAGAACTTGAAGTTGACAATCACGTGATTCTACAAACGGGCATTTTTCCCATTAAATTCAAAGCTTTCCAAATGTAAAATAGGGAATTGGATTCTTTATTTGCTTGTAACTGGGTGCAGTGCAGAATGCATCCTAATTTTTCTGCATCCCATTTTGTTCTTTCTTTCATCAGGCACGGTATTTTAATTCTTTCCTTCTGTATCATCCCTAAGATGGCCCTAAGTTGCTCAATAGAGTATAAGCAGGAACCCATCAGGATTGACTTTTTCAACAATATTCAGACTGTCCCGTTGCTTTCTGGAGAAGGATGTCTGAGTTCCTGTGCATCACAGAGTTTGGTATTCCCTGTGGCCTTTCTCGGCTTATCCTTGTGTTTTTTCTCAAATGAGTTTGTGCCTTGTTTAATGTTCTCTTCCCTTCTCCATAGATGTTAGCTGAAAAAAGGAAAGGGAAGGATACAGAAGGGAGGCGACCAAAAAGTACTTAGGCTTTCAAGCTGCTCTTGTTATTCAACGTTAAGAGGCATTAAACTTGTTTATCTACCCCTTGTTCTCTTTCTGGAAGCTGCAACTACCAAAAATGAGAACTGAGACCGATCTTTGTCAATATACTAAATTAATTTAGTAGGTAAGGAATCAGTGTCATGCCATCTTTCTAGTCAAATATGATAAGCAATCTGATTTTCTTGTTTCTTTTCTAGACGTCATCAAAGAGTTGAAGATTGATGTTTGAATTGAATTTGGCTGCTTATCTTAAACAATCCAAAATTAGATATGGAACTGGTACACAAAATTCGCTTTTAGGATAAAGCCGATAATGTCGCATTGTATTCCATCACGGCGACCTGACCATATCGATTGATCACAGCACAAGTCGGGATCCAACAAAAAAAAGACTAATCCCTCAAGGTTTGGCCTCTTGAGACTAATCCTTTAAGTTGCATTTGGTTGTCAAGACAAAGACTGGGATAGGATCGGATAAAATGAGATAATAAATCCCCCGTATAGTTTATATGGATATATTTTATCCTTTCGAGTGTTTGGTAAACTTCAAATTAAGACTGTAAAATAAATAAATAAAGAAGTTCAATTTTATTAAAGAAATGAAAATTAAACAATTTAATTAGATTAAAAGAGTGAAATGGAAAACTCTAGGTCTAAGAACTTTGGCCTGAAGTGATCTACAAATGAGTAGAGTGTCGATACTATATGGCTTCATTGCCCCACTGAGAGCAGCTTGGAGCCTCTTGCTTCAACAAGAAAAACAAAAGAATTGATGCTTATGACTTGACTTTTTTTTAAATAAAAAAAATTCTTATGGGGCCATAAGTTGATGCTTTGCGAAATGCAAGTCCTCTCTACATTATTGTCCCCCCGATTTCCTCCACATTCAAGGCATGTTAATTTGCTCAGATGGTGACCTTGTTATCAACCACATGTCACCTTTTTTAGCTACTCTTTCAAGTATTGTTTTGAAGTCGCCAAGATATTGTTACACCGATGTTGGCCAAATTGCAGTTCTATTTACATGAGAGAAGCTAACAATGGGACAACGAGCATGGATACTACAGGACAGCGCCAAATTGCCCAAGATGTTTCTTCTTCGCATGGGCTATGCTACTTCAAACTTTCGAATTTGACCGAACAAATTTTTATAGAAGGTATTTATAGGCCAGTTTGGTTTTGAAAGATTCGTGATTGATTAGTGATTATAGATGAAATAAATGATGCTTCACACTTTGTTAAGTGCTTTTCAATAATCTATTCTAATTTAGTCAGACTTTATCCCATCCCCTCTCTTGGATTTCTTATCCGGTACTTTATCCGGACATATCTAGATTTATTTGATCCAAAGGACATTTCCAAACACTATATAGAATATATTACCTTATCTGGTCTCAAATTTGGATTATCCTTGGCACAATAGTGATAAAGAGGAAAATTAATGTAGATTTGAGATGGGTATACTTTCCCAATACTCGAGGCACTGCTTCGAACCATTAAATGGGGCTACTATTTAGTCTCCAAATATCATTAATCTCTACTCTAAGATTCTCTTATCTCGAAAAAACCTTATGATCTATAGGATATCAAGAGAGCATACTTGCCGAACTAGTTCATCTTTTCATATCGAATTTTTTACTCTAACCTTCAAATATCAAGGTCGAAAGGAGAAGTGTTTAGAAGAACATTTAAAAGAAGGTAGTAGAATTTTGGGAGATTTTCTCTTCTCCTGACTCTACTTTTTTTTTTTTTTTTAATTCAAACATCACAACAATGCCTTATATGACTGAGGTTGAAGGGTAATATAGACTTTTTTCCATAGAGGGTTTGAAAACCTTTGGGAAAATTCTGTGTGAGATCTAGCACACCCATTAAATTTAAACAACGAGGTATAATCAATCCGGTTGGATCAAGTAGAATTTTCGAATGTCGACTAATGGAGAATTGTCCTTGGCACCATTAGAGCAGCCAGGGTCGCTAGCTTTTTTTTTTATTATAGTGCTTGGAGGACACATCTCAACGAATAAAGTTGTGGAAGGGGTGCAGTCACATTGGCGTGTATCTCTACGCAACTGATGCATCATCGCTTCATTGGCATAGAACTATAACATTGACCTGATGATAATGTACAAAAAGGCTCTGATTCCATCAGGTGATCGAAAGAAAGACTAATGGAGATTATTAGATCGATGTGCGGACAGACCACGGCCATATATTCCGGAGGGTCTACAAATATACACCCAGAAGTAGGAAAAAGGAATCCGACTTCATTCAAGAGAGTTGACTAATCGTGATTGATCTACTGCCGTTTAGAACAGTACGTGCAAATACGAGCAAATCGTGCATTTGTTATGCAATCCAAGAAGCTAACCGTGGCCAATGTTCAGTACATTGACTGACCCAGCTAAGTGCAAGTGCAAGGGAAAGAGATCACTTCAACGAGCTGTTCACAAATGTATGTCCACTAGTAGTGAGCTTTAAACATGCAGTTTTTTCTCGGTATATATACCCCTTCACTAGTAAAATACATTATTTTCTCTTAAAATAATCTATAATGATCCATCTCTTTAATTAGTTCAGCGTATGTTAAACAATCCACCGAAAAGTTATTTACTCATCACTTCTCATAACTTGGCCGGTGATGACCTCCATGAGGTCACTGACGGCGAAGCGTAATTTTTTTTTTTTTTTTTTTTTGCTTAAAGACAACATTATCATTGCTAATGGTGTTGGCGGTGACTCTTGATAATGCTAGTAAGATCATCTAGAAGGTGAATAGGTATTTAAAAGAAATCTTAACAAATAATCGCGGAATAAATAAGTTGTAAGTAAAATCTGGATAAAAAACAAAGTCAGATTCGTGAAACACCAGACTTCTGGTTGATGTTTAGAATCTGTTATGTGATGAAACAAAATTTTACAATAACCTATAATATTACAACAGATTTAAGTAAAGAGAGTTAAGGAAAGAGAAGATTGCACACGATTTTTATAGTGGTTCGGTTTAGATTAAATCTACGTCAACTCTTCTATGCTGAAAGCATAATGGTTGGATTTCACTATAATATCAAATAGATAATTACAACTTGTGAGTACAATTACTCAATGATAGAACCTTCTGACTCACTAAGTCACTATTTTTGTATTTTTCTCTCTTGAACAAAATTTGTAAGGCACACTGAAGAAGACAAGTAGTTGAGATAAGTTTCAGACTTTGGAATTCTAATTTCACGTCCCCCTTTTCAACTTGACCAACGACCTCCTTTAAATACTCCACCATGCCACACTAGCCGTTGACATTCTCCGGAGGAATTTCTTCAAATCAATCTTTTGGACAGAATCTATTAAAGAGATCTTGTAGCCATTTGAAGATAGAGATGTAAATTCCATTGATTACGATCGCCCATACAATCAGAATCTAGGTTTCAATGAGTAGAACTTCCTTATAAGGAACTTATCTTCAATATGGATCTTGTCAAATTTACGATTGACGTAATCAATGTGTAAATATAAGGAAAGTGAAATCCTTGGCCAGAAGATAGTAGTTTAAAGGATTTTTTGTTTCCAAATAAAGTTCATTTGTGTCGCACATCGCTAAGTCTAGTTTTGGACTCTTTTTCATTCTAGACACAATCTCAGTCTGGACTTCGTCAGAATGAGAAATGTTTCTGGGATGAAATAGACTTAATTAAGAGTCTTCGATAGAATCTTGATAAATCCTCAAAAACAACTCAAAAGCAATTTGTACTTAAAATAAGCATTAGAAACAGAAAGTTTTGTCAACTTCAAAATCTTGGTAGGAGCTTTTCAAAAATCACTCTCTTTTTGATAATGTGGCACCCCCGACACGGCCCCCGATCCGTTAGGGTCGCCACAGTTAGCTTACCTTACACTTGTCCTAACAACATGTCACTCTGATACCATTTAATTATAGTGGGTCCATATATCCTGGGGGTTTATAATTTTTTTTTTTTTATCGATCCCAGCACAGTTCATATAACGGAAGCATATTCGACATCTCCCTAACCCATACTCAAGCCAAATAATGCAATGCAATGCACACCAACTACACCTTTCGTGTATATATATATACGTTAGAGCCGAAACACTTTTATTTACATAACTATGATGGACATCAAGAGTCGGTACAACAAAAGGCCAAGGCTTTACTAAGCTTGGCTATAACCCAAAAGTACCCGACCCCTACATCAGTCATGTACATCGATCCATCATCCAGTGTTGGCTATCCAAAAAGTGTCATCCTCTACCAGTCACATGCACAATCACACCCAGCCCGGTGCATCGGTCGGTGGCGGCGGCAACATATCCATCATGATCTCGTCGCGACGAACATGCACGGACAGGAACTCCTGGACTATGGGACCATCAGGTAGACCCGCGTCATACATAACTAAAACTCGAACACGGATGAACACCAGTCCACGAACACCAACACAGGGGTGCTCCGAGCACTCAACCTCAACATCAGACGGTAAGCCATAGAAAGTACCACGTGTGACAGGTGACAGAGGCATCTCTTAATCTGAAATGTTAGTCCCCAAAGGGGTGAGTACAACCACTCAACAGTAAAAGATTCCTCAAGCTATATCAAGCATTACTATTAATATCCAGATTCAAGTATGGTAGACAAAACAAGAAATTTAACAATAGGTATGTATCAAAATCATGAAAACCTTCAATGTAATAACAATGTAGTCCTAATGTGTAGTGCAACATATCCAAGATAGACAAATCTCAATCATAGGGTCAAATTGAAACATCACATTCTATTCCATGCCATACACTCAGACATATATCCAGACCCACACACACTTATAATGGAATCTTTCATTTTATTTTTCAAAAGGTTTCATCCCCGGAGGACCAATGTTTGCGTCCCTTCGGCATTCGCATCCCTCCAGGCATCACGAAAGCCTCCGGCATTCAGCCACTCAGGGCCACCGAGCATCTGGAGCGAATCACACCTCTAGGCATCTCGTACCCCACCTGGCATCACGAGGAACCTCGAGGGCCTCCCATGAAAATGGTTACCCTAGCCATCCGGAATTACGTACCGACTAGCATACCACCGGGGAATAACCTCCGGCATTCAGCCATTTAAGGCCACCGGGCATCCACAAGGCATCGACTCACTCGATCCTCTGGGCATCCCGACTCCCGGGGTATTGTTGACCCAAGGGTTCAACGGTAACAATTTAGCATTTTAATTCACAAACATTTTCAAATGCTAAAACAAGATGTCTCATGGACAAATATCCACAGCCAATACCATCATATCACATAGCCATTCGAAACACCTTCACTTCCGGATACTTTTGTGAAAATTCAAGAATAGAATAGCCCGACTTTTACAATGCACAGTTCTGGTAGAAATTTTGAAATAAATACTACATGGACTCAGAAAATTACGAAATTTTGACACATTATCAATGAGACCTAAAGGAACAAATTTCATGAAAAACACCAAGTCAAATTCCATACATATCAAGAGTAAAAACTTCGGTATTTCTTGCTACAGTTTCTGTAAAATTTCCAGATTTAGCATTTCCGTATGAAAATCATTTCGTCGACCAAATATTGTCCATTTACCCTAAATTTTTGATATGTTATACCTACAGATATACTCTCCAACTTTCATTAAGAAATTGAAGTCAAATTGTGGCTGGAAAATTACAGAAAAATCAAAAAGTCACCGAGGGTCACACTGTTCTTCACAAAACAGTCCATTAACCTAATGAGAGTTTCTCCTACTCCTTGAATTTCGACCTCCAACATCCACAATCAAATAGATACAAGTTTATTACACTATAACACAGCCTTATCACTTTCAAAAATCCTCCATAGTCAGATTTTTAAATTCTTGTTCCATCTCAAATTCGGAATCCACAATGCATGTCCTGTTTTTTCCTAGTTTTCTTGATCTGGCTTCATCTTACATATCCAAAATCCAACATGCAGCTCTAAAATTTCACCTTTCTCACATCCACCAACTCTTAGCTAGATAAAACAGCAAGCAAAACATAGATTGAAGAACTTCTACTTGCCTTAAGCCCATGCGACCACAGCAAAATGGAGGACTCGGGGTCTCGGACGCGGCTTGGCGACAGCGGAACTAGGCGGCATCGACGGCGGCAGCTAGGACACGGCAGAAGACGGCCTTCTTCTTCCCCCTCCTCTCTCGCTCGAACTCTCCCGGTCTCACTCTCTCTTTCTCTCGGATTCTCTCTCTCTCGCGAGCACTCCCTCACTCACTCCGCCCCTCTCTCTCCCTTAATCTTTCTTTCACCCTCATGATTAGCTAGTAATCATGAGGTTTGCATGCTAGAGACACATGGAGAATCCCTCACGCCACTTGTCAATCTTCATGCAAAGGTTGATGGGCCTCAATCGGCTGGGCTTGGGCCAGCCTTGGTCGACCGAATGGGGGAAAAAGGGTGGGCTGCTTTGGGCTGGTTTGGCCTTAAGTGTCCAGCCCACACTTGCTTCTATTTTTCCACTTTAATCCCCACTTAATTTCATAATCTCAATTTCTCACATGGCCATATAATATTGCAACATTAATCGATGATAATCCAACTTATAGAGTACATGGCCAAGAATAGAAAATTCTTTATTAATTCATCCTTTAGTACAATCATTGATCACACATGGACATAGGATAGATTTCCAACAAAACAATTGTCCATTAAATGCTCGGCCTTGTTTAATTGTAATCCATTAGTCTAATGACTATAATATAGTCCGATGGCGCTTCCATCACCTATTCATGGGTCGTAATGCATCTAGAGATCATTATGAAATTTTTAGGATGCCACAGATAATGACAAAACTTTCATGCAAATTTAGAGAACAACACTTTAAGTTACCCTGCAAAACAACACTTTAGTAGCACAAGATATAGAGTTTATGAATAAATTTTATGAATAAGCAAACATTAGATAAGTATAATACTTATTGAAAGCAACCACAACTCAAAAAGTTTGTGAAAATTTGCACAAGATGTGACATTCTGATTTTCAGATTCTGTTTTCGATTGGATAAGTTAGGCTTTTCATCGACGTCTATAGTTATTTTCTCCGAGTTGGCCACTCACAAGATAACTAGCTTATTAGGTGAAGCCGTTAAGGGGATTTTAACGTAATAGACTTGAGAACTCGACCAGGAATTGACTACTTGACCGTGCTAGTCTACAAAGGTCATTACGGTACTATTGAAATAGATCAGAGACCGGAGATAGGTTGATTCGATAGAGGTATATGTTTAGTGTGTGGGTGATTCCACCTGATTGCAAAATTTCTGTTGATCGGCACTAGACCGATTTTTCTATCGTTTTAATACCCTGTGTCCATATTGGAAACCTCGAGATTTTCACGACAATCGAGAGTTGCCAATGTGTCGAAGATGTACATTGTGGCTCTAAAATAATTGACCATGGGTCAATTGCACCAAAAATTTCTAAAAACTACTCAGTAGGCTATGTCACGATAAAATCGCGCCAGATTGAAATTAACCACGAATTTGAATCCGATTTCAGAAATTGAAGGTTCTGTCATGTCACGATTTATTTTAGAAACGTCAACTCATCCTCTGAATATTTTTCTGCAAACCGAGACTGTTGGCGAAAATTCAATATAGGGCCGTTTTTGTCCGGAAAATTCAAACAACCGTTTTTAATCGCGTTTTTGAGATGCAAGTTGGTTCTATTGGCGAGGAAAAATGTCAATTTGGTCGAGGACACCTTGGTGAAATTTATGGGGACCGAATTGAACCTAATCGGAGAAGAATTGAACTCAATTTGGGGAATTATGTGCAAATTCGTAGGCTAAGGGTCCATGAACCTTTTGGACCACTTGGGGTGTGTTCTAGGGAGACTTTGGTTCTCAAAATTTGCTGAGGAAACCAACACATCTGGTGAGGCCTTGTCTTGAGGACAAAGGGATAGGATGGAAGCCAAGAGGGACCCTTCAAACTTGAGTTGTCCCCTTTCTTCTCCATCCAGCCTGCTTTCTCTATTTTCAGAGAGTTTTGAACCTCCAAGTTGTAGAGAAACCGAGCCAGCCAACCCCCCTTGGCCATCGCACGCCCGCCAGACCTCCTGTCGCCACCGCTTGCCGTCGCTCGCCCGTCGCGTGCCCCCGAGCCCCCGCACGCCGTTCCACTCGTCCCGTGAGCCCAGCCTGTCCCCCGAGTCATCCCTGGTTGCCGTTGAAACTTTGGCCGCCATCTAAGCCCGCCTTCGCCACCGTGAAGCCTCGCCTGCTTGCTCGCCTAGTCGCCGGTCCTCCTCCATTTTCCGTTCTAGCCTCAAGCTAGCAAGCTCGGTTCTTGGACAAAATTGAGCAGCCCAGCCAACCGTGGGCCTTCAAGGCCAATTTCAGACCTTTTCCGGGCCTCGTAGGGTGTCGCCGCTTTGGAGTTTGTCACCCGTCTCCACGTTGCCGTTGTCATGGATTCACCAGATCGCAAAACCGGTGAGTTTACTCACTAGACTCTGCTTATGAAGTTAATGATGCTTAATGGTTGATTAGTTTAGGCTAAGTATGGTTTAGATGGTTAGTTAGAACGGATTAGCGATTTAATTACTCGTTATTGCATGTTAGGTGGTTAGATCGGCTTAATTAGCAACTAGATAGGTTGTATTATTTATCTAGATTGGTTCGGAAATTTTCCGGGCTTGTTTCGGTATTTAATTAGGCTTTTCCGGTCTAAGTCTCTATTTATGGCATTTAATTGTATTTATTTAATTAATTTTGGTATTTATTTAATTATTTATTATTTTCCGGAAATTACACTGGGATAGTCGGTGACCAGAATTTCGTGCTGATTTCAATGGTATGCTTGGTTTATTTAATGAGTGCTGATTTGTGCAAATTGAGTGTAAATTGTAATTTTGGGTATTTATCTCAAAATTAAGTAATTTCGGTATTTAATTGGAAAATACTGGGCGTCAGTTTTTAACGCCGAAAATGTGTTTATGGACTATATTAATTAGTGAGATTTTATAAAAGAAAGATATTGCATTTTTGGCTCACACACAATTATTTTATCTGGTATTTTCAAGGTGGTGATTTATCAGCTTTTGTGAGCCCCTTTGCATGTCAGCTTGTGAGAGTAGTATACTATGTCAGCCTAGAAGCTCGATATGTCAGCTTGTATAAGCTAAGATCGTTTTATCAACTTGTGCGAGCACAACTTATATATTTATCAGCTTGAGCGAGCTATCTATCTATCTATATCAGCTTGAGCAAGCTATAACTATATATTACAGCTTATGTGAGCGAAGATCGTTTTATTAGCTTGTGCGAGCATGGCCTATATATTTATTAGCTTGAGCGAGCTATCTATCTATCTATCTATATCGGCTTGAGCGAGCTATGACCATATATCGCAGCTTGTGTGAGCAGTGGTGGTCTCAATGAGATTGATATCTGGTGTTGAATTGATAGATAGTACTATTAGTATCGAATTGAGCTGATTGACTGATTGATTGATGGTTTGATTTGAATTGAGTGGATTGGTTGAGATCATGAACTGTACTAACTTCCAGGAAGGAACTGAGGCGAGGTAAGTCCTCTGTCTGGTGTGTGCATAGACTGTCTTTAGGCGTATTTCCTTCCTAGTTGGAGTTTAGGGGATGAACTTGCTGAGACATTGTCTCACTCCATTGTGGGCTCAATATTCTCAGGTCCTTTGATGGTGAATTCTTCTTAGCGCTTTGGTCAGCCGATGAGGGTCACTGAGCGGGTTTATAACTACCCCGATCCCAGAAGTTACTGGGTCTATGAACTTGTAGTGACCACTATCTAGGTTGAAGAGAATCCACCTCATAAAATACCTCATCGATTCAGAGCGTGGTTTCGCTACGGACCCAATGATTTTAGGGTGGGTCCCCTTAAATGTTTTGAAATCCCCACTAGGATAATCGATGCCACTTTAGGAGAGAGCGCAGATGGTTTAGTGGAGGACCCGACGCCCCCAACGCTTGTGGAGACTAAAGAATCGGCATGAGTCAGACTAACTGGTCATAAGACAGCTTTATTTTGAGAACTGATCTTTTGTAGATTTATGAATATAGACTAATATTATAAATGAACTAGTCTGCTATGTATAAAGGTGTGTTGTGGTTTTCAAAATTTTGGCCCTGTTTTTCTATCCCATATTTGTGTTGTCTGGGGATTTATTTATTCGCTTCTGCATGCGCATTAAAATGAAAAGGTCGGCGATGGGTCTTGGGACCTCACACTTTAATCGACCACCGAGGGATGAGCACGTGCTCGAGAATCGGGGCGTGACACAAGAAGCACACCAACACACCAAAACATTAAAATCTACAAAGTCTCCCCCTTTTTGTCAATAGCAAAAAGAGAAAATCAAATTAGTACAAAATAGAAATAAAGTTATTGGGAAAGATAAGAGGTTTTTAGGAACACGAATAAGACAAAAATCCTTTAAATTCTGCACGGTCTTCTCAAGCTTTGTCACGCATTGACCAAAGATAGTCTTGACCTTAGTCAAATTCTGAACTGCTTGTTGGTTGATGGTCTAAACTTTGTCATCAAGAGATTGTACCTTCACACTAAAAGATTCTATGGTAGTACCAAGAGAGGCATGTAACTTTTGGATTTTAATCTCCGTTCCATACCGTTATATCTTAATCTGCAGAAGGAGCTCGACTAATCGATGATAGTTTAAATTTAGTTCAGTCTAAGTAGTAGCTTCTGCAAAGTGAATTGTAGGGATTTATAAATTTGAAGTGTTGGAAACTTCCTTATCTGTTTTGAAGTTGACAAAACGTTTCTATCAGTCTAGTATGAAGACTTGCAAACTCTATTGTCAAAGTCTGAAGACCTTCAAACTCAAGATTTAAAGTCTACCCTCACTGATAGTTTCCAGACTGACGAAGAAAAGATTTATTTGATGAAGAAGACTTATCCATATGCAAGTATATCTTTAAGGATTTGGTTCGTACGGTTAAAGAAGATCTCACGGTTGGAGATAACATCTCGTGATCAATTATTCTTTTTTAAATCAATTTGAATAATTAGATCTGTTGATTGGCGAAGTATACTTGGAAGGTTCTACTTATGGAAACCTAGATCCTGATTGTATGGGCGAGCAGGATTGGTGGGCTATCATCACATTCCTTAAATAACTCAAGATCTTCGTAATTGATTCTGTCCAACGGGTAGATTGGAAGAACTCCTTTGGAAGGTGCCAACGGTTATAATGGCATGGAGGAGTATATAAGGAGGACGCTCAGGTTATTCGAGTGTGTGCGTGAAAGAAAAATTCAAAAGTTTGAAGCTCTTAGTTCTCTGTTGTCTCAATTTGTCGAGCTCAAACTGTACTCAAAAGAGAGATTAAATACTTGTGAGACCTTGAGGAAGTGTAGTAAAGTCTTTACACTGTGGAATCAAGGACGTGAGACTGTAAAATCTCTTTTGGTTCTTAGTGGAATCCAGCCAATGGACTGTTAGTGCGGGAGAGTGGACGTAGGCTTGGTCTAAGTCGAACCACTATAAATCTTGTGTTTCAATTCTTTTTCTCGAAACTCTTTACTTTAATTCGCAGTCTTATATAACTGTTTACAGTCTTTTACATCTTCAGTCTACTGTTTTCATAAAAGTCGAATTAAGTTGTTAAGTCTTGCAAAAACTTCTTTAACACCTATTCACCCCCTCTAGGTATTCATTCTAGCATTATCAGAAGGAAGATCAGTCTGCATTTTGAAAATATGTTGCTCCCTCTAAACATCAGCCCGTTAGTCCTCAGCTCCAAGAGATTCCTCGAGGAAATGAGAGACGTAAATGCCCTAGTGTTTGATGGAAAGCGACTAATACAATCACTTATGGTTGGTTTTGCAATCGGGTCTTGAAGAGGATTTTTCTCACCAACTCCCTCTGTCTCAATAACTTCACTCTAAGGAATAATATTTCCACCTTCTAAAATACTTCCTTTTCCAACACCTTCAAAACTGATTTGTTGATCATTTCCCTCGTTCTTATCTCCAGCAGCATCTTCAGTATGTTCCTTTGCATCAACTCATTCCTTGTTAGAAAGTTCATGTTCCTTATTGTAATCGTCATCTTTCTTTGCTTTATCTAAGTTGTCCTCCTCCCATACTTTTTCTTCAGTTTCTTCTTCTTCACTTTCATCTTCTAGTTCTTTCTCGCTTTCTTTAGCTTCTTCTTTAGAATCCGCTATACCTGCAATAGGGTCTCTCATGACAATATTTGCCACAATATCATAGATAGTTTTATCTTCATCTTCTTCCTCATCCTCATCTCGTAACAAAAGGACATGTCTTTTTCTTTTGGGGGTACGAGAGACTATACTTTTTCCTTTCCTCTTTTTCTCAGCTGTAGATCCTGTCTTAGTCGAACTAGCAAATTCCTTTTTCATAAGCTTCAAAACACTAGAGATATCCTTTAATCTCATCTTGAATGTCATTTTAAGTCCAATTTGCATAGGAAGGATGGTTCTGGAGCAAAGGCTAGAAGGAGATTGAATATGAAAGTATTGAAAGAGCCTAGTTATCAATGTTGTGTAAGGAAACTGGCCTTTCTCCTTCATTACTATTTGAGATGGGAGTTGCATCTTGAGTTACTTCTTCCTCTACAGATGATCGATTTGTGCTCCACAGAGATTCTTCTCTAGTGAGATCGAAGTGTGTCTGAGTATCCTTCATGAAACGAGGCCCATGACTGGTAATACGGGATGACTTCCACTGTGAAGAGATTGAGACAGGCTTGGAGGATTTTGAAACATGATGGTGAGTGATTGAGGCTTGGGTTTGCAAAGAAAGAGATGATCAAGAATGAGAGAGAAAAGAGAGTTTACAGATATTAGGGTTTGTGAAAGATTTTATAGTCGGAAGAAGAAAACTAGTAGATTTATTTAAAGGAATTGAATTGAGGCAAATGAATGGACACAAGGAAGAAAATAACTTCCATTTTGGAAATTAAAAAAAAAACATAAAAAATTTGGAAATATTGAATCCGAAAAATCAGGAAGTAAATAAAAGATAAAAATTTCCAAAAACAATAAATGGCAAGTAAAAATTCGATTTAAAATATTCATACCTATTCGAGAATGAAGAAAACTTATGTGCCAAAATTTGAAATATAATTGCCTGAGTCTATAAATGCTTTTGGAATGATGTTTTTTCTGATCAAACTAACGAGTCTACCTTGCATAAACTTTAACCAAACATATAAGTAATATTCAATTTTTCACGAATGAATTTAAACGAACCTTTCTCCAGAGGCTTGGTGAAAATATCCGCCGGTTGACTCTTTGAATTAATAAATTGAACGTTAATTTCACCCTTTTGTACATGGTCTCTTATAAAATGATGTCAAATTTCAATGTGCTTCGTTCTTGAATGGAGAATGGGATTTTTGATGAGATTGATCGCACTTGTGTTGTCGCATCTAATTTCAGTACAGGATTCTTCTATTCCAAAGTCTCTTAATTGTTGCATGATTCATAAAAAATGAGAACAACAACTACCAAGAGCAACATATTATGCTTTAGCCATTGCAAGTGCCATAGTGTTTTGCTTTTTAGAGAACCAAGACACTAACATTTGTCCCAAGAGTTGGTATTTTTGAGAAAACTCCTATTAAGTTTTGAAGTTGACAAAACTTTTCTTTTCTTATTCTTATTCTTATTCATATTCTTATTCTGAGAAATATTAGACTTCTGAGGAATGCTGTCAAAGTCTACTTTATATCAGAAGTCTTTTCCACTCTGACGAAGATCAATATTGAACTAAGTCTAGAATGGAGAAATAATTAGACTCAGGATAATTGATCTTTCAACAAGGATTCAGTACGATCAAGACATATTTGGCCTTCTGGCGGAAAATCTTACTTACCTTTTCTAAATATATTGATGAAATCAATCACGGATTAGTGGAATCAATTTCGAAGACAAGTTCATTTTTGAGAAGCATCTACTTTTGGAAACCTAGATTCTGATTGTATGGGCGACCAGGATTATCGGATTTTCACCTCAATCTTCAAACGGCTACAAGATTTACTTAATTGATTATGTCTAATGGATTGATTAGAAGAAATTCCTCTGGAAAGTGCCAACGGTTAGAAAGGCATGGATGAGTATTTAAGAAGGTCATTCGATTCATTTGATGAAGTGTGTGAGAATTAAAAATTCCAAAGTCTGAAACTTTTCAAATCACTTCTTCTTCATCAATTGTGCTTACAACTGTACTCAAAGGGAGAAAAACATAAATGAGTGACTTAGTGAGAGAAAAAGAAACTCTTTACTGAGTGATCATACTCAAATCATTGTAATTCTCTTTTGATTCATAGTGGAATCCAGCTAGAAGGCTGTCAGCATGGGAGAGTGGACGTAAACTTGATCTAAGCCGAACTACTATAAATTCTGTGTTCAATTTCCTCTTTCCTTAACTCCTTTAATTTGTTTGTTGCGATATCTTTCTAAGTTCTGCTAATTTCCAAAATATCTTATTTGATTTTGAATTTTTATCAGAAATCTTGTGTTAATCAGATATTGTTTAAAGAAAATAACTTTTATTGCTTTTATTGGCCAAATTTGTCTTTACACCTATTCACCCCTCTCTAGGTAGTAATACTAACACTTTCAATTGGTATTAGAGCTACGGTGCTTATTTTATTGAAGTGTTTTTACTTCTAAGCTAAAGATCTTCTATGGCTAGTATCTTGGCTCTAGGATTGGTTGAAGGACAGAGCAACACCAGACCACCATATTTCGATGAAAAAGAGTACAATGTGTGAAAAGATAAAATGAATGCATTTCTAAGAACTAGAGATCCTCTGGAATGTGATGTTGTTGAAAGAATAATCAATTCAAAGGTAGCATCAGCTTCAGACAAAGGAAAAGAAGTGATAGAAAAAGATGCTGAAGAATCTATTCAAGCTAAAATTACCAAAAGATGGGCTCTTGATGCTAAAACTATTTATTATTTATACTGTGCATTGTCTTCCACTAAATATAATAGATTCTCTTCATGTGAAACAGCAAAAGAAGTTTGGGATAGCCTTCACGTCACCTATGAAGGGACTGATCGTGTGAATGAGACAAAGATAAACATTCTACTTGGACAATATGAGTCATTTAGAATGAAGCCGTGTCCATCTTTGAAGACGGATGTCGACAATCCTAATAAGATATAAGAGCAATGCTAGCATGACAGCCACTGTCATTAGTGGGAATGATGGTGGCCTCTCGACCACAAGCGCCAAGAGAAGACAATAGGCTGAGTAAGTTGAGGTCACCATTGACTAAGAAAGGGAAAAAAAGCCAAATAGAGAAATAAATGATCCGTCCATTACTAAACAAGAGAAGGAGGAAAGCTACTCAATAGCGAGATATTTAACTTGTCCATTTGTAGATGACTTATTTAGAGCTATTTAGAATTAGATTACATCGAAAATTTTCTCGTTAATTGTCTATTTGTAGATGACTTATTTTTTATTGAATTGAGATAGCAAATTTGTATTCTACTATGTGAAAATCATGTTAGATATCATTTTTGTTGTAACAACAGGAAAAAATAAATAAATTAAAGTGTGACATGAAACCGGTAAAGCAAAGAGAGAATAATAAGGACAATGCTAGCCTAACAAAGTTGTAAATACTTCAAAATAATGGTGCATTTTGAGCCTTTAGTATCACTTCAAAAGCAACGTGCTATCAAAGATTTGATTAATCAATAATTTAGCCTCATTAGTAAAAGAGTGCAGGCATTTTATGGAAGGGTGAAATGAACAATTATGTTTAATTTAATAAATTAATATTGATATAAAATCTATTTCATATAAGACAACTTCAAATCCACCTAGCAAATTTGAAAAGCAAATTTTAATTCTCTGACAATAAACTAATAAAATCCAAGGCAGTGAGATCTGAAAAATTTCACTCGAAATCCCAGATTTTCCAAGGAAATTCCTTGGGAAAATATGCGGTCAAGCCTGCACTGTTACCCTGCCTCTGCAGAGTAGCGGTGCAGTCATCTAATCTTTTTCCTAAGATATATTAGATCATTTTCCAGCTGTTTTGCTTCGCCCCATCTCTTTCACAGCATCCATAATAGTTCTGCAAGGTCAACGACGAGCAAGCATTGTTGGTCAATATGGCCCGCACTTGATTTAGTCAATGTAACTAGGGGAGCTGAATCAAAACACAGGGTAAGTTGCCTCGAAATTTCACTGTCACCATCCAAACGCTACGGCCGAACGGACCTGCCTTTTCCCTGTGAATTGTCACCTCCGCCTCTTTGACAATAATTGAAATCGGGTACCATTTTGGGAGAATTCTAGACAGTGCCCCGACAAAACAGATGAGGCCATTTTTAGAGGCTACTCTTCCCTAAACAGTGAAAGTCCTTTTGTTCAATATAGTTCTTGGATACATCTTCCAGGGGACAGATTAGGGCCTTTAGCTATCTCGACTCCTGCAAAAAACATGCTGAATTCAACTGCTTTTTGAGGGTCGTCTTAAGACTGATAATGATTTTTTGTTCATCTCAAAGTCAATCTAACCTGTCCAAAAATGACATGGTGAGCGAATCGGGTGAATTTGAAGAATGAAGGCGCCGAATAAGGTTCAGTTTTCACGCGCTAGAGTGTTGGGCACGTTTGATACTCAATATGGCATCTCTGCTATCAAGCTCTTGGGATAAAGACTAAAAAGTTTCACATGACTGTTATGTTTCACCAAGAAGAGCAAAGGAGTTTTCATGGCCGAGTTTGAACATGAATGGTGAAACAGAACCTCTTTTTTTATGAATGACAACTTGTTTCTTCTCAAGTTAATTGAAAAATAAAACAAAATAATTTTTTGCAGGTTTGATCGGGATTTGTGTTGGAGGACTGGAGCGCGACTTCTTTCCATGGTCTGTCACAGCTTTAACAATTTCAAGGTCACGAGGGGCTTTAGAAGATGCATACGCAAAAGCTGTTGAGGCGAACATCAACGTAAGAGGGTTGCTCATAACCGATCCATCAAACCCACTAGGGACCGTCTTAGACCGAGACAACGTTGAGAGAAGCCATGAGCTTCATCAACGAGAAGAACATCCACCTCATTTACGATGAGATACATGCTGCTACAGTCTTTTGTCAGCCGGATTTCATAAGCATCGCAGAGATAATCGAGGAAGATCAAGAATACAATCGCAACCTCATGCATATAATTTATAGCCTCTCAAAAGATATGGGTTTCCCTGGCTTCAGGGTTGGGATTGTGTATTCATACAATGATGCCATGGTGGATTGTGGCCGGAAGATGTCCAGCTTCGGTCTAGTATCCTCCCAAACTCAGTACCAAATTGCATCCATGTTATCGGACGATCAGTTCATCGGGAAATTCCTGTTGGAGAGTGCGGGGAGGTTAGCCACAAGGCATAAGGATTTCACTGACACACTTCATCAGCAGGCATCAAGTGCTTGAACTGCAATGCAGGTCTCTTGTTATGGATGGATTTGAGGGGGCTCCTGATGGACAGCACCGTAGAGACATAGACGTCTCTGTGGCTGGTCATAATTAACGATGTCAAGCTCAATGTCTCACCGGGTTCTTCCTTTCACTGTTCAGAGCCAGGATGGTTCAGAGTTTGCATTGCCAACATGAATGAGAAGACCGTGAAGGTCGCTTTAGCACAAATCCGAGAGTTTGTGCTGAGGAATGGCGATAAGCTGAACAGGAAGGAGAAGTGCTGGCACAGCAACCTAAGGCTTAAGTCCCGTTCTGCACCCAGTAACAAGGTAAAAGTCCTAAGCTACTTTTGAGCTTTTTCTATTTTTTATTTTGATAACCCGGACTCCCGCACTGGCCGCACTACGAGGGTCCAACCGGTCAAGCACCAACCGGAGGAGAACTAGCCCAGCTCCACAAACTAGCCTCCATGTAAGTCAAGGATATTGTAAGATGAAGGGCAGAGAGACTCGAATTTGGGTCAATCGCCCACGAGCCCATGCACTTACCACTCCACCAATACCATGGAGGCTTCTAGTTTTTTATTTTTCCTACCAAAAGAATGTTTGATCCTGTCTACTAAGCACATAAGGAATCCAAATTCCCTATTTACATTTGGACAGCTTTGAATTTAACAGGAAAAATGCAATAATTTTTCTTGTTTGTAGAATCACGCGATTGTTACCTTCAAGTTCTGGCTCGAACCAGTGGTGGTTGATGGGCGAGTGAGGGGACATCATGCACGGCGACCTCACCACATCGTCCATTCTTCGGAAGGAGATTCCGAACCTTAGGTGGTTCTGCCAGCACTTTTCCTTTCTATTCAGCTTATCGCCATTCCTCAGCACAAACTCTCGGATTCATGTTAAGGCGACCTTCATGGTCTCCTCGTTCATGTTGGCAATGCAAACTCTGAACCATCCTGCCTCTGAACAGCGAAAGGAAGAACCCGGCGAGACATTAAGCTTGACATCGGTAATTATGACTCGCCACAGAGCCGTCTCTGCCTCTACGGTGCTCTCCCTCAAGAACCCCCTCAAATCCATCCATAACAAGAGACCCGCATTTGCTCAGATGGTGACCTTGTGATCAACCGCATGTCACCTTTTGAAGCTGTATTAGCAAGTATGGTTCTGCAGTCCCCAAGATATTGTTACACTGATGTTGGCCAAATTGAAGTCCTAATTACAAGAGAGAAGCTGATATCGGGACGACATGCATGGATTTTATGGGACCCCACCAATTTTGCCGTAGATGTTTCTTCTTCGCATAGTTTATTTTTAGATCGGTTTGGTTTGGAAAGATTCGTGATTGATTAGTGATTGTCAATGAAGTAAATGACGATTCTCATTTTGTTAATTCTTTTTAATAATTTTTTCTTATCCAATAATATCCAACCCCTTCTTCCAGATTTTTTATCCAGCATTTTATCTGGATCTATCCTAATTTATTCGGTCCGGAGAACATTTCCAAAACATGAGATAGACTATGAGCTCAAATTCAGACTACCAAAGCCAAATCGGTGGCTTTGTGACAGAAGCACATTTTGACAGGCTTTCCCCTAGTAACATAACCAACTTGCGGCTGATGGGGCTTTTGACTCTGACCATGCTTAATCGAAATTTGAATTTTAACCGTGATTTTGACTGGCTCGAGTCTGGAAGTACTATTCCAAAATTGTTAAAACTTTCAAAAATGTTGAATTGTAAAATATTCAACTTCATTTACAGTTCTTTTATCACCACCCCATTTCGGAACTTGATCTGTAACTGAGCAAATGACGGAAGCTTCTGCCGGACTCGGTCATCAATCGGCTCAGCTTAGGGGTAATATCGCCATCGCTGTCCTTCGAGGGAACGTTATTTTCCAAGGCAAGGATAAGAGCATTGACGATTGTCGTCTTCTTTTCATCCTGTGGTCCGGCAAAGCACAAATCAAACTAGGGTTGGAAGGATCGGAGGGCCTGAAATGGCTGTAGTTGTGAGGATCGAACAACGGCAAGTCGCCCAAGATAGAACCCATGAAAGAGTGAATGCAGAACCTCTGCACAGTGCTCCCCCCTCGAATCCAGATATAGAGAGAGAGAGAGAGAGAGAGAGAGATAGAGAGAGAGAGAGAGAGATAGAGAGAGAGAGAGAGGGGATGGCCTCAAATTCTAGAATCAGCCTCGCTGCTAGTGCTAGAGTTGCCTGGAAACAGGACGGTCGTGGATGACCTTACGACGAAAGCTCATTAATATGCCCCCGACACGAGACGCTACGAAAGTATAGACACAAATCTATGGACGAAGAAATAATCGGTCGTGAAAACATGAAGCCTTAATACCACCGAAAACTCCAAATCCGTGATCCTGAACTTCCTTTGGATCCTTTGTATTTGGTTAAGAAGTAACCTCACCCAAAAAAGCGGAACTTGCGCTCTTACGAAAGCTTCTATGACATGTCTATTTGATATTCAGGATATATTAGGTCTGTCCATTTGCTCGAATGATTTTTTTTTTTTTTATCGGTCCTATTTTTTTCCTATTCTAACTCTTACTCTCAGATTTTTGACATACTTTATTACAAGGCGTGAAAGTCGAAACTTATATCTGAAACTAAACCGTCCCCCTTCTCACATGAGAAGGGAGACGTGGGGAGTTCAACACCCCTTGCCCTTGTGAGTTCGAGATCCCATGAGAGGGTTTGTCCCACAAACTCACACATTCACCCTTTCCTTGGTGGGAAAGGAATTAATTGGCCCATTAAGGGTAGAAGCCTTGGCAGCCCACGGCAGATGTGCCCGCCATGGAGGAATGAGATTAGTCTCTATATTAATGTGGTGCCGGCGGTGGGAGTCGGGTGTTGGCGAAGCCGGAGCCTGGTCCAGCCAAGGACACGTCACCACTCGACCAGGGCTGGCCTCCGTTGGGCCGACTATTTGAGAAAGTAGAAGGTTGGGTTGGGGGCTTGTAGGGCTGGGCTTCGGGCTGGTTTTGGGCTGGCCCCAAACAAAGAAACGAGAGGGCTTTTAGGGGAATTGGGCTTTGAGTGAACCAGGCTCAGCATAAGAGCCCGTCCCGTTTCTATTAAAGAAAAAGTAAAAAATTATAATTTTTTAAATTGAAAATTAAAAAAAAGTGGAAATCTGGTCAGGAAAGTAATCCTATTTAGGATGTTAGATTTTAGTCCTAGAATTAGTCTAGTTTCTTTTAATTACATAAATACTTGATTTTGGCAAAAAAAAAAAAAAAAAAAAAAAGAAGAAGGAGAGATTGCCCTTAGTGACCAACCAATTGTTTTCTTGATTCCCAAGGTCAATTGGCCTAACTGCATGTTAAATGTAGCCCGCATGTGTTTGATTAGATGAATGTTTGGTCTAACACGTATCAGCAAGTATATTAGTTGTCATGCCCCGATCCTCAGGTACGCAAACATCCTTCTACTTGGTCGATTCGAATGCGATATCCCAAGACTAGGTATCTCCGATCCTTTCATTTATTAAGCACATGCAGAAGCAGTTATAATTCCCCAGACAATAAAACAATGGAATAGAAAAGCAGGCCATATTTTTCATATTGAAATTCATAACCAAACTTTTATACATGGCATTAGACAGAGCACTTCACAAACTATTCACAACTTCAAAGTCTCACTCTATCTACACATATACAAAAGGGTTCACTAAGAGATGAGATTTCAATCCTTATCCGGTTCATACTCAGAATCATCCTAATCCTCTTCTGACTTCATTAATCTTCACTAAGCTCACATCCTTCAAGCTCTTCATCATTTTCCGGCTCATCGTCCTCTTCTGGTTTCTCCTCCACAGGCTCATCTACGGGCCTGAAATGTTGTCCCACAACCGGGATGAGACTACATCTCAGCAAATTCTACCCCACTAAGACTCGATTAGGAAACCAATACACTGATCGGGCTGCCTATACACACACGGGTCAGAGGACTTAGCTTGACCTTAGATTCCACCTGCATATTAGCACAAATCAAATAGGTATCTAAGCAATCACATCACTGATCGAAGCATCGATCAAATCGACCAGTCGATTACACGCCAACAAAACCACTCACGGTCATTTCCATTCAATCAATCAGATTACGACATCAGATCAAAGCAATTATCAATCGACCTAGTCGATTACATGTCAATCGGATCATTTCTAGGTCATCTCACTCCACACTATATAATCTCTAATAGTATACTTAGTCACAGAGCTACATTAATGCTCTCAGGTGTCATTTTTGCGAATGTGATGTACAATAAACACTTTATGTGCATGCTCTTAGGCATTCCAATTACTTTCAGTCACACGGGCACGATACTCAACACAAAGAAGTACGGCCACGCATGCACGATCTACGCCACACAGGCACGATCTACGCCACACAGGCATGATCAATTATCGCCACACAAGCTTGATCAATTATCGCCACACAGGCATGATCAATATTCAACAATTTACGTGCATTATCTAAGGCATCCTACATGCCAAAGTGATGTGATAGTCGCCGAGCCACGCCACACAGCATTTCTTTTCATCTTTTATCATACTCGATAAAATATTGTGCGTGGGCACACGGCTGGCCTTAGCCAAAATATAATATTTTCCTTTCCATAACTCCCATTTTTTCTGTAGTCTACAAAAATATTTTTGGCATTATTAATCGATGCCCGATTATTTTTCAATTAATAACCAACCTTATTCAATTAAAGAATAAATCCCAAATTCACAGATAATTCAATTCAGCACAAAATAAGGCTTAATTAAATAAACGGACTGCACCACGACAATCAGCACAAAATTTCGGTCGTTGGCCATCTCAACCTTAATTTCCAAAATTTAATTAATTAATTAATTAATTTCAAAATTTAATAATTAATTACAATAAATCCAATTTAGCTCAAATTCGTGCTCAATTAAATAAACGGACTTCACCACAATCATCAGTATAAAATTTCGACCACCGACCATCCCGGTTGAATTTCCGGAAAATAATTAATTAATTAAATTAATTTCGAAAAATAATATTTAATTACTAAAAATTCCAATTATGCCCGAATTGCCAAATTGAAGCCCGATAAGGGTCGGGAAAAAAATCCCGAGCTACCTTCAATAAATAGTAGACCACGTCTACTTGCTAAATGCACACTTAATTCGTCTAATTCGCATTACAATTGACTAATAAACACTAATCCATACTAATCTAACCACCTAAACCTAATTAATTAAAACTAATCAACCCTTAAGAATCATTAGTCTACTAAGCAAGGATTAGTGAGATTACTCACTTGACAAAGCGAAGACCGGAATACCGCGACGGCGACGCGACGGAGCGACGGCGGCCAAAATCCGAATTTTCGGCAATCACTCGAGCCAGGCCCAAAGACCTTGCAAGCCCACAGCAAATTGCTGGGCTTGGGCTGAACTTGCGGTTGGGCTTGGCTTCGCGAGCTTGGGCTGCTGAATTCTTGGGCCAAACTTTAAGTGAACTGGGTTGGGCCTTAAACACTGGGCTTGCTGGACTTCAATAGAGCTGCTGAAATGGGCTGATGAAAATCACTGGGCTGCTGACTTACGTTGAAGAAGTTGGGCCGACCTGGAAGTTTGGGCTGCTGCAACTGAAGCCCACGACTTCAAATGGCTGAAGCTCGCTGCAGAAATTACGGAGGTGCTGGACTTCGGCTTCGCTGACGTGCGGATGACGCTGCTGGGAAGAAAAACCGAAGCTGCGAAGCTGAGGGCAGCGTGGACTGAAGACGCACTCGTGGAGATGAAGACACGAACGATGGGAGCAGGCGGCGTTCATTCGGTTTGATGCAGCTGGAATGGATTCACGAGCTGAGTTGGGCCGTGAGATTCGCTGGAGGACGCGTGGATCGGTGCAAGCTGTTGTTGAACGTTGACTGGAGAAGTAGCTTCGTGGACAAGCGGCAGAGGCATGGAGCTGCAGCTTGCTCGGTTCAAATGGACGAAAAGAAAGTGTGAGGCTTCGTGGAGATGGGCGGCTTGCAGGCAGTCAACACTTGGGGCTTCAAGGAGAGTTAGTTGACTGGTGGGGTTCAAAGTGTGGACGTGTGGCAGAGGGAAGAATCCTTGGGCGACAAATGATGGTGGAGAGGGGCGATGGCAGCGTGGATTCGAAGGAAACAGAACTGAATGAAAGCAAAAGCAAAACGAGAAAATGAAAGAGAAGCCGCGGAGGGGAAGTCGGCTAGCTAAGGAGTGAGGGAGAAGGAGAAAGCGTGCGTAAGAAGTTGGTGAATGGGGAAGATAATTATCCAAAAATCATCATAGCTTAGCCCCACAAGTCCACATGATTATCTTCTTATGTCCCCCAATTCTTTCTTGCCTTTTAATCCACAATTAATTCAATTTGATACTAAATGTTGCACCCCCCATGCCTAGTCCGAATTTCTTCAAGATGAACTTTAATTTCAACACAAAATTCCCCAATTGATGTCCAATTTTGCCAAAGAAAAATCTCACAAACTTTCTATAAGTTCACAACACTCAAAGACTCAATAAGGAGGCCAAAAATCCATTCAATTTGGCAAATCTGAATTTCCATTATTTTCCGCGGCGTCCAATTCGATTTTCCGAAAAAATCCCGAACTCAATGGAATTTCTCCAAAAGACAAGACGACGTCCTATAAATGAACCGTGACATGTTCGAACGTCTGATTCCCGAAACCGAATTCAATTTCATGGTTAAAAATCGATCGAACGCGATTTTAGTCCGATCCGACCTATCGGGTAGCTTTTAGGGATTTTACCGCGGTTATATCCCTTAACGGCTTCACCCAATAGATTGGTTAACTCATGAGTGATCAGCTCAGAGAAAAAGGACCATAGGCGCGCCGGCAAAATGCCCATTTCATATATTCGGGACGGGATCGAAATTCGGGATGTCACATTAGTGGGTTTGATTAGCTTTAATTAGTGATTAGCGAGTTAGTCTTCTGCTTTTGTGAACACAAGTGGGGACTTATTATCACTAATCTTAATCATCGAACGCCCAGTGGATCGGGAGATGGCTTGGGATAATCGAATTGCATGATTAATTACAAAGCCGACCCCAAGGCAAATTGAATTTTGAATTGCAATGAACTTTGCTGATCTCTTGTTCTGATTGATGGCATGCTTTGATCGATGGTGAATGGACGGACGAGTACCGAAACCTTGAGAGGCAACTGAGCTTAGTGGATTTCAACATTGCATTGCGTTTTCTTCTATCGCTCTTAGATAATTACTTTCAAGTTTATTTATCACATTTATTTTTTAGTGGCTAGTTTACTTTCTCACATCACTTCTCAATAAATTGTATGTTAATTTAATTTCTAGATTAGGCTCAGTCTAGTTTAGACTTTCATAAGAGTAACCCTGCAAAAATAATTGCATGAACACTTGAGGACTTTGAAAGATCTTTGTGATTGTAATTGCCCTAATCAAGAGTATGTGACCATTTTAATTGAACAACCAACAAGTTAATTACAAAAAGGATGCTAATAGAAATATTAGTGCAATCAAACTCTCATGCTTAGAATCTCTAGTTTCGTAGAAATTGAAACAAAGTTCTTATTATTATTATTATTATTATTTCGATTTGTTTCTAGTCGACTCTAAATAGCTAGTGGTGATTGCTTGATACTACTGTAAATAGCTAGTGGTGATTGCTTGATACTTAGGTTTATAAGAACTCAAAAGAAATCTCATGTCACATGAGATATGGACTCGGGAGAGTTCATGCTCTTGATCAACAATCCTTCTTTTGGGCGATGGAAAATATGACATGTTTGAATGGTCTTTTCAAATGAGCCATTATGGTTGTTTCTTGAGTAAATACCTTAAACCTATTCAACGAGGGTGGCCCTTTGAAAGGTAGGTGATGAATATGATAAAGAGGATAGCAAAGACATCGAGTCAAAAGAGGATGTAGATTGCTGGTTCTTTAGGACTTTTTTGGGACAAAAAAAGCTCCAAACAAATGGTACGTTACTTCTTCTTTGTGGCCATCTTTACATCTATGTAAACAACGCATGACTTAGTTCTTTCGGCCATGTTCGTTCCTCAGGTCTTCTCGTTCATTCTAGTCTTGGTTCATTGCTTTAACTTCGTCGTAGCGTGCTTTGGCGCCTTGATGACCCGCTATGCAGAGGTTGCGGCCTACGGCGGTGCGTCTGCCGCTAGAGGGCGAGCATCCGGAGGCCACCACTCTCTTCGCATAGGATCTTAAAAAGAGCCCACAAAAAATGAAGATTTCATTTCTCGGCTTGCTCTTTTCTAGTCCCTTTCTCTTGGACGTGCATTTATTTAACCTTTAGAGAGTCAAAATGTGTTGGTGCAACAAAAAAGACAAAAACTTTACCTCGTGTTTGTTGTTTTTTCTCGGTACATTTACCTCTTCACTAGTAAAATTCATTTTCTTCTCTAAAAATAACATATAGTGATCTATCTTTTTAATTAGTCCAGCGTACATCAAATAATCCACTGGAAAGCTGCTCACTTCTCGCTCATCTCCCTTAAATTTTCCCTCTTTCTCTCTCTTTTCTTCAAGCCAACAAGAAGGAAAAGAAGCTTAGGTGTGTATGTTACTCTTAGCATCTTTCTCTTCTTCCCCTCTTGGCCAAAAGATCTGCACACTTTTGCCTGAGAAGCATCTGCATTCCCCTCCCCCCGCCCCAAAAAAAAAGAAAGGTCAACGCATCTCATAGCTTTTTGTTTTTTTGTTTTATGACTTTTCTGCTTTTCCAGTAGCATCAAGAACCATAAGCAAAACATCCGGAGCGTAGTGGCTGGTGATGAACTCCATGAGGTCACTGTGACATCTGATGGCAAGCGTAATTGGTTCTTTCATAAAGGTAAGAACATTGTCATTACTAATGATGTCGACAGTGACTCTTAGCAATGACTCTAATGAAGAGGAGAGCAAAGACTTCACGTATGATGAAAATGTATAAAAATATTGTATGGACACTTACCAAATAAGAACTTTATAACTCATAATTGGATAAAACATTAGGACTCATAATTGGATAATAAAAGTGTGGACATTTTAGTTAACAAAATATTCAAGTTTATATACCAAAAGGCCACTAGTTAAATATTAGTGTAATTAAGTTATCGATCCTAAGTCTGTGATTGTATGAGAAGTGAAATATTATTACATATTTCACTTGATTTCTAGCTGACTTCAATAAGTTATTTGTGACTTCCCATATAAAATTCCCATAGGTTAATCAAATTCAAATGTAAATCTCTATGTCGCGCGAAATAAGGGTTTAGGAGAATCTACGCCAATTGAGAATCACTGGTTTCCAACTCGACATTACTTACAAACTCATCATTTTCTCTAACGCTTGTGTTGGGAGGGTTGCGATAAAAGTTACAAAAGTCCAAGGGACGGTACCAGTGTCTCAGGGTTTGGAGCTTTTTTCTTTGTTTTTTCTTCTTCTTTTTTATTGGTCGGTAGGGTTTGGAGCTTTTGGGACTAAGGTATTTGGGGTCATGTTCAATTCTGTTTCCTACCAAACAAATGGAGAAAAACATACGTCAGCACATACTTCATCCTATAGTTCCTGTCGGTGATGTGGAAGGTACTTCCCATTAAATCCGTCTGGACCAGAAAAACTCAATGCGCCTATTTTTTTAATTTTTTTTTTGGTCGTAACAATGCGGCTAATTTGGAAAACAGCACTTTCAACGTCTTCCGTGGCCACCTCATCTATTTAGTACTATTTCATTTCATCAGGTGCCAAGCTGGGAATTTTATCTAATACCGGAAGGAAGTCCCCGGGCCCTAAAATTTGATTTAGGCTCTTAAAAAAATCTGTAGTCATCTGGTGCAATAGCCCTTCATCTCGGACCCGAGATCCATCTTTAGTTTTTAGCATTAAAATTTTATTTATATGTAAATAAGCTTTTTCCGGATGAGGGCTCAAGATGAAACAAAAAATTTAATAAAAAGATGACTCAAATCGGGTTTGGTGTATATTTCGTTTGCAAGTTGAGGCAAAATCCAATCTTACACTTGGTTCGACCCAAGCTCATGTATGCGAGCCCGATATCTTTTCCTTATCGTGACCAAGCTAGTATAGTAACCCATTAATAAAATGAGTAAGATATTTCAAGTGATATGAAATATGAGAAAGATAAAAACAAGTTTTTTTAAATGCTTTTCTACCAACAAAGCTGGAGACTACTTAGAGAGAAATGAAATTATCACCCGCAATTTATCAAATGGTATTGTCGTAGAAATCGTAGTGTGAATTGTTGCAGCAAATATTCACGATTTTGATTCTCGTTTGGGCGGAGAGAGTTCGTGTAGGATCCGAACTTCTCATCCCTCCACGGGTACGAGTCCTCCTTCTACACCTGACTTTGACGAAAAATCGTAACTTAAAGAACAGAACTGAACCGGTCAAAAGGGAGACCAAGAATGATCCGACCACCTCACCTAGGAAATAAATGTTGTTTAGATGACTATTGTCGTGTTTTTTCCCTTTCGCGTGGTCCAACGTTTACTTCCTTCGTAAGCAGACATGTTAGGTTTGTTGGGTCGAAGAATTTCCTCTGCCATCGCAACTAGACCAGTCTAGAAATGTACGATTCAACCGCTTATAACACGAGGTGGCGAGGGATGGACTTCCGAAATCCTGGTCTGCCATCATTTTGTTTATGTTTACTTTGATTTTGCGCGCACATTTCATGTGTGCAAGTGCTAAAAGAATGATATACATTTGTCAAGTCTTTAAAGGAGGTGGGCATTCCACCAAAAAAAAAAACAAAAAGAGGAGGTGGGCTTGCGCTTGGGTGTTAGATGAAGAGATAATATCATGAAAGATTCTTATGTTTTTTTGTCAGAAATTTAAAATTATCCATTTATCTTTTTTTATTAAAATAGTTATTATACTTCTTAGAGATATCTGTCCATCGTTCTCGAGTATGGATTTTGATGAGATGGACATGACAACCCTTTTGATTTCACCTGGATTTTTTTTTAAATATGATTTTTTGGTTATGCCAACTTGATGTGGAATTTTTCAAGACCATACTTGTTGACCACCTCAAAGCCTTCATCAGAGCAACCACATGGCTTGTGACTACAGCCGGAGGTGATAGTAACCGCTACTCTCTATTTAGTCACACATCTTAAATCTTATGTTTCAAGATTTGGTTATATTATTTGAAATTTCAAGGGGGTGAATTTTTGGGAACTTTTACGTTCTTATGAAAAAGAAAAAAAGAATGGAAATTGCCATGATCCCATAGACATAAGGACAGGATATAGTTCACTTTAAGTTACAGGAAGGGCGGTGAACATTCAATCTTTTTCCACGCAGATTTCCATAGGTGATCGTGGCCTTTTCTGCCGAAAGCGTGGTGCATATGAATCAGAAGTTTCTCTTCCAACGCGAAAATCTCCGAGCGCACCGTGGTACATAAGAACAATGTGACAATTCGTTCCCCACCGAGTAAAGGGATCGGGGGAAGCCAAATTTGATACGATCCCCAAACATGCATCTTCATCGCTAGGAAAAACACTCGCACAAAATTATATCATAAGGACTTATTCGTATAACATGAAGCATTATATACAAGCATCAGGGAAATCGCTCAATTGATCCTAAACCTCTACCGTACGAATACTATTTCGATTAGACTTTCTAATATTACCAATTTAATCCTACACATTTGTGTAAAATGCAAATGTGGTTCTTTTAATCAATTTTTTTGCTGAAAATCGCCGATATAGTGATGTGCCATGTATGATGACTGGTGATGAGTGAATCATTGTGTCATCTGCTTCTAGCAAAAATTAGTCGAAAGGACTATATTGGAATTTCTTGCAAAGATTTGTTACTAAATCAATAAAATTAAAAATTTATGATTGAATTGACATCTGCACAATAAGATTATGATTGATTAGAGACTATATAATTTTTCAAAAGGATCCACTTGTTAGACAAAAGAAAAACTACTCAAAAATATTTTCTCATTTTTTTATCTCTTAAATATAAATAAATTGAAAATATTTTCACTAAATGTTATGCTTAAGTGTTGTGAAGCTTCATGATAATTGGAATTCGTTTTCCAAATTCAACTACATCTTCACCACTATCCCCGACTTCTAGTTGCCTAGAACCAAGACCCGATATGTTAGGACCCATTCATTAGGGTCCTAGGTGCTCACACCGGGTTCTCGAGCTCGTTCATCGAGGTCTCCAATTTAGGCATACGGTCCAAGACTAGACTGTAAGGTCCAAGATTTGTCCCTCAAGGTCCTGGTGCAAGGTCCTTAGATGGGACGTCATGGTCTTGGGGTTTTGTGTTAGAGCTGGATTTGTTTGTTGGAAGGTATGTCTTAAGTTTTTTAATAGCAATTTCCTAGCCAATAAAAAAAAAGTTTTCAATAGCAACAATTAAATATTAATTCTCTCTCATTTGAAAGGTCTATCCAAATTATAGGAGAATGAACCATCATTTCCGAAATTACTTTAATTATAAAAAAGAAAAAGAAAAAAGGGAACATTCCCTGGTAATATACTATTTTCCGGAAGTAAATGCATCCTAAGGTCGACAATCGGAAAAAAAAAAAAAAAAAAAAAAAAAAAAAAAAAGACAAACAGCTAAGTATTGTCGACATCATGTCGCCCAGTGTCCTCGGGCTACTTGGCAACCTTATGCACAATACAGTAACCAAATTCTCAAAGCATTGATTACACGTGATATAATAACCCGCGATGCACAAAAAACTGTAGAGTTTTCTTCATTGATTTGGAAGACACTTCAAAACAATCTTCATAATGGACCGCGTCCGAGGCCGTATTTCAAAGTACTCGCTCGCGCGTTGAAAATTCGCGGTCGGAGCAACCATCCAACTCAAGTTATCAACCCTTCAAACCGGCCTCGTGGGCCAGAGGATTATTACCAAACTCGGAGTGTTCTTAATTTCCAAGAACCTTCCCTTACACTCACTGCTCAGGTCAATCCCAACGCTTTCGTGTGTGTGCATATCTATATATAACTCCATCTCCGGAGGCAGGGATCACTCAACTTCCTCTCTTGCTCCTCTCTACAACAATCTCGTGCTCTTTTCCGGCAATCTCCTCCTTCGTCTTTGTCCATCTTTCTTGCTATTTTATAAGTTACCAAGTCAAAAACCCGAGTCAAAAACCCGACCAGCCTTTTTTCTTTGAAGACGATGGGTTACGTTTCAAGCAACAGAAAGCCACTGTTGTCTCGGAAAGCAACCAACGACGGCCATGCCGAGAACTGTCCCTATTTCGATGGGTGGAAGGCCTACGACAGTGACCCATTTCATCCTACGCAGAATCCCAGTGGTGTCATCCAAATGGGTCTTGCAGAACATCAGGTAAAAGAAAACGAATAAAAAAAGAACTTGCTCGTAGTTCCTCTTTTTCGACGTATGGGTCTTGTGCCGAAAGCTCGGAAAGTGAACTTTCTTTTTTTTCTGCAATATCCAGCTCTGTTTCGACTTGGTTCAAGAATGGCTCGTCAACAACCCAGAAGCCTCCATCTGCACCAAGGAAGGAAAGGACAAGTTCAGGGACATTGCCATCTTTCAGGACTATCATGGCTTGCCCGAGTTCAGAAACGTACGTTTGGGTGAATCAAATTCATTGTCTCGCTCCTCTTTTTCAGTACCCAAATTCATGCATTACGCCATTAATCGATGTTTGAAAGTAATATGAGAGCTTGACGACGGATAGAATTTTAAAGCCATGATCTTTTGCAGGCTGTGGCGAAGTTCATGGGGAGAGTGAGGGGGGACAAGGTCAAGTTTGATCCCGACCGGATTGTCATGAGCGGAGGAGCCACAGGAGCTCACGAGATGATCACATTCTGCCTGGCTGATCCTGGCGATGCGTTCTTGGTGCCAACCCCTTACTATGCAGGGTAAGATCTCGCATCATTTTCTACTTTCCAAGCTAATACATCACGGGTTTAGTTAATATGATAAATGCAAAACTGATGGGATTAGGTGCGCTTCAACTGTTCACATTATTGGAGATTCGACTAGAGGGGCGCACCTTCCAACTTAGGCATGGAAAAGATTAAAATAATGCTTGGCTACCACTGGGAAGAAAAATTATATTATCCATATGATGCGGCTTCTCGGTGTTCTTTCTTAATCACAACACAAAACTGATCTTATTAATAAGAAAATGATTGGGTTGCCTCATTATGCTTGCCATCTATTGGGAATTTCACACCAAATTTAATCTGTGTCCATCTTCAAAGACGGATGTCGGCAATCCTAATAACATATATTAGATCATTTTCCAGCTGTTTTGCTTCGCTCCATCTCTTTCACAGTATCCATAATACTTCCACAAGGTCAACGACCGGCAAGCATTATTGGTCAATATGGCCCGCACTTGATTTAATCAATGATAACTAGGGGAGCTGAATTAAGACACAGGGCAAGTTGCCTCGTGTTGGAATCAAAAGGATTTGGAGGGAGAGATTACACACACAAAGGGAGATTATTTTACACAATATGCCTTTGTAAAGGCTTAAGAGAGTACACTAACTTTGATAAGTTTAAAAACTCTCTCTCTAATCTCACTCTCTCACGAACACTCTCACACACAATAAAAAACTAACATAACCCCTATATCTAAAAGACTTCACCGCATGGACTTCAACCTGGAAGAGATAAATTTGAACTTTTCTTCTTAGCAGTAAAAGAAACGTGGGCTGCGCATCTCTTCTTCTTGCTGTCTTCAGAGACAATAAAATATTGCCATCCCCAAGTTACTTTCCTTCCTTTCCTACGTAATCTTGGAGTCTTCAGCAGCAACTATAATAAAATATTGTGTGCCCAAGACTTGTACTTTCTTCTCCGGCGGCTTGAAGAAACGTGGTGCTGTAGCACACGTTTCTTTGACAGTTTACAAACCAAATAACTCTTGCTTACACACACATAGCCAAAAAACAATTAAAAGACAAATAAGCTAATCAAAACACAAAATCAATTTTACTATTTCTAACACCTCGAAATTTCATTGTCACCATCCAAACGCTATGGCCGAAAGGACCTGCCTTTTTCCTGTGTATTGTCACCTCTGGCTCTTGACAATAATTGAAATCGGGTACCGTTTTGGGAGAATTCTTTACAATGTTGGGACAAAACAGATGAGGCCATTTTTAGAGGTTAAATCTTCCCTGAACAGTGAAAGTCCTTTTCTTCAATATAGTTCTTGGATACATCTTCCAGGGGACAGATTAGGACCTTTAGCTATCTCTACTCCTGCAAAAAACATGCTTAATTTAACTGCTTTTTGAGGGTTGTCTAAAGACTGATTATGACTGTTTGTTCATCTCAAAGTTAATCTGACCTGTCCAAAAATGACCTAGTGAGTGAATCGAGTAAATTTAAAGAACGAAAGCATTGAATAAGGTTTGGTTTTCACGCTAGAGAGCGTTGGGCACGTTTGATACTCAATATGGCATCTCTGTTAATAAGCTTCTGGGATAAAGACTTTAAAGTTTCACATAAGACTGTCATGTTTCTCCAAGAAGAACAAAGAAGAGTTTTCATGGCCGAGTTTGAACATGAATGGTGAAACAGAACCTGTCTTTTTATGAATGACAACTTGTTTCTTCTCAAGTTAATTGAAAAATAAAACAAAATTATCTTTTTGCAGATTTGATCGAGATTTGTGTTGGAGGACCGAAGCACGACTTCTCCCCGTGGTCTGTCACAGCTCTAACAATTTCAAGGTCACCAGGAAGGCTTTGGAAGAAGCATACGCAAAAGCTGTTGAGGCCAACATCAGCGTAAAAGGGTTGCTCATAACTAATCCATCAAACCCACTAGGGACCATCTTAGACCGAGACACGTTGAGAGAAGCCATGAGCTTCATCAACGAGAAGAACATCCACCTCATTTGCGATGAGATATATGCTGCTACAGTCTTTCGTCAGCCTGATTTCATAAGCATCGCAGAGATAATCGAGGAAGATCAAGAATACAATCGCAACCTTGTGCATATAATTTATAGCCTCTCAAAAGATATGGGTTTCCCTGGCTTCAGGGTTGGGATTGTGTATTCATACAATGATGCCGTGGTGGAGTGCGGCCGGAGGATGTCCAGCTTCGGTCTAGTATCCTCCCAAACTCAGTACCTAATTGCATCCATGTTATCGGACGATCAGTTCATTGGGAAATTCCTGTTGGAGAGTGTGGAGAGGTTAGAGACGAGGCATAAGAATTTCACTGACGGACTTCATCAAGTAGGCATCGAGTGCTTGAACGGCAATGCGGGTCTCTTCTTATGGATGGATTTGAGGGGGCTCCTGATGGAGAGCACCGTAGAGGCAGAGACGTCTCTGTGGCGGGGCATAATTAACGAATTCAAGCTCAATGTCTCGCCGGGTTCTTCCTTTCACTGCTCGGAGCCAGGATGGTTCAGAGTTTGCATTGCCAACATGAATGAGGAGACCATGAAGATTGCTTTAACACGAATCCAAGAGTTTGTGCTGAGGAATGGCGGTAAGCTGAACAGGAAGGAGAAGTGCTGGCAGAGCGACCTAAGGCTCAAACTCTCATTCCGAAGAATGGATGATGTGTTGAGGTCGCCCTGCATTATGTCCCCTCACTCGCCCATCCCTCAATCACCACTGGTTCGAGCAAGAACTTGAAGGTGACAATCGCGTGATTCTACAAACGGGCATTTTTCCCATTAAATTCAAAGCTTTCCAAATGTAAAATAGGGAATTGGATTTCTTATTTGCTTAGTAGACAGGATCAAAGATTCTTTTGGTAAGGAAAAAAAAAAAACTAAAAAGCTCAAAAATAGGTCAGGACTATTACCTTGTAAGCGGGTGCAGTGCAGAATGCATCCTGATTTTTCTGCACCCTAATTTTTTCATTCTTTCATCAGGCACGGTATTTTAATTTTTTCCTTCTGTATCATCCCTAATATGGCCCTAAGTTGCTCAATAGAGTATAACCAGGAACCCATCAGGATTGACTTTTTCAACAATATTCAGACTGTCCTGTTGTTTTCTGGAGAAGGATGTCTGAGTTCCTGTGCATCACAGAGTTTGGTATTCCCTGTGGCCTTTCTCGGCTTATCCTTGTGTTTTTTCTCAAATGAGTTTGTGCCTTGTTTAATGTTCTCTTCCCTTCTCGATAGATGTTAGCTGAAAAAAGAAAAGGTAAGGATACAGAAGGGAGGCGACCAAAAAGTACTTAGGCTTTCAAGCTGCTCTTGTTATTCAACGTTAAGAGGCATTAAACTTGTTTATCTACCCCTTGTTCTCTTTCTGGAAGCTGCAACTACCAAAAATGAGAACTGAGATCGATCTTTGTCGATATACTAAATTATTCAGTAGGTAAGGAATCAGTGTAATCCCATCTTTCTAGTCAAATATGGTAAGCAATCTGATTTTCTCGTTTCTTTTGTAGCCGTCATCAAAGAGTTGAAGATTGATGTTTGAATTGAATTTGGCTGCTCATCTTAAACAATCCAAAATTAGATATGGAACTGGTAGACAAAATTCGCTTTTAGGATAAAGCTGATAATGTTGCATTGTATTCCATTACGGCAACCTGAGCAAATCGATTGATCACAGCACAAGTCGGGATCCAACAAAAAAAAGGCTAATCCCTTAGGGCTTGGCCTCTTGAAACTAATCCTTTAAGTTACATTTGGTTGTCAGGACAAGGACTGGGATAGGATCGGATAAAATGAGATAATAAATCCCCCGTATAGTTTATATGGACATATTTGATCCTTTCGAGTGTTTGGTAAACTTCAAATTAAGACTGTAAAATACATAAATAAAGAAATTTCAATTTTATTAAAGAAATGAAAATTAAAAAATTTAATTAGATTAAAAGAGTGAAATGGAAAACTCTAGGTCTAAGAACTTTGGCCTGAAGTGATCTACAAATGAGTAGAGTGTCGATACTATATGGCTTCATTGCCCCGCTGAGAGCAGCTTGGAGCCTCTTGCTTCAACAAGAAAAACAAAAGAATTGATGCTTATGACTTGACTTTTTTTTATTATATAAATTTTTTTTATGGGAACATAAGTTGATGCTTTGCGAAATGCAAGTCCTCTCTACATTATTGTCCCCCCGATTTCCTCCACATTCAAGGCATGTTAATTTGCTCAGATGGTGACCTTGTCATCAACCACATGTCACCTTTTGTAGCTACTCTATCGAGTATTGTTTTGAAGTTGCCAAGATTTTTTTTTTTTTTTTGGTGCTAGAGGAACCATTTTGGCTGACAGTCGCCACGTAAACCCCCAGGTGACGCTAGCCCAGGACCCACCACCAGGGCGCCACGCGTAAATCACCTAATGGCCTGCCAACCTCCCGGCAACTTGCGTTGCAGGAGCTTCGAACCCCTAATCTTCCCCTCAAAGGTCAGGAGCCTACCCAGCAAAGCCACCACGGTCGGTGGTTGAAGTCGCCAAGATATTGTTACACTGATGTTGGCCAAATTGCAGTTCTATTTACATGAGAGAAGCTAACAATGGGACAACGAGCATGGATATTACAGGACGGCGCCAAATTTGCCCAAGATGTTTCTTCGTAGCATGGGCTATGTTTCTTCGTAGCATGGGCTATGCTACTTCAAACTTTCGAATTTGACTGAACAAATTTTTATAGAAGATATTTATTGGCCAGTTTGGTTTCGAAAGATTCGTGATTGATTAATGATTATAGATGAAATAAATGTAAAATTGTTAAAAATTTCAAGCATGTTGAAATGTAAAATCTTCAACTTCATTTCCATTTCCTTATTCGCCACCCCGCTTCGGAACTTGATGTTGACTGTTGAACGATAGAAGCTTCTGCAGTACTTAATCGTCTTTCGGCTCCGCCCTGGCTCGATCACCGTCACTATCCTTCGATGGAATGTTAATCTCCAAGGCAAGGATAAGAACATTGATGATTGTCGTCTTCTTTTCATCCTGTGGTCCGGCAAAGCATAAATTAAACTGGGACATGGTTTCGTTTCGTTTCTTAACTGTCAGTGCCCACCAATTAGAACCACTGGCTTCGGAAAGGAAAAAATGATATTGACAGGAGCTGGGACTTGGGATGTGGACATGTGCAAATTATCCTTGGCACAACAGTGATAAAGAGGAAAATTAATGTATATTTGAGATGGTTATACTTTCCCAACGTTCGAGGCATTGCTTCGAACCATTAAATGGGGCTACTATTTAGTCTCCGAATATCATTAATCTCCACTTTAAGGTTATCTTATCTCAAAAAATCATTATAATCTGCAGGATATCAAGATGAGAGCATATTTATCAAACTAGTTCATCTTATCATATCAAATTTTTTACTCTAACCTTCAAATATCAAGGTCGAAAGGGGAAGTGTTTAGAAGAACATTTAGAAGAAGGTAGTGAAATTTCGGGAGATTTTCTCTTCTCCCGACTCTACTTTATTTATTTATTTATTCAATCATCACAATGCCTTATATGATTGAGGTTGAAGGGTAATACAGACTTTTTCCATAGAGGGTTTGAAAACCTTTGGGAAAATTCTATGTGAGATCTCGCACAAGCACCCATTAAATTTAAACAACGAGGTCTAATTGATCCGGTTGGACCAAGTAGAACTTCGAATGTCGACTAATGGTGAATTGTCCTTTGGATGTCTGGGGCGAAGAAAAAGAACCATCCTTGGCAACATCAGAGTAGGTAGGGTCGCTAGTTTTTTTTATAGTGCTTGGATGAAACATCTCAACAAATAAAGTTGTGGAGGGGGTGCAGTCGCATTGGCGTGTAACTCTACGCAATTGATGCATCATCGCTTCATTGGCATAGAACTATAACATTGACCTGATGATAATGTACAAAAAAGGCTCTTATTCCATCACGTGATCAAAAGAAAAGACTAATGGAGATTAGATTGGTGTGCGGACAGACCACGGCCATATATTCCGGAGGGTAATATACACCCAGAAGTAGGAAAAAGGAATCCGACTTCATTCAAGAGAGTTGACTAATCGTGATTGATCTACTGCCGTTTAGAACAGTACGTGCAAATACGAGCAAATCGTGCATTTGTTATGCAATTCAAGAAGCTAACCGTGGCCAATGTTCAGTACATTGACTGACCCGGCTAAGCGAATTGCAAGGGAAAGAGATCACTTCAACGAGCTGTTCACAAATGTCTGTCCACTAGTAGTAAGCTTTAAACATGCAGTTTTTTCTCGGTATATATACCCCTTCACTAGTAAAATACATTATTTTCTCTTAAAATAACTTATAACAATCCATCTCTTTAATTAGTTCAGCGTATGTTGAACAATCCACCGAAAAGTTATTTACTCATCACTTCTCATAACTTGGCCGGTGATGACCTCCATGAGATCACTGACGGCGAAGCATAATCGATTTTTTTTTTTTTTTCATAAAGGCAAGAACATTATCATTGCTAATGGTGTTGGCGGTGACTCTTGATAATGCTAGTAAGATCATCTAGGGGGTGAATAGGTGTTTAAAAGAAATCTTAACAAATAATCATGGAATAAAATAAGTTACAAGTAAAGTCTGGATAAAAAACAAAATCAGATTCGCGAAACACCATACTTCTGATAAATGTTCAAAATCTGTTATGTGATAGAACAAACTTAACTTGTAATATTGCAACAGATTTAAGTAAAGAGAGTTAAGGAAAGAGAAGATTGCACACGATTTTTAGCACTGAGTCCTCCTTCAACGCCTGACTTTGAGGAAAATCGTAACTTAAAGAATGGAACTCAACCGGTCAAAGGGAGACAAAGAATGATCCGACCACCAGATGAGAATTGACCTAGAAAATCAATGTTCAGGACCTTTGTCGTGTTTGTGGCCTTTCGCATGGTCCAAAGTTTTACCTCCTTCCTACAAGCTAGGTTTGTTGGGTCGAAGAAGTCCTCTGCCATTGCTACTATACTAGAAATCTACGATTCCGCCGGTTACAACACGAGATGATGAAACGGATGGACTTTTGTATTCCTGGTCTGCCATCGTTTTATTTATGTTCACTTTGATTTCATGCACACATTCCATGTGTGCAAGTGCAAAAACATTGATATCCATTCGTCAAATCTACTTAAATCCGTAAAACTTGCTATGCTAACTACTAATTATTAAAGGAGGTGGGCGCTCCACCCCCAAAAAGAAAAAAAGGGAGGCGGGTTTGCACTTAGGTCCAGATGAATTACAATTGATAGACGCGTTGAAGGATGCAAATGCTCTTCGTCGTTCTTGAAAGAGATAATATCACAAAAGATTACTATATTCTTATCCGAAATTTAAAATATACCATTCACCTTTTTTTTTTTTTAAATAGTCATTATACTTTTCAAAGAGATCCCCCGTCATCCTTTTGAGTATAGATTTTGCTAAAATGGACATGACGATGCCACAAGACGCCAATCTAGGATTCTTCTGATTTCAAATCGTCTAGATTTTTATTTTATTTTTATCTTGTTTTGGTTATTCCAACTTGATGTGGAATTTTTCAAGACCAAGCTCGTCGACCACCTCAAAGCCTTCGTAGGTGGAGCAACCATATGGAGGTGCTTGTAGCTACAATCCCGTAGCGATCACTACTCACTCTATAATCTCACATCTCAAATCTCACGTTTTAGAATTTGGTTACACTATTTGAAAATTAAGGATGGTAAAGTTTCAGGTTTTTCTATATTCTTGTATAAAAAAGAAGAATACAAATTGCCATGATCCCAAAGACATAAGGACAAAATATAGTTTGCTTTAAGTTCTGGGAAGGACGGTGAACATTCAGTCAATCTTTTTTCCGCACAGATTTCAACCATGATCGTTGCCTTTTTCTGCCGAAAGCGCGGCGCATATGAATCAGCTGTTTCTGTTCGAACACGAGAATCTCCGACCGAGTGCACCGTGGTACATAAGAACAATGTGCCGATCTGTTCCCTCCGAGTAAAGGAATTGGGGAAGCCAAATTTGATACGATCACCAAACGATAATTTTCTGGCACTGGATAATTTCGGATTTCGCCATATGAAAAGGATCCCTACTCCAAACATGCATCTTTAGTGTTAGCAAAAACACTCAACACAAAACTATGTGATAAGAAATTATTCATATAATTGACGCATTATATATATAAGCATCGGGGAAATTGTCTAATTAGTTCCAAACCTAATGTAATATGTCAATTCAGTACTCGATTTTTGAATTTTTTTTATTCATTTATAGATTTTGGCACAAAATTCCCAATGTAATTCTTTCGGCCAATTTTGCCGGAAATAGCTAACATGGTGACATGCCATATAAGACGACCTGCGATAACTAGATCATCACATTACCATTTCACGTGAAAATTGGTCGGAATAACTACATTTAAAATTCCATGCAAATGTTTATGATTAAATCGACAAACTTGACAAGTTCAACATTGAATTGACACTCGTGCAATAACTTTAGAACTGATTAGGTAATTTTCCCTATAATCATCCGAAGATCCCCTCACCAAGGAAAATGGTGACAATAATTTTTTTTTTTTTTCAGAAGGGTCCACTTGTAAGGCAACGCCTCAACTATTCAAAATAACTTTCTCATTTTTTATTATCAATAAATTAAATAAAAAACATTTTCCGGTCATGGTCCAGTTCCCAGGGAGACTAAGTCGGTCTTTGGTCCTAAGATTCCTGGACCAGCACTGTACGGGTTGATCTTCGATCCTAGGAGTTCAAGGTCGGTATATATATATATATATATATATATATATATATATATATATATATATATATATATAGTTTTATATATATATAAAACATTAAAATAAACGGCATCAACAACATTAAACAACTATTTAGTGAGTAGTTTAAGTAATTTTACATTATTCATTAATAACTTCGATTTTAATGTCTTTTACGACATCAACAATCATAATTTACGAATGAGGAAAATATTTTTATGAGGAATCCTCGCGGCGTCTAAAAGGGCATAAACAGCTCCTTACAGCATCCTCCTCTAGTATTCATTCTCTTCTGTCTTTTTTGTCTTCTTAGTCTTCAATTTGCCAAAATCGAGAGAAACTTCTCCGTTGGCCATTCAACTCTCACCTCGCTCGCTTTGAGTCACTCGTGCTTGCTTGACACTTGATGCTCACTTTGTTCGACGCTCACCCCACTTGACCTTCACCACTTACCTTTTCTAGCTGACCTCGCTAGTCATCAAACCCATTGGGGCGATCTGATCCTCGGTTGTCCTTTCAAGAAGTACAAAAAATGAAATAAAAAATTATTAGTTGGTCCCAGGTTGACCCTAGAACTAGATCGAACCCATTTGGTCAGTCTAGTCTTTAATCACTTTTTCAAGGAGTATTAAAAATTAAATAAAAAATTATCGATTGGTCCTAGGTTGACCCTGGAACCAAACCGATTCGGTCCAAGCTCAATAGGGTTGGTCCTCGGTCCCAAAAATTGAGGACCAGCACTGTGCGGGTTGGTCCCAAGATTGGAGGGTGGACCGGCCCAACCCAAACCATGCTCACCCCTAGTGAGCACCGGGGTCTCAAGATCGTTCATTGAGGTCATCAACTTTGAGATTCTGAGTTAGAGGTGGATTTGTTTGTCATAAAGTACGTCTTAAATTTTTCGATAACAGCAGTTGGAAATTAATTTCTTGCTCACCTGAATGGTCTATACAAAATATAGGAGAACAAAACCATCATCTCTGAAATAATTTTTTCCTGATAATATCCAATTTTTAGGAAGTAAACAAACCCTTAGGTCTATCATCGGAATGAAGGAAATAGCTAATTATTGTGGATATCACGTTGACAGGCGTCCTCAAGCTATTTGGTAACCTAATGCACAATGTTATAGCCTAATTCTCAAAGCCCCGATTACACGTGATACAATAACACGCGATGCATAAAAACTGTAGAGTTTTCTCCATTGATTTTCCTCGGACGACTCCTTGACAAAATCTTCATAACTAAGCCGCCCACGATGAGTGTTGGAAAACAGCACTCGTACAGTTCACGATCCACTTAATAAACATGCCACTGGTTTTTCATTGAACCTGGTCCAAGGGCCAAGGCCGTGTTGAAAGAAGCTCGAGCGCGTGTAAATCGGCGTGGGTCTATGACTATATATATGAAACTCTTCCGGTCATGGATCACTCAACTTTCTCTCTTGCTCGTCTCTGCAACAATCTCCTCATCTTTTCCGGCCAACTTTTCCTTCCATCTTTGTCCATCTTTCTTGCTAGATTATAAGTTACCAAGTTAAAAACCCGACAAGCCTTTTGTTCTTTGAAGACGATGAGTTACGTTTCAAGCAATAGAAAGCCACTGTTGTCTCAAAAAGCAACCAACGACGGCCATGCCGAGAACTCTCCCTATTTCGATGGGTGGAGGGCGTACGACAGTGACCCGTTTCATCCTACGCAGAATTCCAGTGGAGTCATCCAAATGGGTCTTGCAGAACATCAGGTAAAAGAAAAGGAATAAAAAAAAAAGTACACGAGAAAGAAAAGAACATGCTCGTAGTTCCTCTTTTTCGACGTATGGGTCTTGTGCCGAAAGCTCAGAAAGTGAACTTTCTTTTTATTTGCAATGTCCAGCTCTGTTTCAATTTGGTTCAAGAATGGCTCGTGAACAACCCAGAAGCGTCCATCTGCACTAAGGAAGGAAAGGACAAGTTCAGGAACATTGCCATCTTTCAAGACTATCATGGCTTGCCCGAGTTCAGAAACGTATGTCTGGGTGAATCAAATTCAACTTCTCTCGCCCTCTTTTTCAGTACCCAAATCTGTGCATTACGCCATAAATCGATGTGTGAAAGAAATATGAGAGCTTGACGACGGATAGAATTTTAAAGCCGTGATCTTTTGCAGGCTGTGGCGAAGTTCATGGGGAGAGTGAGAGGGGACAAGGTCAGGTTTGATCCCGACCGGATTGTCATGAGCGGGGGAGCCACAGGAGCTGACGAGATGATCACATTCTGCCTGGCTGATCCTGGTGATGCGTTCTTGGTGCCAACCCCTTATTATCCAGGGTAAGATCTCTCATCATCTTTCTGCTTTCCAGGCTAATACATCACGGGCTTAGTTAATATGATAAATGCAAAACTGATGGGATTCGGTGCGCTTCAGCTGTTCACATTATTGGAGATTCGACTAGACAGCGGCACCTTTCCAACTTAGGCATGGGAATAATTAAAATAATGCTTGCCTACCACTGGGAAAAAAACTATATTATCCATATGAGAGTTATCGGTTTTCTTATTAATCATAACACACAAGTGATCTTATTAACAAGAAAATAATTGGTTTGCCTCATTATGCTTGCGATGTGACTGTTCCAGGGGAATTTTACACCAAATTTAATTTGTGTTCATCGTTGAAGACAGATGTCGGTAACCCTAAAATCATATGTTAGATCATTTTCCAGCTGTTTTGCTTCGCTCCATCTCTCTCGCAGTATCCATAATAGTTTTGCAAGGTCGCCGACTAGCAAGCATTATTGGTCAATATGGCCCGCACTTGTTTCAGTCAATGAGAGGTTGGGGAGCTGAATCAAGACACAGGGCAAGTTGCCTTTTTCCTGTGAATTGTCACCTCTGGCTCCTAAACAATAATTAAAATCGGGTACCATTTTGGGAGAAATTTATACAGTAAAACAGATGAGGCCATTTTTAGAGGCCACTCTTCCCTGAACAGTGAAAGTCCTTTTCTTCAATATAGTTCTTGGATACATCTTCCAGGGGACAGATTAGGGCCTTTAGCTATCTCGACTCCTGCAAAAAAACATGCTGAATTCAACTGCTTTTTGAGGGTCGTCTTAAGACTGATAATGATTTTTTGTTCATCTCAAAGTTAATCTAACCTGTCCAAAAATGCAATGGTGAGTGATTAGGGTGAATTTGAAGAATGAAAGCGCTGAATGAGGTTCAGTTTTCACACGCTAGAGAGTGTTGGGCATGTTTAATACTCAGTATGGCATCTCTGTTAACATGCTTTTGGGATAAAGACTTAAAAGTTTCACATGACTTATGTTTCTCCAAGAAGAACAAAGAAGAGTTTTCATGGCCGACCTCGAACATGAATGGTGAAACAGATCTTCTATTTTTATGAATGACAACTTGTTTCTTCTCAAATTAATTGAAAAAAAAAATTATCTTTTTGCAGATTTGATCGAGATTTGTGTTGGAGAACGGGAGCGCGACTTCTCCCCGTGGTCTGTCACAGCTCTAACAATTTCAAGGTCACCAGGAAGGCTTTGGAAGAAGCATACGCAAAAGCTGTGGAGGCCAACATCAACGTAAAAGGGTTGCTCATAACCAATCCATCAAACCCACTAGGGACCATCCTTGACCGAGACACGTTGAGAGAAGCCATGAGCTTCATCAACGAGAAGAACATCCACCTAGTTTGCGATGAGATATATGCTGCTACAGTCTTTCGTCAGCCCGATTTCATAAGCATCGCGGAGATAATCGAGGAAGATCAAGAATACAATCGTGACCTGGTGCATATAATTTATAGCCTCTCCAAGGATATGGGTTTCCCCGGCTTCAGGGTTGGCATTGTGTATTCATACAATGATGCCGTGGTGGAGTGCGGCCGGAAGATGTCCAGCTTCGGTCTAGTATCCGCCCAAACTCAATACCTAATTGCATCCATGTTATCGGATGATCAGTTCATCGGAAAATTCCTGTTGGAGAGTGCGGGGAGGTTAGCCACGAGGCATAAGGATTTCACTGATGGACTTCATCAAGTAGGCATCAAGTGCTTGAACAGCAATGCGGGTCTCTTCTTATGGATGGATTTGAAGGGGTTCCTGAGGGAGAGCACAGTAGAGGCAGAGACAGCCCTGTGGCGGGTCATAATTAACGATGTCAAGCTCAATGTCTCACCGGGCTCTTCCTTTCACTGCTCAGAGACAGGATGGTTCAGAATTTGCATTGCCAACATGAATGAGGAGACCATGAAGGTCGCTTTAGCACGAATCCAAGAGTTTGTGCTGAGGAATGGCAATAAGCTGAACAGGAAGGAGAAGTGCAGGCAGAGCGACCTAAGGCTCAGACTCTCGTTCCGAAGAATGGACGATGTGTTGAGGTCGCCCTGCATTATGTCCCCTCACTCGCCCATCCCTCAATCACCATTGGTTCGAGCCAGAACTTGAAGTTGACAATCGCGTGATTCTACAAACGTGAAAAAATTATTGCATTTTTCCCATTAAATGCAAAATTTGTCCAAATGTAAAATACGTAGTTTGGATTCCTTATGTGCTTAGTAGACAGGATCAAACATTCTTTTGGTAGGAAAAAGAAAAAACTAGAAAAGCTCAAAAGTAGGTCAGGACTAGTACCTTGTAACTGGGTGCGGTGCAGAATGCATCCTAATTTTTCTGCACCCTAATTTATTTATTCTTTCATTTCATTTGTTCATCAGGCATGGAATTTTAATTCTTTCCTTCCTGTATCTTCCCTAAGATAGCCCCAAGTTGCCCAATAGGGTATACGCAGGAACCCATCAGGATTCACGTTTTCGACAATATATAGACTGTTCTGTTGTTTTCTGGAGGAGGATGTCTGAGTTCTTGTGCGTCACAGAGTTTGGTATTCCCTGTGGCCTTTCTCAGCTTATCCTTGTGTTTCGCTCAAATGAGTTTGTGCTTTGTTAGATGTTGTCTTCCCTTCTCGATAGATGTTAGCTGAAAAAAGGAAAGAGAAGGATACGGAAGCGACGCGACGAAAAAGTACTCTGGCTTTCAAGGCTGCTCTTGTTATTCAAGTAAATGAGGCATTAAACTTTGTTTATCTACCCCTTTGTTCACTTTCTGGAAGCTGCAACTACCAAAAATGAGAAAACTGAGACCAATCTTTGTGAGGATACTAAATTAATACAGTAGGTAAGGATTCAATGTCATCCCATCTTTCTAGTCAAATATGATAAGCAATCTGATTTTCTTCCTTCTTTTGTAGCCGCCATCCAAGAGTTGAATATTGATGTTTGAATTGAATTTAGCTGCTCATCTTAAACAATCCAAAATTAGTTATGGAACTGGTAGACAAATCCCCTGTCAGTGTAAAGCCGATAATGTCACATTGTATTCCATTACGACAACCTGAGCATATTGATTGATCACGGCACAAGTCAGATCCCAATAGAAAAAGGCTAATCCCTCGGTGTTTGACCTTTCGAGACTAATTCTATAGATTGCGTTTGGTTGTCAAAACAAGGACTGGGATTGGACTGGATAAAATGAGATAATAAATCCCATGTATAGTTAATGTGGACATATTTGATCATTTCAAGTGTCTGGTACACTTCAAAACAAGACTATGAAATAAATAAAGAAAAAGTTCAATTTTATTTAAGAAATGAAAATTAAACAATTTAATTTGATTAAAAGAGTGAAATGGAAAAATCTAGATCTAAGGATTGCGGCCTGAAATGATCTACAAATGAGTAAAGTGTTGATACTATGGATCTATTTGGTAACATTTTTGTTTCGGGAAACAATTTCATTTCAAAAATAGTATTTTTTTTTAATTTCTATTCTTGGAACAATTTTTGAGTAAAATAACGAGTTTGGTAACTAATTTCGGAATAGAAAAAAGTAGGAACGCGTTTGGTACAATCCATAAATTTTATTATAATGTAGAATTTCTTTTAAATTTTTAATCATTTTTTATATTTTTTTTTGTTTTTCCTCTCTTTTTCTTCTTGCTCCTCCTCTAGTCAACGAGGGCGGCAGCGGCGACAGTGGCCTGCATCCGATGGTGTTCGGCGATCGGTGGTCCCGAGCGACGACTGACGAGGGACAACTGATGAGCAATAGCAGGCGGCTAGCGACTAGCGGTGGGGGGCAATGAACGGCGGGCAGTGAGGAAGAAAAAAAAAGATTTATTTCTAGAAATTATTCCTAGGAACAAGAAGTTATTTTTTTTACTTCATGTTTCTGTTCTAGATCTATTCTGTGGCTACTTTTCTATTCCGAGAAATAGAAAAATTAGTTGACGTTACCAAACAGATTTA